>CM062393.1:17272783-17872783 GCA_031304145.1 Cardiospermum halicacabum | reverse complement strand
ATTAAATGTTTGATGTATTAAATGACATTAATTGATACATTGATCACATGTTCATTAAATGTATGATAAATTAAATGTTCATTAAAATATGTGATATATTAAATGTTCATTAAATGTGTAGTGTATTAAATGACATTAATTAATTAATGTATTGATGTAAATGCATGATATTGAATGAACTTAATGATTGTATTGGTTAAAGTGCATTTGTGTGCAAAATTCATAATTGTATGCTAAATAAGACGCATATGCTTGTGGTTGTTTGAGTATAGAATTGTTAACCAGGCACCGATAGCCTGATGCTTTCCTATTTTCCTTTTTGTCTATTCTATTTGAAAAATAACAGGTTGATCGAGCTAGTACGGGGTTGACTGCATCTGCATTGGACATCTTAGCACTTCATTTTTCCGCATTTATTCCTATTTTTATTTCTACATAAACCATTTTGGAATTTTAATGTAAAACATTTACTTTACATTTCTTTTGCTGGATTTGGTTTACGTGTTATGATATTATTAAAACTATTTCTTATTGTTGAACAATGGATTTTATCGAATTTTACAAACAATGAAGTACTCTGAATTATTGATTCTATTTATTGTGAACGTTTTTATATTAAATTGTATTGAATGCATTGGGTCAAGGTGGCGCTCCGGCTTCCGTTCGCGGCTCCGCCGTGGGCGAGGGTTGGGCGTTACAGGTATATTAGCAGCTTCAATATAAGACTTGGTTATTTTCGAAGTATCATTAAATGCATCAGGCATTCAATTAACTATCATTTGTAAATGTAGGATCCTTTGAACTTCTAGTTCACATTGTGGAGTACGTGGATCCATATGCGCTAATGTGGGAACTTTCCATACTAATTCAAGTTTCTCTTCTGGAGAAATCTTTTCTTTTCCAAGTGACGGAAAATTACTTTCATCAAATTGACAGCCAGCGAATCTAGCTGTAAACAAATCTTCTGTCAATGGTTCCAAATATCAAATAATTGATGGAGAATCAAAACCCACATATTTCATTAGTGACTAGCTAAACCACAAATTACCTACATTTCAATAGGCCGAGATCTCTAATTTTTCCCTAATGGCATGCCACTCCATCTCTATACCAATCTAAGAATAAGGGCAATCAATTTTATCAAGTAATTAAATACACATTTCCATATTTCATTAATTATCAATCCAATAACCTATTAAAGATGTATAACCATACTAGCCATCATGTGAACAACATAATAATTAACACATGTTCTCTGAGTTAGGGTAATGGATACATATACAGCACACCCAAATGTTCTCAAATGCGAGACGTTAGGAGGATGCCCAAATACTAACTGTAATGGGGAATATTGGTTATAAGCTGTTGGGCGAATACAAATCAATGCAGCAGCATGCAATATAGCATGTCCCCAAACAGTTACCGGTAATTTCGAGTGCATTAATATAGTTCGCGCAATTATCTGAAGGCGCTTAATTAATGATTCAGCTAATCCATTTTGGGTATAAACATGCGGCACTGGATGTTCAACATCAATCCCACATACTTGACAGTATTCATCAAATGCTTTCGATGTAAATTCCCCAGCATTATCAAGTCTTATACTCTTAATAGGGTAATCTGGAAAATGAGCTCGTAATCGAGTAATATGTGCTAGAAACTTAGCAAAAGCAACATTACGAGTAGATAACAAGCATATATGGGACCATCTTGCGGATGCGTCTATCAAAACCATAAAGTAGCGAAAGGATCCACTAGGTGGATGAATGGGTCCACATATATCTCCTTGAATTATTTGTAAAAACGATGGAGATTCAAAACCTACTTTAGTAAATGATGGTTTCGTTATCAATTTCCCTTGGGAACATGGGATACACAGGTCCCTATCATTTAGTAGGATTTTATAATTTCTCAGTGGATGCCCATTTGAATTCGCTATTATTCTTCGCATCATTATAGATCCCGGATGCCATATTAGGTCCAGTAGATCTGATCGAAGGCTCCGGAAGAGCTTCAATTATGTTACCAAATAACACTGAATTGAAAATCGAAAATGCGTTATACTCTCACAAATTCAGAAGAAATTTGCTCAGTTTCAAAGATATAAGAATGAATGGATATCATATTGAAACAATTGATGAAAAGGGTGTTGAATATTTGTGTATTGTTTCGAACAAATCAGGTCAAAAGCTTGTGATTGAAAAGTTGCATATTTCATCATCTGGATTATATTATACAACCATCAGGCATATTGAAATCCATGCTATCGAGAACTAGAAGTTCTCTGATCCTAAAATATTCCAACTTTGGCATGATTGATTTCTTGATTCGAACCCATAACCTTTAATAAAATGAAACATAACATTAATTGAATGGAAATGTAATATTCATAACTATTTACAAATATTTACAATCAAAACTAAAATTACATTCCATTCTATTTACATTCCAAAAATAAGAAAATACATTCACTTATAATTAACAGTTCCATCACCAATCAGGCGATCTATCTTCCCAGGAGGATCTTCAAAGAAATCAGCAGTTTCCAGATTTGATATGTCGACAGGACCAATATCACCATCGCCAAAAACATCAGTCATATTTGCTTCACTATTCTTTTCCTTTTCTTTGTTCACGTCTCAATTTCTGATAAGCTTCAACTACATGTTTAGGAGCGCGACAAGTCCTCCAATAACAAGTGGGGGAACCACATCTATAACATGGACCACGATTGAACTTCAGTGGTTCCATAACTTCTTTCCCTTTGCTGGAACTAGCATTATTATTATTCCACTTCTGGGGAGTATTTGGATTATGATATGGATGTCCATAATCCCTATTACGACCACGTCCCTAACCATTTCTAGAACCTCGGCCATTACCGCGCCAATTTCCATAATCATTCCAATATTCAGAATTACTGCCACGACCACGACCACGATAACCACGACCACGACCACGGCCTGGATTTTCATTATAATATGCATTCACTTCTGGGAATGCTTGGGTGCCAACAGGGTGTCTTTCACTATTTTTCAACAACAACTGGTTGTGTTTTTCAACAATATCTAAATGTTTAATCAAATCATCATATTTTTGGAATTTCATTTCCCGATACTGCTGTTGTAAAATTGCTTGGGAAGGATGGAACGTGGTAAATGTCTTATTCAACATTTCATGGTCCGTTTTCGTTTCCCCACACATTTTCAATTTGTTCACAATCAAATACATGGCTGAGTTGGATTCACTCACGCTTTTAAAATCTTGGAATCTCAAATTATGCCATTCATCTTGTGCTTCAAGCAGGATGATCTCATTTCGGCGATTGTATCTAGAAATCAATGCTTACCACAGATCTGCAGGATCAGTGACAGTCATATACTGATTTTGTAAATCATCATTCATATGGGTTCGGATTATAATCAAAGCTTTATTCTTTTGCTACTCAGTTGTTTCATTATTCTTATCTAGAGTCCCGTAGAGGTTTTTGGATTTCAACCTTATTCCACAATCACTCAACCATCTCATATAATTTGCTCCAGAAACCAACAATGGCTCAAATTTGTATCGATTCATTTTCTGCAAAACAAGAACACTTTCTTTATATTTTCAATATTTCCAGAATTCAATTATTCAACTTCAGGTGAACAATTGTAATTTTCCAATTTTCAGATCTCACTATTTCTCGTAACCAGAATCACAATTACCAAACACTTTCTGATCTGGAAGATCCATCTAAGTGACAACCAGAGAGCATACTCGTGCTGATAACGTGTTGTAAAAATAAAATAGAATTTGGATAGAAGAGAAGAAAGCAGTTTAATATTAACTGAAAAATAAACTGGAATCAGAAAGTAACCTGATAATCTTGAATTGGATCTTGAACTGAACAACTAACCAACTATTACCAAACTTGAGTACAGCAGAGACAGAAAAGAAGAAATGAAACAAGGAAGAAAATGAAGCAGAGAAACAATTGTGTTGTGTACTCACTGATTTCAGATACATATATTTATAGTACATGTGGGCTTGCACGTGTCAGTGTGCATGTATATATTACTTGCATGCATCACATGTGGAAATCCACCTCAATGTTCACAACAAATTTTTTAATAAATTTTATTGGTCGTCTTGGCAATTTTTTAGGGTGAAAAAGATGGGATCCTTGGATCAAAGGAACTTGACCCCTTTGAATTTAGGATTATCATGCCATGAACAGTCATAAATGACCTGTAAAAAGAGAAGAAACTGAGTCGTGAAAGGGCAGAGGTATGGTGCATGTTGGACCCATTTCGGTCCATAAGATCATAACCGCCCAGCCCTCCACTCAAAACCCACCTCGGTTGATCCATGGGCATGGCCCATAAGATCATGACCGCCCTCCACAGAATAATGGACCCCTCAAACGTCTACCTCGGTGATCCATGGGCAAGATCCATACAAAGCATGAACAGCCTGCCCCCCACGAAGGCTATAGCTTGCACACCAAGCAAACAAGGAGGCCCGTGAAATCTTAGTCAATTATTCCTTTTATCAATAAATTTATGTTTTTTTAACATATTTATATTTTTCACCATAAATTATTACTTAACTCTAATATCTTTTTTCATCTGCTTTTTGTAAAATAAAAAAAAAATAAAAAAAAAACTATTACATATACTATTTTAACAAAATGAATAATATTAAATATTTAACTTTAAATTTATTATTATTATTATTATTATTATTATTATTATTTATTATTATACATATCTTGAACAAATGTACAAAGTAGAATAAATAGCAGAAGGCTATAAGTTGGAAAGGATTTTTTTGAAAATTCATTTAAAAGCTTTTTTTAGTTGTATTTAAAAAGTGTTTGTTTGAGTAGGTATGAAAATTATACTCATATACCCGCTTACGCGTAGATATCTGTCTACTATGAACGGATATGAATATACTTATCAAGACTGTTGGGCGGATTTAGATAGAAAATTTATACCTATTAATTTTTTTATTCAACTTCTTAAATACAATTATTATTGATTCTGAATAGTGATGGGATTTGGAGCGTGATGTACAATAATTTGATTGCCAAAATAGCTATCACTACAACATTTTTACTTTTTTGTGGTGCATCAATTGTGGCAGTATATTAAAAACACTGCCACAATTGTGTCATCCGTGGCGGTTCATATGAATCGCCACAAATTGAAATCGATTGTGACAACTCACTTTATGAACAGCCACAAAAGACATAATTGAGACGGTTCACTATATGAACCACCACAAAAGACATAATTGAGACGATTCACTATATGAACCGTCACAAATGATATAATTAACGCTGTTCATTATTAGTACCGCCACAAATAACCTAATTGAGGCAGTTCACAATATGAACCGCCACAGTTAAAAAATATTTTTTTAAAAACAATATTTTTTTATTAATAAATTTTGAACTTAATATTTTTTAAAAAAATGGTTAATCCCAAAAAACCACCGTAAATTTGCTAAAGTCTAAAAAAAAAACACACTAGTTTGAATTTTCTCCATTTTACCACTTTTATGCTAATTGATGTGGGGTTACTATTCATCTATTTGTGAAGAAAAGTGGTAAAATGGAGAAAACTCAAAATGGTGTGGTTTTTTAGAGAATTCAATAAACTTGCGGTGGTTTTTTGGGATTAACCCAAAAAAAACTATAGAGTTTTATGACTTAGTAATTATATAAAAGATTTGTTGTATTATTAGTATCATAAATAGCTCAATGGATCCACAAAATTAAAAAACTTCAATGTTAAATGTCCTTGGTAAAGGAGGATGGAGATGAGTGACCTATTGGGAAGTTATTTTTTATTTATAAGTACATCAATTGTGGCATTGTTCAATCGTCACAAAAAATATTTTGTAGCACTTTTTAAACGCCTCAAATGAGGATTTTTGTTGTAGTGGATACTCTATTTATACAATGAAAATCCTAAAGATGCAATTCGAAGTCGTTTTGAAGATGATTGTGGATTGGAAGAATTATCTGGTGAATCAAAGACATATTGTTGTTACTGTGATAGTGGTTTGGCTGGAGAAATTGTGACAATGTCAGTGCTATTGTTGTTGATTTGGTTAATTAGTGTAAGTTTAAAGGCTAAGATCCAGCTCCGAAACAAACAAATTTATTTTTTTTAAATATTTAATTTAAGGTGTTGTGTTACAATTACATTGCAATTAATTTTTTTTAGTATATAATTTTAGCATTTGAAATAATATTTTACTTAAATTCCCTTCCTTACTTCTCAATTTAATACAATAGTATTATCTCGCGTTATTTTATAAAATGGTATTTAAATAACAATTATTCAATAGATTATGATGTCTAATCTATTCTATAAATATAGTTAAGACCTTTGAGTTTGATAGTCTTTTGGAAGACATAAGAAATCTTATTTTATGAATTAAATAAAATATTCTATATTGAAAATAAATATTTAAAATTTTAATTTATTTTTAGTCTAAATAATATATGAATTGAAAAAAGAATTGATAATATGATTAAACTATTTAATTTAACGTATTTATAATATTTTTTCTATGAATTATTAAATAACTCTAATATATTTTTTAGATATATTTTTTTATATAGTAATATGTTTCATAATAACCAATGATGTAAACTACGGTATGGACTGTTAGAAAATCACAACAAAAATTATCAATAAATAAAATAAAAAACAGATTAAACAAATCTGAAATATATGAATCTTCCTAAAAGATGGTAGAGGCTTGCGTACAGCAATGTCCTCAGACAATATTTCTTCCCTTCACAATTGCTTTGAAGACTCTAGAAGGTTGTCCCCAGGATTCAACTACCAAATCCTCTAGTTTGAAGCAATACAAGCAGAGGTCAAATAAAGAGACAGAGAGTGTGTGTTTATTTTATTCAGAGACAAAAAATAAAATTAGAACGTAAACTAAAAGTGTACTCATCGTTCTGTTCCATCTAGTATTTAAGTTGTTTCACAATTCTTCATGTACAGACTTGTCTGTTCATAGATATTAAACCTGTATGTAACCAACACGTCTTATCATAACCGACATGTAGTTTCAGTAAAACTCATCTTTCAAAATTTAAATAATCAGTTAAAAAGTTAAATTTGAAAGAGATTTAAAATAACTCTCTTCGGTTACTAGCTAGCTCGAGCCCAAAGGCCCAAGGCCCATTACCCCTTGTAGGCCTTTCAACAACCATTACTTCATGATTAGCCTATATAAAGGCTTTTACAACTTTTTATATAAGCAATGTGGGACAAGAGTTAGAAGTTTCCTTTTCAAACATCTCACAACTTCAACACAAACGACTGTACGATATACGTTCTATACGTGATACGGTCGATACGGCACGAAAGATACGGTCGGTTGGTACAGAACTTGTCTTAAATAAAGAAATAAATTTGTAATCCAAATTAATTGGATTTGTCATTCACAAACAACTCAAATTTACTAATAAACAACATTAGTAAGATTCGAATGATAGAATCAAGTTCCATATTTTTATGAGCTATCCCAAAGAAACAGAAGTTTAGAAATTTCAAAATCATACTAAATCAAGATCCTCTAATTCTAAAGGACGGAATTGAGGGTAAAATCTTGGTGTTTCATCTTCAAACATCCCATGTGATGAAGCTTCATCATCACTTTCTTCAATTGGTGCACTCTAGTCTTCTAATATAGCTTTAAATTTTCCTAAATCAAAATAATGTATATTAAGTATACAAATATATATTGATTTAAAAAGGTACATATGTAAGAAAAATATATACATACTTCTTTTTTGTCTTCTTCTACTAGGTGCACTTACTTTCACTCTAGATGTGACAATAGTTGTGTTTATGTTCTCAATTTCTTCATCTGCAATCACCCACGCATTGTCAGTGTCGGAAAGCACTTCATGTTCAATGTCAACAATGTATTTTTTGTGCTCCAAGTACTTGCGCTTTATTACAATTGTACATCACAGAAGCCAAATCAACTTTTTTTATGTCAAACAATTCTTTCTTGTAGTATTAATTTGAAAGTTGAAACGAAAAAAATACTTATTTTCTAATCATATAATGAGTTTAATAACATGGAACGCTTAGAATGATACCAAACTAAATTTACTCCAATTTCGCTCACAAGATGAAGATGAGGACGTAAGACTTAACACTTTCACAGCAAATGCCAATAACTATGGGGTTCAACTCCCTAATTCTTTCACCGATTAGCTACAATCATCACAAAAATTTGATTTATCATAAGCACATCAAATTCATTTAAATAATAAAAGATAATTTAAAGTTAGTTACCTGGAGATAAAACACAATAGTAACAATCCATATTTTTCTTGAAGTCTTGTTGTTGAACCATTGCTTTTTGTTGATCTTCGTTAGATGGGATAAGCTTCATCATGCATTTGCTTAAGTCAATTCTTATTTATGAATGAGACGACATGTTTGATGAATACTAAAAGTGTGGATTCAAGTGGTTAGTAGCAGCATGCAAATCCCTATGCATTTGAAATTGCCATCTTTAATCAATGATAACCCAATTCTCATGATAACTAGCTAAATCATCGTTCAAGTTTTTAGCAATCTCTTCTTTTGCAACATCTATAGCTACATAAATGAATTCCATCCAGACATTTGCTCAGAATGTGCTATCCTCAGCACCTTAACAAGAGGTTCAGTTGAAATGGTAATAACAAACAAAGTTGAAAAAGATGATGACTGATGTTGACATGCGTGAACCATATCCCGCTACTCCACCTGCCTATCTGAACTTAGCAATTTTCATCCCCAAACGGGTACAAAAATACACAATACAAAAATAAAAATCACGAAGGGTCAGACTATCAATGTCTGGTTAGTAAGTCAATGCCCAATAAACACAAACAGGATGCATCTTATTTAACAGAATAAAATATCACACACATATGAAGATTAGTTTACAAACATTGGGTAACAAACATGATCAAACAAGTTGATTAAGAAACCTAAATTAATCCCATTACAATCCCCTTAAAGTGATCTAGGATGAGTGATTATAGATTATTGCAATTACCGTCTCGAAGTAGGGTTTAAATTTAACAAATTATCTAAAATCAGTTGTAACGTCCGGCAGCCGCCCCCTGATAAACTTGAGGCACAGTGGCAGGGGACCGCATCATTCACAATCGGACTTAAAGCTGATCACTAGCCCCACAGACCACCATTACGCTTTCCAGCATGCTTTGTCTTCACTTGCATGCTTTTTGGGAAACTTCCTAGAAGGTCACCCATCCCGAGATTGTTCTTAAGTTCTCAAGTTTTGACCTCTCGAAAAACAATCTGCACATTGGTGATATGGGTAGCAATTCAATTCCTTTTAACTTGTCTCAATATGGGGTGTTACATCAGTTTCCGACACCGAACTGTTAGTTCAGTACTGAGTTCAACAATCAATTCAGACATAGAGCACTCCCAACTTTACCAAATTGTAGTTCGTTAGTAAGCTTGGTAATGAGCTCGAATAGGAAGGTTATCGTGGATCCTAACAGTTGTACCGAATTGTATTTTGACTATTTTAGTCTCTAATTCGGACAGAGGGTGGTTTTAGGTCTCACAGTCTCATCGAATTTTAATTCGGTATGAAGCTCAGTGAAGAGTTCAGACAGAGAGCTGAAATTGGATCCTAAGGTTGATTACTGAACTGTAGTTCGGTAACTAATTCGGTACTAAGTTCAGACAGAGAGTAATTCTATTGGTCACAAGGCTGACCGAATTGTAATTTGGTTACTAACTCGGTAACGAGTTCGGCCAGGGACCCCCGTTCACGTTTTCAACTTATTTCAAATTATGATTTTTTTCTATTCAAGCTCTAAACATTTATTTGGGTCTATTCCTATCACCTATGGCTAGTTAGCAGTCAAAATCATGCTACCCAAAGGTTAGAATCTAAAGTAACAAGCAGCAGACAGTAATCAAAACAGTCCATAGCACACTTCCATAAGCAGAAACATAAACAATTTTTAGTATAATAGACTTCAGATTGTCACATTATTATGTGGTTTTTAACTTACTAGGTCTGTCTTTAGCTTAAATACAAAAACAGAAAACAGAAATAGGATAAAATCCTCAGAGATGGATCAAAGATCCCAAAAATGATGTCGTCGCATCCAGACATGAACAAAAATCCAGAGTGATGTCGTCGCATCCAAAAATAAGTTAGCTATAAGGCCTAATATGCTTTCGCGATTGATGTATACATTTAGTTTTCCCTACAACATGCTGGTCTTACTGTATTAACCTAGGACATGACTTATTACAGATTTTCAAAGTTTGTAGTTTCAGTTTAGCAGACAGATACGATTATCATTTCACTTATCCAAAATAAAGCAGCAGAGTTAACAAAATTTACAGAATCAAACAAACAATGTACAATTATGAGGCAGCAGATAAGTCCCAATTAATCCATACTCTCAACAGCAGCAAGAATATAATATTATAATCTCAGATTCAAATTATAATAATTTAATTAATTCCATATAAAGTAAAGCAGATAAAAACATACAATCGTGGGGGCATAAACATGTCTACAAACTTTTTTCGCTAATCCAAAAATAATATCGAATCACTCCGGTTGACGATCCTCAATTTGATCTAAATCAAATCAAGAATAAATCGTATAAATCCCCAAATCAAAGAGTTAGAGTTTTCAATTTAAGCAGCAATTAAATTTAAAACCCAATTAAACCCAATTACACATATTGAAAATCAAGGGTTTCAAAACTCAAGCCAATTGAAATTAAAACCCCAATTTTGCCAAACCCTAAATTATTCTAAAAATCCCCAATTAAAATAAAGCAATTTAAATAAAAAAGGGTATCAAAATCATTACCTGAAATCAAGAGAACAACAAAATCAAGTTTCCAAGCTTTGAAAAATATGACTTAGGAATCCATGACGAGGTTTTGGTTTAAGAGAAAAATCTGAGAGAACATACGGATTGGTGTCTAGGTTTTGTAAAAAGTGATTCTAAAAATCCTTTATTTAACTTATATATGAATGGTAAATATTACCATAAACCCACAAGTATCCATTTAGTTTTAAAATGACCCAAATTGAGAATTAATTGTAAAATACATCAAATTTCCATTTTATTTTCAAAATCATCCCAAAAGCCAATTTAGTCAAACCATATGGTTCAAACCGGAAATTCAATATTTTCAAAATATCTATTTTACCCTTTTAACAAAAAATAACATAAAATAAAATAAAATAATGAAAAATAAAATTTCAAATTACGAAAAATAAATAGCCGCCCCAACTTAAGGACGTGATATTTGCTCCAACTTTAGACGCACCTCAAACAATTTTTGTAATGTTAGAAATCCAGTTGCAAATCTAGAAGCTGCAGGTCTTATCAAATCCTTGTCACTAAATTTCCTTAGCAAAGACAAAACCATAGAGTAATTGTAAATGAAGCCACCTAGTCATTCAATCATCAAACTAATTCTTTATGATATAAAAAAATTAAGCTGAAATATAAATTTAAAAGTTGGTATTGATATTTCTTAATACCTGTTTTGCTTTCCTCAATAAATTCCAATGCTGCGGCAAATCTCAAATCTTCTTAAGAATTAAGTCTATGCAATAAGCTGCACAAGGTGTCCATCGAAGGTGTTGTCGTTTCCCCCATTAACAACTCTCCTGTCTTCTTGTAGTTAGCTACATTATCAGTTACAACTTTGATGACCAACTCTTAACCCACCTCTTCTACAATGTCATCCAACAATTGAAAACTACGATTAATATCCTTCACAAAATTAATCACATCAATTGACTTCAAAAATACATTACTATAAGGATTTTCACCACAAATTTTACTAATATTCTCCCTTTTTGATCCTTCCACCCATCTGATAGTATTGAAACTCCTATTTGTGTCCATGTCTTTTTTATTTCATCAATACTCAAATTTGTCTCTTTCACTTCTTTCTCTAGCAAAGAAGTACTCAAATCATGCCTAGATGGTGGTTTGTAACCAGGACCAAATTTTGAAACATCACGCAGTGTAGCTATGTAAACTTCTTTCTCAATCCAATGTAAAGGGGCACCTAACTCATGCACTTATTGTCTTTATTCATTAATGTTTATTCAATGATCAATACTTGCTTTGATAAAATATTTTTCTAAAGTACCTTGATTAATATCCCTTGGGCTGCTCCTACTTCCTTTGATACTACTACTTTTTGATAAAATTGTGCGAGCTGCTATTTTCTCTTCTCGATAAATTTGTTTTGAATATTTTTCACTCTCTTGTTCCTCAATATAATTTTTTTTTTTCTCTCCAACCTAATTCTTCAAGATTTGAAGTGCATGATGCTACTTGTCCTCTAATTCCCGCCAAATGGTGCTATGCACACCCGCTCTATTTTTTTTATCACAATACTTGCATACCAATTTCTTAAAATCATCTTCCATGATATCGGTCACATACTCTCACGGACGAATTTGGGTCTAGTTGGTTTAGGGGTTAACTTGACATATTTTAGGACGTGGATCGTTCTGAGGCAATTTGTAAAAGGCCTAGAGAATTCGTTTCTTGTCCGTTTGGGGCATGCAATAGCTGTCTGAAAAAGGAATTGCGAGACGGACAAATTTTAGTTTGCAACAGGATGCCAAAGGCCGTGTTGCACAGTTAACCGATCCAAATTCAATTATTTTAGGGGTCAATTTTTACTATTCCTATTTTTGCCAGTTTTCGTGTCTCTGTTTCCAGTAGGATTTTCATTTTTGTTAGGTTTCCTTTACGCTATAGAAAGATCTCATAAACCTTGTCAAGCGATAATATTATGTCTTCCTCTCAATTTGAAATTTAGTCTTGCCATTCCCTTGGATTCAAGTTATCAGCGTCGCAGTCAACGAACTTTTGGGGGGGTTTGCGTCATATTATCCTCTTGTGTCAGCTATTAGAATTTCCTAATCCTATAAGGGGTATTTGGAATGGTTCGCGAGTATATAAACTCGGTTGGAACCCAAGGCGTCAGATTTTCACTTTTGTCGTTTTAGAGAGGTTTTTCCGAGAGAGAGGATTTTGAAACCGAGAATCGTCTCGGTAGGCGAGTTGAACTGGTGGTTATCACAGAAAGATAGTAGATTCGGTTATGTTTTTGTGTCTGTCACAGTAAGTCATTATTGTTTTAGGATTCGGGGTATTAGGGGTTTTCTAAATTGCTTAGTTCGTCGCTATTCCGTTTGGTTTCGGAATTCATACTAACTCGCGACTTAGTGTCGTTTGGAATTTTAGCGCAGCAGAGAATGTGAATCAGGACAAGAAGTGTGTATTCTGTCGATTGCGTGTTCATCGGAGGATAGGTTAGTGCCTCATTTTGAGATTGTGTGCTATTTATTGATTATTTTTACTGTATATGTTTTGTTTTGGTAATTTTATGTCGTGAATGGATGGAAGCTAAATTGCTATTTAGGACGAACCTTGTATTAACTGATATGATATTCGTGAACTGCACTAATTGGTATTTTAAACTGAAAATCACGATATAGTTTCTTGACAGATTGTTATAAACTGATAAGCTCTTTGATACGTTTAATAAAAAGATTTAACATGGAAAAATGCCCTTAGGACAGCCTATAGTAGAATTAATGTCATGCCTAGCTACTTTGGGTATATATGTGTTTTTGAACTGTTTTCCGTTTTCTATATATAGCTACTTTGGGCAGAATCCAAAAAATTGAACTAAAGTGGATAATGTGGTAATTGTATGCTTGATCTTACATTCATAAAGGCTGTTAAATAAGTGGTTGGTGATTGAATTGGTAATAACAGAGTAAACACGTAATTTATATGTTGTCCGCCGCTGTTGTGCTTATAAATTACACAGAAAAAATGTTAGGACCTGAATAGACCCTTAATCTGATAATTCTGAAAATGTCGAACTGAAACTGATACATGACCCTTCATATAAAACAGATAAAATCATAATCTGCTGGTTGTAGCTTATATGGTATGATCTCTATTATAGGGGGTTCTAGAGAGCTCATAGAGCCTTGTATTATGTGCTCCTACAAGTTCGAATCGAGTTAGAGGCATTGTGTGTGACTGTTTGAAACTTGAGTCGCTAACTAGAGTTTGTAATCTAATGTTGTACTTCTTTTCTCTTTCTGTTATGTGGAAATCTCTGAGTGGGTACAGGTACTTTGATCGTGCCTATCATACCTGGAGCATAAGCATGTATTTGACACCTTCACGCCTCATTTTAGTTTATTTCATTTTATTTCGATTGTCCAAACGTTGTAGTTGCAGTACTATGTTAACTGCTGGATTGGATATTGTAAACATTTTATTTGTTTTGGATATTGTACTAAATGGTTGGATTGATAGATATTTTCTGGTAAATAAAATTCTTACTACCAATGATATTTTGAGACTCTTTTGGATAGCTATTGTGGCATTAAACATTGTATTAATTCTGTTACAGGATCACATTCGCATTGTGACGCCAGACTTTCCGTCCTGTTTTACATCAGGGTGGGGGTTTGTCGTAACACATACTTCCATACCGAATCTCTCTTGGAAGCCATGATCGTAGATGTATAATCATAGTATTGATTAATAATAGAATAAATAATTGAAATTAAATGACATTATTTTAGCATCAATTTAATGACTATATAATCAATAAGAATTAATAATATAATAGATAATATACATTTCAAAATAATTCAATATAATTTTTCAATCCTAAAATATGAATAAATTTAATCATACTCCGTAAGAATAAATGAAACCTCCAAGTTAAACATTTAATAAATGTGTTGGAAAGTGTAATAGTGATCTATAGGGTTAGTGGTCAACTTTAAAACTGTACAAGTGACAAAGTGGTGCTCGACCACACTCCTCGTATCAATCGGGGGTAGGAACCGAACGTTACACTAGCTGTAGTTTATAATAACCTCAAAACAAGACGTAACCTGCCCGAATACCCATAATCTAAATATCCAGAATTCATAACTTTGCCAATACATATCTCAAATAGTGAATGTTATTTACAGTTATGTAAATATAATTTAGGGTTAAATACAAACTCTCCCCACAAAGCACCGGACCCCTCCTAGTAATATTTATCTCATGTACGTATGTTCCCTATACCACAAAATTTGTCTCCTCGTGTACTCTTTTTTGGATGACATGGCAATTTCAAGTGTCTCGCATGTTTAACAAGTGTCACCTCAAATTTTTGCCACGTCACCCAAAATGGACACACGGAGACAAATTTTATAGTATAAGGAGTTATTTGAGATAAAAACACAGGCACATAGAACTATATGAGACAAAGATTAGTATAATAAATCAATAAATATTGTCGAGCACAGGGACTAATTGATATTTAACCCTATAATTCACTTGGATGTGAATTCTGAACCAGAACATCCCAGAAAAATATAGCAAATTGTAGTACCTATATTTCACAAATTACTTGGAATACGATCCACTCAAATGTGAATTGCTTTAAAAAAAAATTTAAAAAAAAAAAAAAAAAAAAACCTATATTAATATAAAGTTCCAGTACGTTAATAAACATGTCGAATCATGACACCTTTCAAGAATTGCCATTATCCTCTAAATAGATGATGGTACTTTAATTTTGTACCCATTTTATAAAAATATTTTGAAAAAATATCCATTTTTAAAAATAATTATAAATAATACTCATTTTTGGAATGAATTTAAAATTTACGAAAGCCGAGTATTTTTTCAAATGCATAAATAATGACTTACTGTTAATATATAAATTTTTAAATTCATTTTGCATTTTAAAGTAGTGTTTAAGGATTTAAAAGATATTTTTAGCATGTGAATTTATTGTCTATTATAGTTTTAACTGGTTTGGATTTATTATTTCAACAATGCTATAAAACCTACAATTCTTAGCTTACTTTTATTATCTACCACACATGCTATTGGATAGATATTTCATATTATTAATGCATTTAATCATGTAATCAATCATATATCACATATGAGTAAGCTCACTACCATTACTCCATTTATTATTTAACTAGTTTATTCTTATTATTTAACTAGTTTTTAGAACTTAGAATCCTCAATAAAAACCATTACTCCTTTTATTATTTAGCTAATTTTTAGAACTTAGAATCCCCAATAAAAACCGAAAAATAAAAAATAACAATCATAACTTGTCTAGATAAAAAAAAAAAAAAGACTCGTCTAAAAAATAATTATTAAACCGATTACGAAAGATCTTCAAATTTGTTTGCATCCAGAACTCCCTGCAAAAAAAAATAAATAAGATAATTCAGCGGTTAAAAACAAAGAAACACGCTATTGATTCCAGTCCACAAGTTTTGAAGCCGGAACCTTGATAATCATAATGCCTGCATCTTTGTGTAAAAGTTCATTATACTCGTGACAAGTGAGGCTCTGCAATAGGTCAACGTTGAGTTGAGTACACTGTTATGGCAAGCGCCATCATCGATGTCTTAACAGGTAAATTATCATACAGACCTGAACACAATTAGGACATCCAGCATCTCCAGAGCAGCGACAAGAAGTTAGAAGTTCTAAAGCAGCAACCAAAAGCTCCTTAAAGTATGGTTGGATCTAATATATATGTCCATGTAAATCACATTAGCACATACACTAAATTGTCTACTTCTCAGAATACTTTCACACATGCAGTAAGGACTATAATATGTGTTTGCAATGAAATTTGCTAGTATAGGATTTGGAGAGATCTCAAGTTGTATAGGTTTAGTGCATTATTTAAAAGAAACTTTAGTTCACACCAATTACCTGCTTTGAAACACCAGTTCCTCCAGGATGCTGATCGTATAATAGAATTCTCGCTGGAAAATAACGGGAATCATGGGGGTTTGGACACTCTGGAGCCAAGTCTGATGAGTTGCATCTTACGAATCTTCATGCCAGACCAGATCAGACCATGTAGAGTCGAAAGCAATTAGTATGCAGTAGATTAATAGCTTTAACAAAAGTTGGTACATACAGTAACAAAAGTTGGCAAAACTAATTAATAACACAGTAATACAAGAGCAATAATTCACTTACTAAAGACTGCCTATAGAATACTTACAAAGGCACTACATGCAGAAGAGCGTGACAAGCAGCATGCAAACCCGAGCGTAATGAAAACCTTTTCTCAACTAATGATTGTATTTTTTGTGGAACTTGAATCCAAACTGCCTGTGTGAATATAGAGCAAGAACATTACAACATATAGACACATCCAATAAAGAACGTTTGCGTGAAGAGTCGCAAATATCAACAACACTAAGGCATTTGAGGAATTATATAAAATATCACACACAGATAACCAATCAGAATAGTTGGATAAAGAATGTCAAAATAAATTAGGAATGTGGGCATTAGAAATTGTGTAGTTGGAATATACCTATATTGACGGGTAGACATTTACAGATAATGGAAATTATTATTAAGAAAAGATTGAAATTTTATACTTATTTAATCAAGCAGACTAGAGAAAAGGTTTGTTGAAGATAAGTTAGGCTACACAAGATGGGAGAAGAATAGGAACGGAGTTAAAAGTGCAAAGAATGTAATATAACCTGAATCTATTTGTTAAAGATAAAACATAAAAGATGTTATTTCATTGATAAGAAATATAAAACATAGCGATTGCTATGATATTTCAAACTCAGTGACTCTTCTAAAAATTAAGGACTCAGTTTCCTCCCGCCTACGGCTCACCAAACCACTCTCAAATCCTCCACACCTTTTCTATTCTAATAACCCTATTTATATTGCCATAATTTATTCGCATAATATCCTTACAAAACGATGGGGAATTTGACTAATTATTTAACTAGCATAGTAAAATGACTAATTTGGCCAAGTAGGATAGTTTTTTTTTTAAATTCCTAAGAACTTAAGGAACAATTATGCAAAAGACATATTGATACGTTGCCTTATACGGAATTTCTGCCATACTGATATATAACACTGATTACAATACATATATAACGTACCTGTGAGTCATATGAAAATCTTGGCAGATTAAGGTCAACTGCGTCAAAGATTGTATTACTTCCTCTCCATTTACGGAAGAAACCAAACCAAGTAGTTGTTACTTTACAAGAATTTGCTTGAGCAATTGTTCTTAAAGATTGATTCTTATCATTTGTAGGATAGGCCTAAACAAAGTCAACACACCAAGTTAATAAGCCACTGATGTTTCAGTATTTTGCAGGAGTCATGTCAAAGATGCGGTCAATAGTAGATTTACTAATATTATAGATGTGACAGAACTATAACTCAGAAGTCATGTCAAGACTGGTGCAATGCAGCAATGTGTAATACAGATATTGCCAGGATAATTTCTCCCCAGAACTCCATGTAATAATAAGAGTAGACCTTAATTACAGTTCTTAAAATTTGTTGTACAGAAAATTCTTAATAGCAAAATTCAATTTACAAACTTGAAATTCCTTCTCTAGTATCAATATACCTTCCTCCTCCATATAAGTAGTCTACCATAGCAAAATAATAACATAAAAAATGAAAGGCCTATGATTATTAATGGAAGTATAAAAATTCCTAGACGTAGGCTGTCCGTGAATTGTGTGACAGACAGCTGATAACTAATACTGGAAGCCTTGAAGAATCAAAAGCAGCTCTGAAATGGAGAAACTTTTCTAACCTATGTATTTAGCATTTAATTCTTTTTCCGGAATTGTTTTTTGGCTAACAAGTAATAATAAATATCAAAAGAGATGGATATGCTCCAACAAAGTGGATGCAGAGAATTCATACAATGAACTTAAAGTGAATTGGGACTACAGACTGTATTTCCATAATTGTTGTTACCATTGTTATCTGGTAGGAGATAAATATAAAAGTAAAGTTGAGGGTTTGATAGGTATCTTGGGAATCTGATAAGAACCCTGGGAGAACCACCCCTCAAAAGCCAACTTGTAAGGAGGGAGAGCCCAAAGTCCTTCTAAACCCCACACCAACCTTCTATTTAGTTGATGTGGGATCCCAAGTCCCATGCCTTGCACTTGGATCATAACATTACCCCACCCTTCACAGCCGACGTCACTATAGGCAGCTCACTCGGCACCTTTGGCCGGTCGCAACCCTCCTAGGTAGCCCTTTTCCGTGTCAACGGCGGCTCCGCTCTAGACAGCCCACTCAGCCCCTTTGACCGGTCGCAAACCCTCCTAGGCAGCCCTTTCCGTGCCCGCAAGTAGAGGAACAAGGGTTCGGCTCTGATACCAATTGATAAGAACCCTGGGAGAACCACCCCTCAAAAGCCAGCTTGTAAGGAGGGAGAGCCCAAAGTCCTTATAAACCCCACACCAACCTTCTATTTAGTCGATGTGGGATCCCAAGTCCCATACCTTGCACTTGGATCATAACAGAACCACATCTCAAATGCTTATAATGTTGCTTCTTGAAAGGTACCAATCAATTGACATCTAAGTCAAACCATGTGCCTTTGCAGGCAAGTTAGGGCAACAACTATCTAAATAGTTGTGGAAGTACTAGAGGAAAAGTTGTCATGGACAGTTGTTGTAAAGGATACACTATTGTGTTAGTGTGGATTTATAACCAAATGTTTGATATCCTGAGAGAACTTACACCCTAAAAATTGGTTAATGAGATGGGACAGACTAAGACCCTTATAAAATAAACCCCATATAACATTCATTTTAAAAATGAAGTATATGGAGAACTTTGGAAAATCTAAATGAGAGATAGTTCCACGAAAAACTTCTGGTAGATTCACCAAGAAACCCATGTAATTAAAGAGAACCCCGTCTATCCAGTCTTATGAACTATCTAGAAACTTTTTTTACTCCAGTATCTCCTTAGAACAAACTCTTCTCCTATTTAGAACTAACCATGCATATTTGAAAGCCTGTCCCACCTCCCACTGTTTCTTTCCCTAACATATGTTATTAAATAACAAAGTTACAACAGAAGGAAAAGCTTCACAGCACATAATGTTCTTATTTTCATACTACTAATACAATTTCAACAATTTCATGCTACTTATATTTGACATCTGAATGCATGATTAGTAAACTAAATTATGATGCCCCTAACATAGATACAGCACGTCACCAGGATTTTTCAATAGGGTAGGCTAATTTTAATAGGGGTGCAGGGCGGAGACCCGCGGTACGATACGATATATTTTTAATAAAAAAATTTTAATTATTATAATTTTACCTATAAATTTATAAATTTTAAATTTAATAAATTAAAATTTATTTATAATTAAAATAATTAATTTCTTAAGAGTAAATTGATTAGTACTAGAATATATTTGCAAAATTAGATATCAAATTAGTATTTAAGAGAATTGTAGTAGTTAGTTGTTAGATTAACTTTTAAATTAATTTTTAAATTTATTATCAGATTGAATATTTGGTATTAACTTTAGTTTTTAAATTAGTTGTTAAGTGTAAAATTATTAAAAAATTATAAATATAAATAAAATTAATATATATATATATATGACATTAATTATAAAAAAGATTAACAAAGCAAATTAATATTAGTATTTGAGTTGAAAATATAAATTTTTACAAACGCTCTATTTTAAAAATTAATTTTAATATTGAATAGGAACTAACTAATTATATATTTTTCCTATAAATATAATTGAAAATGCTAATTGATTTTTTTTTTTTTTTCTAAACACACACTTTATATATGCAAACTATATATAAAAATAGTTTAAATAAAACTAAAATTAAATTAATTCAAAATATAAAGACTTAATTTGAAATTAAATTTTAACTAGTTTTGTTTAATTTAAATTTTTAAAAATATATAATTTTATTAATAACAATTATAAAATTTATTTTATTTATAATATATTTTTAAAAAATTTATAAATATATATAAAAAGAATTTGGGTTTTGCTAGGGCGGGCTCAAGCCCACCATGTAGGGACGTCCCTGCATATTATGAAGATCTCTTATATCAAGAAGTCTTGGAGACAAATGTTCAGTAATTCAAGTCGCTATTGTCCCTAATTAACTTTGAAATGATAAGTCAGACTCCACATACAGTGTCAGAAACTATTTTCAAATGTTCAAGTACCACCTAAATAAAAAGCATGACTACAGAATAAAAGAGGTTATCAAAAACCAATATATAAATATATGTAAAGTAGTAATAATAACCAGAGAAGTGACATACGATACCACCACCAATGACATGAATATCCGTGTAATCACGGATCTTTGTGTAATACTTGAGATCAGCTTTTTGGCAGAAAGCAACCTTGCTTGATATATTTAACTCTTTCACCAGATAGGTGAAACCCTGGTGCATGTATACAGCACCTTCGTACACCTTGAACATGTTAATGATGTCAAAAGTTAGAATTAACTCTTGGAACATAAAAGATAATTTACAATTTACAATTTAGCCACCTGGAAGAAAGCTTTGCTTTCCTCAATTTCTTCAAGAATGTCATTGGTCTGCATATCTATTACTCTGTATCTCACATTTTCTATTGCCCGGATACTAACTGATTGAGAAGGCATTTTCTGCGGTAGGAAGGCATACAGAAAGGTCTTAGAAAAAGAAAAGTAACATATCCTCCACAGCTGATGAAAAGAGACATGATGCAAAACAGTATATTGAATACCTCGTTGCCAATGTACGACCATATTTTAGCAGAATAATTAAGTGGCTGATCAGAACTGAGATATCCTCTACTGTTAAGTGCCATTATAGCACTCTCCAGCCGAGAACCAAAATATTTCTCATCATGAATCAAACTTAACGGGTATTCAAGGGCAGCACACACCAAATGTTGCTCAAGTACCTAGAAAATACATAGGAAAAGATTAGCCAATTTGTAGGAATTCCAAAGATAAATTTAATTTAATGAAATCTCAAACCAACTAAATCCAGACGTGCTGGTTTTGGGCATCAATGTGACAACACTCGATGGGACTTCTGAAGAGTTTCTCAGGATTTTTCATAAAATATTGATCAAGAGGCCCATCAAATGCCACATATACAGCAAGAGATGGCCTTCCTCGTCTCCCAGACCTACCAGCTTGCTGCCACAGGCTGAGGAGAGAAGGATTAAGCACCCAATTAAAATTTTTGAAGCAAGTTGTTTGGTTACTGATACGGAACAGGTATCAATAAGATAATTACCTAGCAATACTTCCAGGAAAACCTAAATGTAGGGTTGCATCTATTTGTCCCACATCAATCCCCAACTCCAGAGCATTTGTTGCAGCAATCCCACAGAGGTTCCCACCAAAAAATTCACTTTCTATTTTCCTTCGGTCCTGGTACAGGTTAGCAAATTCCAAAACACACTTAAAGAATTGTTGGAAGGAATTACAGGACACACAAATATATTCACATATATACACACACACATACAGTACATATATACATATACCTATATACACATACATATACATATACGTACATATAACATACATATACACCTGTATGTGCAAAATAAAAGTTCAAAACTAATAGCATGCTCCAGATCAATTACTATTAACTACTTGGAAAAGTTCAAAAATTAAAGCACTTAAATTTAACTACTCTAACTGTAATAACCCAATATATTGAGATATTACTTTCAGAAACAACTGTACAGGCTTCAAGTAATCACCAAATTGCTAAAATTGGGAGATAAATATAAGTATGAGCAATAAAGACAGCATGGCGTGGCTTTTCCTGAATTTGAGCATCAAAATCTCCTGTGGACAATTCTGCCATTGTACCCACATAGTTCTGTTTCAGGGATTACTTTGACATAAGTATGTCACATTCATACCTAAATATGTCAAATTCATGAACATTAAGAATATTTAGATGCACGATTGACAAGGATTTAGTAATAACGAATTCATAGTCCAGCACCTACCTCAGGGATGTAGCCAGCTCGATAAGCACATATCGAATTGGCTAGGTGGGGTGCTGTCTCCTCTAGAATTTCACGCCTGTCATAATCATCTCAAAAGTTTATTTTGTACCAGCTTGAATATCAAGGGAACAACTAATTCCAAACAGTTAAAACAAGGAGTCCCAAATATGCGCCAGAATCATTAATTGACAGAAGCTTGTCAATTTGAAAAATTAAACTGGTAACACATACGTGTATGACAATACAAGCTCACAGAGTTTACGAGATCTACAAAAGGTAATGCAACGAAGTCCATGTTGAACCATTTCTGCAAATAGGTATGAAACTTCCATAATTGGGCTGCAGAAGGATGAAAGAAGAAACGTGCTATTTGAATACTATACAGATAGGTAGTGAAATAAATAAATTCTCAATTCATTTGACATATTTCAAAAATTGGAACTGGATCATAATACCTTGAACTCTTTGCAACAGCATTGCTGGCATTATCCATGTCATTCTGACCTTTACTGAATACCTGGAAGCTGACAGCATCAGCATCAAGCTAGAAATCTGTATTCATCTAGATCTAACTGAGACGAAGCTGTAAATCCTATAGGACCGTTTAGATAGTTCATTTTAAACGGAGTGAAGCAAAATGGAACAGATCGAAATCTGAAAAAGGTAACTACTTCATTGTTGGGATATTTTATGAAGTGGAAAAAATTATTCGATTACATTGTTTGGATATGTTTACATAAAACTAAAAGAAAACCATTATCCAGGAAATTGATTTACTTCCTGTTTCCCGGTCTTGATTTACTTCCCGGGCAAATCAGACTGGGGAGCAAAAACTACACCGGGAAACAGGCAAAATATAACTGATTCCAGTGTTATGCTTCCCGGACTGGAAAACAGAACACCGGGAAACAGTTATATTTTGCCTGTTTCCTGGTCTGATGCTTCTCGGTCCATCTGGAAGCTCATTTTTGCAATTTTTTTTAAAAAAAGTCTAAAAGTGTAAAAAATTTAAAATTGGTCTAAAACTATTTTTTCTTTTATATATAAAGTCTAAAAATGCTAATTTTCACAAAAAAAAAAATAATAATAATAATTTAACAAACATAAATCAATTGACATCACTTTAAAACAATTTTAGTCCTTTCTCCTTTGATCGACCCACATCTGATTGCCGTTGTACCCTAAGGGCTCATTTGGCTCACCGTATTGGATAGGAACATGATAGTATAAAGAACGGAATAAGGATAAGCAGTTTTGTATAAGGATAATATTATACAAAATTATGTTTGGTTGGTAATCGTATAAGCAACGTGATAGGATAAAGTAATACTAAACTTGTATTTGGTAACACTGATTAAGCGATAGGATAATAATGTAAAATACGAAAATATCCCTAAAGAATTTGTGTCAATCGAATTGATTACCGGTGGATTGACCCGAATCCGCTACAGTAAAATAAATAAATAATTAAATATATTTAAAATTTTGAAAATAATTAAAATTTATTTCTTAAATAAATTAAATTAGAAAGAATATTTTAACTAACAACTATATTTAATAGTGATTAAAGTTTAAAAAATTAATAATATAATATTATAATTTTTTTTTAAAAAATAATTAATTATTTTATATTCAGGTAGATTCATGGGTCAACCCGAACCCGTTAAGTATTCGGGTTTGGGTTGATAAGCTCAAACCTAACCAATTACCATCTCCATTATAAATATAGATATAAGGTTAAAATGGTAAAAATTCTAATACGGCCATTATAGGATAAAGTTATCATAACTTTTCTTAAGGGTTGTTTTATCATGTGTCAACCGTATAAGAAAGAGAATCGTATAACTTTATCATGTTCCATTAACTAGCCAAATGCTAGATATGAGAGAGAATAGTATAAAATAGTACTATCCTGTATCTTATACGATAAACCAAACGAGCCCTAATTCTACTTTCTCATTCATCAACCTTCCAGCAGCAAATCTCGTTTGTTCTTCAAGCTTACCGCAATTCCACATATTCCTCTATCTTGCTATTTTAGATCAAGACTATGGAGTTGTTTGCTTTTCTCCCGATAAGTCTTATTTGGACTCACGTCTTAAAATGAGTTATTTAGAAGGGCTTTTTCCCCAATGTATGTATTAATTTAGACATAATAAGTTTTTCAATAGATCAAATTTCCACATTTTTCAACTAAAAGGCATTTGTCTAAAAACCCATTTTTCTACATTAGCTATCATTATCAATATTAGTAATAAAATCTAAGATAACACATCCTAAATATATCATTTTTTACGAAATAAAATGATAAAAAGACAAGTTTAACTTAATAACACATGACCATTAAAATTTTACTAGAGATGAAAAACAAACATGTGGTGAAATGAGATCTATAATACATTTCCTGGAAAAATTAAAAATAAACAAGTAAGATGTCTATCAGCTAGTAGGAGATTCGTTCTGTAAAAATATTCATGTCATACTTTCCTAGTTTATAGGTATTACTATGTCATTTAGTGGTCAAATAATTCATGACCAAAATCCACCTAGCCTAGTCCACCACTTGATTCTAATTCCCACTATTTTTAACATTGGAAAAAAAGTATTCTAATCACTATTATGCCTCTATTTAGTTAAAAATAAGAAATAAGAAAATACAAAATTGTAATTAATGTCTATGTACATTCCTCCAATTTTGGAATTAATTAAAAATAATTTGTTTCAATTGAATTGAAGAGGGTACATTCATCCAATTCCACTCAAGAAAATCAAAACCAAACAATAGAATTTCCATTCCAGTCCTATTTCATTCCACCACATGCCAATCAATATTCAATACAAACATACGAGGAACTTACAGTTCTCAAAGATGACATAGGATTCCACAGGACAAAAAGCTTTTGAGAAGAAGGGCTTCCATCATTATTAATCAATTCCAATGTCGATAAATTTGCCAGTTCCTGAGGCAAATGAATGGCTGGATTTCAATCCATGAACATCATAGAGACAAAATATGATACTATTTATGATCAGATATAACAGAATAATTCAACCTCAATCTAATTCGTAGGACACGGTGTGCATGAATAAAACTATAACTGACGATTGTGACCTAAGAAACCCCATTATAAAATATAATTGAACCTCCATTTGGTGATTCACAATTCAGCAATACACACTGCCTTACGGTAAGTAGGTGACAAAAGCTACACCACAAAGAAGCGACTAAACTTGGAAAACCAAATCAAGCACCATATAACCAAATCTATGGTAGCTAGAGGGACTATGGGACTTCAGCATAAGACTGAGTGGCAAAATATTTCAAGTCCATTAATTAAACAAGGCAGCTCCAGCAGAATATCCCTTCATAATAAACAATCTCATTCAACATTATTCAGATGATAAGCATGAAAACACAATTAATAGCAAAGTATAATTTAAGACACAAGAATCATGCAGAACTAGTTTTTTAACCTTCTAGGTCCACAGATACGGAGTTATAGTATGAAAGAATAGAAGTCAAATTAAAATCTATGCCAGGGACAGCTGAGAAAAGCAAATAGAGATATGAAAATTACAGCCATTATTGTCTAGAGAATTGGTATAAATATAACAATAAGATGAGCAAATTTGGGTTCTTACCATGCAGTGGTCCCTAGGATTAGCTGAAGTTGCAGTGGAAAAAATAAAGGAAGGGTCACTACCATATACTGCAAACAAAAGCAGAAGAAAATGTTGTTCTCAATATCATAAAGAGAGAACTCTTTTAAGGAAAGGAATCCTATGGCTTTATGCATGAGAAACATCTACCATGAGTGCAGAGCCGCTTAAGTCTTCTCAGGATAAGAGCAGTATGACATCCAAATGCTCCTTTATAGACATGAGCTTCATCAATTACTATAAACCTAACAAACATAAAAGTAAACTTTAGTCATGATAGATAACAAATATATGTACCGAGTGAGAAGCTTGGTGCAGTTCTGCAATCCGAGGACATAGATCACAGTTCATAAATATTACCTAAGCTTGGACAGAATTCGCTCTAACTGTCTGTGGAATGGCAGTACCGACATGTGCAGCATATCAGGATTAGTAATCAACTGCATGCCAGATTAAAAGAACCTTAGCATGCAACTGGGTTAAGATGTTTAGTAGAAGAAGTTTAAACTGGGACATCTAAGACTTCTGAATATGAAACTACCAGTCTAGCATTATCACGTAGCCATGTCCTGTCCTGTTGTGATGTGTCACCATCATATACACCAATATTTATGTCAACATCAAATGCTTTCACCATAGCTAGCAAAGCTCTTTGTTGATCTTGAGCTAAGGCCTACATCCATTAAAATTTTAATGTTACAAAAGAAAAAGAAAAGGAAAAAAAAAAAAAAAAAAGTGAAATCAAGTCGTCAATTTTTGAAAGAATTCTTAAGAAATTGAATAGAATTAATTGGTTTTGAAAATAACAAAATGTTAAAGCCTAATACGGAATATGAAAAGCAGTAGCACTATACCTTTGTAGGAAACAGGTAAAGTGCACATGACAACAAATCTTGGGACAGCAGTTCAAGAACTGGCATATTATAGCAAAGAGATTTTCCACTAGAAGTCATTGTTGATACAACAACATTCTTCCTGGCCAGAGATGCTGATATTGACACGGCCTACGAAGATAAAAAGAATTCAAAGTAATTGAGAAACTACTCTCCCCAAAAAGGCAGAAGTGTGGGGAAAATCCAAACCTGGTGGCAGTACAACTTAGAAATTCCAATACATTTAAGAGCTGATCTTGCATTATCCGAGAGTTCATTAGGGATTTCAACATGAATGGCTTCCCTGGCACCAATGTTTTCAACATGCACAATCTGCTACAGACAACAGTCAACAAAGTGGCTCTCAGAACAATCTGATAGAAACCAATAACTAAAATGATGTTATAGCACAAACTTTGGTCACAAATAGGCCTGAATTCATTACAGAATTCTGAGTGTTTGAGTGACTCAGCCAACTCCAACTATATCCCACTTTCATCTAACTATTTTTATTCTCTAGCTAGTCACACTTAAATTACACCCTATACCCAATCTAACCCTGCTAGTAATGCTAAGATTATTCATAGGAAGAAATACTAAAAATGAAACACTTGGTTAATTAATTTTACTAGCCACAAATTAGCCTAATAAGGATACAGATTACTGAGAGCTCAGCGACTCGCTCAACTCCAGCCCTATCCTCAGAAAATTACAAAAACAAATACTACACTTTCTGCTCATTTCCTACCCCATCTAACAACTTACATTCTCTTCTTAGCTACCCATAATATAATAATATTCACCTAATACCCAATCTTCCTCTATGAGTAATCCTAACACATTCTTTGAGTTAGCTACATAGTAAAATAGCTCAGATCGCAGAGAAATAGACACTTGTACTTGTAAAGTATTTGAAAGTAAAAAAGCAACAAACATGTTTGGTACACATGTAATGGCTGTCAGGACCAAGAGTAATTTCAAAATTATTTAACAATCTTTTTCTTAATCATCAATTTGAGAAATCAGAAGTTTAGTATAAACCTGCCCATTTGATCCAATGCTCTTTCTGAGATGTTCAACCATTTCATCCGGTAGTAATTGACTCATCTCCTGTGAAAACAATATTAAAAGAAAAAAAGATCAAGACTAAAAAGTAATACGAAAGGAATTGAGTAGTTCTTAATTTCCTAATAGCACTAGCAAAAGCTTTTTTAGCAAACAAGGGGCGTATGCACCTATTTGCAGTGGAGCCAGTAACGTTCCCCTAAAGGAAAGTTTCATGCACATTTTAAAATCTTCATAATTAAACATATTTATTTGTAAATTTCATGCACATTAAGACTCTCTCGTTTTGAAGTCTATATATGTAAATTAACAATAGGTTTTCAGAAAGACAGAAACCACCCTTGTATGACTTACATCACATCTTCTCTTAACTGCATTAGAAGAAGAGCAGCTTCCCTTGGGTCTTTTTGCTTCATTTCCACATTGAGAAGATCCAGATTCCTTCCTGCACAGGAGCAAATCCTCCAAGGAAAGACAGATGGAACTCTTTCGAGTTCTACCCTGCAAAAGAAAGATAGCTTTATAGCATTCTAGAAGCCAGATAGTTCCTACATATGGTGGTTAATAGTGGACAACGGTAAAAGGTCGGTAACAGAAGGTGCTTCTACTGCAACACAACAGAGATCACTACTCTACTTCCCATCAACAACATTTAGAATACACTTCCAAACTGCCTCACAAGACACAATGAACTATAGCAATGTCAACATCAAGCTCTATTCATTCCCTTAAAAATACAAGAAATGAAGTTTTAGTATATCGCCATGACGCAGTTGACACTGCAGTACTTGCACTAATAAACTTTTTTAGTACCCCAAACACTAGCATGAAAATGTAGAGCAAAGTCTTTTGACTATTTTCTGCCTGTTATGACCTTGAATCCAACACTATGAAGGAACTACTTATTTTTCACTTACTGTTCTAAAACAATCCGCGTATATTAAAATTTTTATATTTATACCCGTTAGATGCTATCACTTTGCACTTGATAGTATGTAAGTCAGAATTCAGGAAAACTACTTGATAGACAATAAAGGAGAGTAACTTATGCAAAAAATGCAAAAATGTAAACAAATTGTAATTAACAAGCTCTTATACATTAAAAGGAAACACTTGTAAACATGAGATTACCATCTTAATAGTCTCCCACAGATTAGATTTAAAAGAACGCTCCAGTTTCTTCATAGCATTAAATATCAAGGAAAGAGACATGCCTCTTTGACCTATATACAATAAAGTGAAAACAAATACATACAAGCTCGGTCAATAGATGACATAGTGTAATTAACTTTAGATAAGCAATTCACCAGTTTAATCTCAAGTGACACCAAGCTTACCAGTCCTAGGAATGTCATCCACTTGATCACTTTCTTCTGTTGAATCTTCCATAATAATTACAAGGGAATTAGAATGATTTTTAGACTCTGTCTCATCAGCAAATTGGACCACCTAAGATAGACACAGAACAGTTAAAAAAAAAGGTTGGTAACATTAGAATACAATTCACCTAAGAATTTTCCTTTGAATTGTATTTAGAGAGGTCAAAAGATTAGGACTGCAGTCAAAGTGAGGTTAATTAAGCAGTCTGCAATTGAAGGATAAATAATAGATAAACTAAAGATAACTAAGTATAAAACATGGAATGCATTTATTCAATATATGAAATAAGAATTGATTACAATTGAAACTAAAGATCTCTATAAATAATAGTAACGAATCCTAAAATAATCTAGAAAAATAATAAAACTCAAAAACAAATAGAATAGAGATAGAAATATAATCTAACAAGGAGAGGAAATAAACTCTACTAACAATTAGTAAGGCAGCAATCTTACTCGTTTATAAACTAAGAACCCAAGTAAGAATCCTAAATATTTTTGGAATAGAAATCCAACTTGTAGTAGGAGTTCTCCAACATCAGAGGTTCTAAACTCAATATTGCCAGGAACAGGGAAGATAACATGACAGTATTTTTAATACTATACTAATAGAAGCCCTCTAAAAAGTTCAATGATATAGGCATATAATGAATTACCAGTGGTCAACCTTTTATGCATACGAGATATTAGCTGAAATGTGTGCATAGTGTGAATGATGTTTTATTGCCATCCTGATCACAAAAGTAAAACTCAGGAGTTTAATCCGTACTTAATTGGAAAAATCCAACTAAAGCACAGTACTGACAAAGAGATTCCAGAATTTGGGGAAATCAGGCAGAGGCAGGCAATAAAACTATAAAGGCATATAAAATCCAAAGCTAGGAATTCATTTTAATAGTTACTAGAAATACTCAATCACCATCAACATACAACTATTTTTCCATCCAGTATGATAGATTCCAGGACACTAATCTTTTATCAGAGCACCATTCGATGACAACCTGATAATCAGGTCTCCACATACTAATGCCAACTTAAGTGAGCCATTTACCCCCAATCAAAAACAGTAATATCTCTAGGTACTATTTGAATTTCAATTGTCTTTTAAACCACCGGAATCTGAGTAGCACACATAATAACATGTCAGCAAACCAAAAAAAAATTGGGATCCCAAAATTAAAAAATATACAAGTGTCCAGATCAGCTTCTAGTAAGACAATGACTAAACAAAGTATAACAGTAATCAACTTGAAGAATATAATATCAAGCACATATTAATACCTTTTCAAAGTACTATGAATTTAGGAAAAACAATGAAGGTGCTACAATAAGAGGTAATTAGTTTCACTGGGTAAACATGTTAAACTAATTAAAGATAGAAATGAATTACTTAGATTTGATCAACTAAATTAATTACAGAAAGGTTAATGACCAACCTTAGGACAGAGAGAAGAAAGATGTTCAATGTCCTTCATGTCAACTTGAATCCCAAGCTTACCAAGCTGGTTCAATGTGTTCTGCAAATGACTCAATGTTACTTGCTTCCCCTGCAACTGAAGATGTGCAGAGAAAATGCTCAAGAAAGCAAATGCCTCAACGACTCTCTTCAACCAAACAGGACACAAGCATGAAGAGCCATTATTACTGCCACCACTATTTCGCCTATTGGCTTCTGTCATCATCATACATTTCCCTGAATTTGGATTTGACAAACAATTTACAGACTTTAGAACCTCAACAAACTTTTCACAACTCTGTCCCCCAAGGGCACTACTGTTCTTGGACCTTAAAACACTTCTTACAAACTCATAAAACCGCACCTCCTTATTATCATGGCCATCACCTTTCTTGTGTTTTGTTTGTAAAGGTTCTCTATTCATGTTCCTGAAGTCCATGCCATCAGAGACATTACTGCTAATATTGCTCAACCCTTCTTGGTGTAAAGATGATAATTCTTGCATCACATCAGAATAAGTCGAATCAGCAAACTTCTTTGCACTTATATCATGGTTACCAACACTTGATGAAACTTCAGAGAAATCAGGTTTTGAAGTTTGTGGTCTTTCCTTCTTTGTAAAGGGTATAAGAACAAAGAATTCTCCAGGGTTAACCAAAACGCTGCTCACTTGACTCTGTAAGTTCAATTTGACACCCTGATACAACATTACCACATAATTAGATCTAATTAACAAAATTCTTACTAATCAATATAAGCTACAGTACTCATGAGGGTTTGAACGGGAAACTGAACTTGTTTCCTCTAAGTTCAATCCAAACCATAGAATTAGACTAAGTAAAAATATAAACAATTTCAGTCGATTTTATGATACAGTGCAATCTCCGATTAATGAAGAATCGAAGGACATTGATGTATGTATAATGCATGTGGAGCCAAACAGAGAGAAGAAAGCCAAAATAAGAGAGGGAGAGGTTGCCTTGAAAAAGAGGTGGAAGTTGGGGGAGGCGGAGGCAGGAGGGAAATTGAGTTTCAAAAGCAGCTTAACATCGCCAATGGTTTTCTCAGACGATACGCTCAGGGTCGTCCTTTCACTACTCAGCGTCCGCACTTCGATTTCTGTTTCCATTTTGTTCCTACTGCATTGATTTCCCTTGGTGTTCAATATCATTATTCCCTGTGACACTCATTACATGACAACATATCCTTACTCTATGCGAGATTAGCCGGAGAGCCTCATTTTCGCTTCTCTCTCCACCGCTCACCTCAGGGTCGGTACGGACCGGTATATTAGTAAATTACGGGCATGGGTGTTCACAACACGATGGCAATTTTTTCACCTCATACTAGGTTTGCTGTGCAAACATTTTTTATTTTTTATTTTTTAATTTTTAAAAGTAAAAATTCGTAAAATTATACTTTATTGTTGTAAAAATAAAAATAGAGCAGGGGTTGAAGAGTAGAAAACACTTTTATATTAACTGGAAAATAATGGAAAATAAGCTGGGATCAGAATAATAAACTCATAATCTTGAATTTTTGGATTTTGAATATAATAGAATGATAATAGAAAAGAAAGTAAAGATGAAAAAGTACAGAATGATCAACACAACACCACACTTCTTTTTATATCTGTTTATACAGAATGAACATGTATATATTTATAGGCCTATTAGCATCATACGTGTCGAGGAGCATGTTATCAATCTCTGCATGTACTACACGTATTATCACAGGTGGAAAGTCATCTTCTGGATTCTTCACAACACTTATCATTTTTTTATTTTAGTTTTAGATGAACCCTAAATTTTTTTCCCTTTCTAAACTTTTTTATAAAAATAAATTTTTAATAAACTTTTTTTCTAAAAATGAACGAGCAAAATTTTGTCAGTTTCCCCATATGTAATATCAAGAAACAATAAATCATTTCCTGATATTACACACCAGGAAATTGACTTGATTTTTGCCTGTTTCCTGGTATTATATACCAGGAACAGGAAATGATTTTTTACTTCCTGCTATTACATACTAGCAAACAGGCAAAATTCATGTCTGTTTCCTGGTGTGTACTACCGGAAAATAATTTTTTACTTCCCGGTATTACACACCGGGAAACTAAACTTCAATTTTGCATATTTCCTGGTATGTAATACCGGAAAACTGCTGTGTATTTTTGTTTTAATGTCGAAGGGTAATATGGTCATTTTGGTCTATTTTTGTAAAAAATAAATATAAAAGTTTAGTTTTGTAAAAATTTTAATGTTGGTTTAAAAATATAACTTTTTTAATAAAAAAGCTCAAAAGTGCAAATGACCCTTATTAAAATTTAATAATTTTATAATATAATTAGTTTATGGTGGAAAATACAGCTAGCTCTGATACCACTTGTTGAACAAATCGATGATCCATTGCAGCGGAGACGAGTATTAATAACCACAAAGTAAAACAAATATACACAAGACAAGAAATAGAGATAGAAAATAAGATACAAGGTTTTACATGGAAATCCAAAAAGGGAAAAAAACCACGCCCGTCAAGACGACGAGAGACTAATTCACTATGTAACAATAAACCAAAAGTTACAACCAAAATACCACTCTCTCACTCCATAATCCAATTACATTGGTCACAGTCTCACATACAAGCTCCCCCCATGTGGCTTTCACAGGATAACAAGACTCGATCCTACAACTCAATATCTCCATGGTTCCCAGACCCCAATTGGCACATCTTAAATCTAACCAACTAGATCTACATTATTCTTTCAGGATATCTAATAATAGATACAAGCATCATATTTATAGCATTAGATTACTTTATCACAAAGTAATCCTAAACCATTAAGAAAACTTTTTCCTATTTAGGATTCTCAAGGATCTCTTTTCCTAATTAGAATCCACTTTAGGAAATATCATTCCTATTCAAATATGACACTTCCAAAACAGTTTTCGAGTCTTTTCCAAATTACCAAACCAATTATAGATACTGGAGTATACACGAATTCTCGTCACAATCCTAACAAACCACCCCTTGACGAGAATTCTCTTTATCCCTTTCCGACGACCACAACTCAAACCAGATTCATCATACCCCCACCATGAAGGTATACTCACTCAGGTACGATCCATCCTAAGACAAACCACTTAGGAACCATAAACCCAGATTTTCTTTTCTCGGCACATGTCGAAACACTTGCTGAATAAATCATGGTGCAACTTCCTTCATCAGCTTTTAGGAAACTCCTCAGCCATCGACATACTTTCCACCACACCCATATCCATGCTGACCAAATGCCCGTGCAATTGTGGACACGCTAGAATTATTACATCCTTTATCATGAAAACCTTGGTGGTTTAAAACATGTCATAAGGACTCCTATCCCAATATACAGTCAGAGTATGTGTCGAACCGCTCCTCATAGTCCTTCCTAATTCGAGTTCACCAGCCAATTGATCAAAATTACCAGCCCACAAAGATCCCAGAACACCACTAGTCAAACCCTCAATTTTGTTTTGACTATTTGACTAGACTTGAATCTTTGACCACATCTTTTGAATATTTGGTTACAGTCGAACGCTTACGTTAGAAATTGAATCCTCCACTGCTTAGGTTGAAATTCGAATTGAGAATTACGTTTTCTGCAGAAATTGATATCTCCAATCAACGCAATACCTTAATTCCACAAGCTTACCTAGATAGATTAAGCAAGTTCTTCTCTCTTCTATGAACGAGGTCGATGCCCAGGTTCTGTTACCGCAATAGGAAGATGACTCATGTAAGAGTCCAAATTAGCGAAATGAGGGAACAGATGAGATTACTTCATGGGCTTTGAAGAACTAACACACTCAGTGAGGAAAATGAGAAATCTAACATGAGGAAGAAGATAACCTCGAACACGAGGACGAAGAACATGAGGAGAAATCGCTGAAGATAGTTTGGCTTCAAACTGGTTTCAACAATCTTAAACCAGGTCTGACTTGGTAAGGGCAATTTAGGAAATCAACATTCTGATAATTACAAATAGTAACAAAATAATTATTTTGATTTTCTTTTAAAATAAAATGGCATAACTGGAATCACAGCCTATAGAGTGAAATGCAAAGTTTAGGAAGCTCATTTATGATCTATTTTGAAAATGGACCTATAAAAATAATTCAAACTTTCCAAGGCACAAAAGTGAAAAGAGCCCATATATAATTCTAACATAGATGTTATAATTATATTTTAATTTATATAATTTTTGTACCATTAAAATCTTTAAAATAATTAGTTGAGGATAATTTAACACACTTTAAATTTAAATTATACAAAAAAAAAAAATTAAAACAAATATATTTAGTTGAACGAATAAAAATAAAGATAAAGAACATGATTTAAAATAATTAATTTTATCTATATTTTTATAGTTGTATTTTGATTTGTATATAATAGTTTTCCATCCAATAAAATATATTAAATTATTGGTAGGATTACATATACTCAATTATTTATTTTCATTTTTATTTTTTAAAAAACACACATTTCAAATCAATATATAAATAAAAGAAATTGAAAATTAATGAATTTGAAAGAAATTTAATAAATAAAATTCATAGATAAAAAGTAAAATGGTAAATTATTACATAACATTATTTTATATATATTATCAATTTATTTAATATATATAGATATATGGAGATTTCCATCATTGAAAAGTTCTATTAGGGATCAATAAATATTATTGATGAGATAGAAACTTTTGAAATGATCTATTTCTACCACCAATTGATAAAATTGAAACAATAGGGTTGGTTTTTATATAGGAATAACTTCCTACTTGCTAAAATTATAGCGATAATGATTGAATTTATAAGGATAAGAGTTTAAAATATAATACATTAATAAACATTCAACCGCGCTGTGATTTTATTGCTTTATCAAAGTGATTGATGTAGGAAATCCTTCCCAATCCTCTCATACTAACTTTTCTTTTTCTTCAAAATAAAAAACACATAATCATTAAATTTCATATATAGATTAAAAATTATATTAATTTAAAGAAAACGAAAACACCGTCTACATTAAAGAACAAGTTTGTAATATGTTTGGTAGTTGAGTTTGTATCCTCCAATGCTAGCTTTTCTTTTTCTTCAAAATAAAAAGCACACATAAATATAATATCATATAATTTTAGATAGTGATAATATATATATATATATATATATACTTAAAGAAAAACAAAAATACAATCTACTTTAAAGAAAAAGTTTGTGATATTTTCGTAGTTGAGTTCATATTTATTTTGATTTTAGTGGCCTAGAAATCTACAAGAAACAAAACAAATTTCAATTTATAAAATAAACTATAATTAGAAAGACGAAAAATATATGAAATATATGATGTAAACAAATTAACACAAAATAACAATGAGAATTAATTATATATATATAGTGATAGAAGATTGATATGAAATGAAATTCTATCTTTTAACAAAGATAAAATTAAAATTAAATTCAAGTATTTATTTTTATATTTAGATTTATTTCTAATTAATTAACTTTGAGATAAAGTTGTTGTTGATTGAATTAGTATAAACTCAAAATTTCCTATCATTTCTTCTCCCATCACCTTATATATAAAATACATATATAGAATAGATATATAGGTATAACATCAAAAATTTCATATAATGATAAAAATATATAAATTTAAAGGGAAAAAAAAATAAGAAACATACGAGAAAACATATAAATATAGATGAAAAAAAATGTAATTACTATCATCCTTTAAATAACTTTAGTTGATCTCTTATCTTATATTGACTTTCTACCGTTATAAGCCCTGCAATAATAATAAACAAAATCAAATCAATACGAATATATATATTAAAATGAAGGACATAGATGAAGAGTTAATTAAATCCTCAATTTGATATAAACTTTATGTTTATTTCATACTTTATCTTGATTTCGCTCCTCTACGATGCTGAAAATATATATCATATATAAATCATATGTAAATTATACCAATACAAAAATTACCATAAAATAAATTTAATACCACCAAAATAACAATGAGAAAAATAATTGAGATTGATGGATATATACATAGTGGATAGAAGATTGATATGAAATCGAACTCCACCACCACCTAATAAAGATAAAATTGAATTTAAATATTTATCTTCTTAATTAAATTTGAATTATTTTAAATATATATTTATCATAAAAATATTATGTATTATAATATTATTTTTTAAATATATATATAATTACATAATTATCTTTATATATATATATAATTATAAAGATAATTATAAAATTATTATATTAAATTTTTAGACAATTCTTGTCTAATTAATACTGATTTATTGTCTAAACAAGTTTTGTCCTGAAATTTTTCTGCTTTTATATATCTAAAAGCAGCAAAGTTTCAGAACAAAATTTAATCGGACAATAAATCAATATTAATTAGATAATAATTGTCTTTAAATTTAATGTAGCGGTCTTATAATTATCTTTATATATTTTTTATAATTTAAAGATAATTATGTAATTATATATATATTTAAAAAATCATATTATCAATTCACCCAATATTTTTATGATAAATATATATTTAAAATAATTCAAATTTAATTAAGGAGATAAATATTTAAATTCATATTTATCTTAACTACATGGTGGTGGAGTTTGATTTTAATATCAATCTTCTCTCCAAAAAAAAAAAAAATATATATATATCAATCTCAATTATTTTTCTCATTATTATTTTGGTGGTATTATATTTCTTTTGACGGTAATTTTCATCTTCGTATAATTTATATATATTATATTTATATATGGGTCATTTGCACTTTTAAGTTTTTTTATTAAAAAAATTATAATTTAGACCAACATTAAAATTTTTACAAAACTAAACTTTTTCAAAAAAATTTTGCAAAAAATAGACCAAAATGACCATTTTACCCTTCCATACGAAGAAAAAATATATCTAGCAGCTTCCCGGTATACACACTAGGAAAAAGGCGAAATTCAAGCCTGTTTCCTGGTGTTACACCGGGAAGCTAAAATTTGCTTCCTAGTGCTACACACTAGGAAATTGGCCAAATTCAAGCCAGCTTCCTGGTGTGTAGTACCGGGAAGCAAATTTTGGCTGCTTAAATTTTGTTTGCTTCACGGTAACACATACCGGGAAACTCATTTTTTGTAATTTTTTTTAAAAGTTTATTTTTACAATTTTTTTATAAAAAAGTTTAAAAGTGAGAAAAATTTAAGGTTGGTCTAAAACTAAAATTAAAAAGTGAATAAGGTCTAATTTTGATTATTTTCACTTTATATATATATTTGTATTCATATAATTTACATATGATTTGTATATGATTTTTTTTTCAGCATTGCAAAGGAGTGAAATCAAAATAAAGTATTATATTAAATGGAGGATATTAATTAACTCTTCATCTATGTCCTGGTATGGTTCTAACATTTTAATTGTTATTATTTTTTAATATACGTGGTGTTTTTGTTTTTTTTCAAATTTATATATTTTATCATTATATAAAAATAGAGTAGTTTGAGATAACTCTATTATGTTAGTTTTTTTTATTAATATAAAAATTTATTAATTTAAAAATAATTTAAATTAACAAGATAAATACTTAAATTCAATTTTATATTAGTATTTGATAGAGTTTGATTTCATATCAATTTTCCTTACCTATATATATCCATCACAATTATTTTAGTTTCTTTCACAATTATTTTAGTATTATATTTATTTTGATGATATTATTTTCATCTCTATATGTTTTCAATATATATATTCAAATTGATTTGATTTTGTTTCTTACTATTGCAGGGCTTACAACGGTAAAAAGTCAATATAAAATCAGAAATCAACACAAAGTTATTTAAATGATGATGGTAGAAAGTCAATATAAAATCAGAGATCAACCCAAAGTTATTTAAAGGATGATGGTAATTACATTTTTCATTTATATGTTTTCTTACGTGTTTCTTTTTTTTTTTCCCTTTAAATTTATATAATTTATCATTACATGTAAATTTATAACCTATTTATGTATTTTATATATAAGGTGATGGAAGAAGAAAATATAGGAATTCATCAATTTCCAGGTTATATTAATTCAACTGCTGAAGTCTTCAGATTCGAATAGAATATGTATATTTGTAATTTATATTTATGATGTTATACCTATATATGTATTTTATGAGTAGTCCTACACAACCTACCCATGGTGCCTACTTTCATTGTCTACTCTTACGTGGCAATAGATGATTGGATATAAATTTAATAATAATCAATTTATTAATTATTATTAAATTTTTCACCCAATCAGCACTTGCCATGTAGGAGTAGGCAATAAGAGTAGTCACAACGAGTAGGTTATCAATCATTACTCGTATTTTATATACAAGGTGAGGGGAGAAGAAAAATATAGGAGTTCATCAATTTTCAGTTTATACTAATTCAATTGCGGAAGTCTTTAGATTTGAATAGAACAACTATGTTTGTAATTGATTGTATATGTAAATATGTATTTATATTATTTATTAAATAATGTTATATTTATAGTTTTTTTTAATTTTTTAAAAAATAGTTTTAAGTTAGAATTAAAAATTATAATTGTGTACATTAATTTATTATTATTATACAAAAATAAATAAAATTAGATTATTCTCAAACTACATCAACTTTATTTTCAATATCTATAATTATCTTTAGTTTATTTTTTTTTCTTAAACCATAATAATATTAGGTAATTATCATCTTAATAATTATAATTTATAATTATAACCACTAAAGTTAATTCTAATTCAACTACAACTACTATAATAACTCTTATTATTTTATTTATGTTTCTTAAATCATAATATATTAAGTAATTATCTTTAATAATTATAATTTATAATTATAATCTATAAAGTTAAATGTAATTCAATTACAATTACTATAATAACTCATTACGTTATTATTTTATTTGTTTTTCTTAAACCATAATAATTAGATAATTTTTTTAATAATTATAATTGATAATTATAACCAATAAAGTTAATTCTAATTCAACTACAACTACTATAATAACTCATTACGTTATTGTTTTATTTTTTTTCTTAAAGCATAATAATATTAAGTAATTATCTTTTTAATAATTATAATTTATAATTATAACCTATAAAGTTAAATATAATTCAACTACAACTACTATAATAATTCATTACGTTGTTATTTTATTTTTTTCTTAAACCATAATAGTATTAGATAATTATCTTTTTAATAATTATAATTATAATTATAACCAATAAAGTTAATTCTAATTCAACTACAACTACTGTAATAATTCATTACCTTATTATTTTTATTTATTTTTATTAAATAATTATAATATTAAGTAATTATCTTTTTAATGATTATAATTTATAATTATAATCTATAAAGTTAAATCTAATTCAACTACAACTGCTATAATAACTCATTACGTTATTATGTTAGTTCTTTTTCTTAAACCATAATAATATTAGTATTGGGTTGAACTCGACATGACACAATGACACGATTTGCCACCGAAAAATTTAATAATATTTTATTTCTATTTTTTTACTATTATTTATCAAATTTATTATATTTATATATAATTATAATTATATTTTATGATTACGATAATTTTAGTATTTCAATATTTATTATTAAATTTAAGGTGCGCGTCGCGCACGGGTAATATCTAGTACTCCCTCCGATCTGTTTTAAGTGATGTTTTTAACCTTTTTCACTCTTATTAAGAAAGAACCTAAAATGACTAAATAACCATCCATTAATATATTCACCAACTTTTCTCCATTATCATTCACCAACTTTTCAGTTTACGTCTCTACAACTTCCTCACTCATTCGACTCTAGTGTTATAATTATTCAATCATTTTCTTTAATCGTTACATCTGCTCATTCCTATTTATTTTTAAAATAAAATCTATTTATTTTTTTATAATTAGCATGAACATACACTGCAATATATTATTTCTCTGGAATTAAATTTTTTTTTCATTTTATTTTAATTTAATGACAAATTAGATAGTTCACTTTTTTTTTTGTTTCACTGTAAAATAAAAAATATATATATACAACAAACATAATATTAAAAATCATACAATTCAAACTATCATAATTTTTTTATAATGTAATGTGTATAGTTTTATTAGAGAACAACATGGTAATAGAATTAAATAAAATAAAATAAAATAAAATAAAAACTTCCATGACCTTTTCATATTCAAAGATTTTGGTATCGAGGGTAAAAAGAAAAAAGAAATCGAAAATATTTTATTGTTGGAGGCAAAACAAAATATTTTGTCGTCATTTGAAAGTAGAGTCAAAACCACTTCCAGTTATTTTTTAACTGAATATATATTCCTAGAAACACTTAACTATAAACTTGTAAGTTTGACAAAATTATTCTTAGAGGAGAATCATCTTCTTCATGACTCTGAACATCGACTTGAATTTTCCACCGGAGAATGTTGAGAGAGAATTTCAATTTGATTTGAACGAATTCCCATTCAACAGCTACAATGTGAATGATAATGGATTTGGTTCGACAAGAGAAAGACCAATGCTTGATTTAAATGTGGAACCTGGTGATTTAGAATGTGAAATTATTTATTTTTAAATAATTTACTTCATGTTTTTTTTTCTAGTGATTAAGAATAATAAAAATTTTAATTTTTTTTTCTTTTTTTTTTTCCAGATAATGTTGATGCTACTTTGTCTTGTTTCACATTTGAAGAATAATAAATTTATGTTGTTTGTTTTTTCAAATATATATTGTTAATAATGTTACCAATTTAATTTTTAAAGAATATTATTAATATTTTTACTGATTTATTATTATTATTTATTTTTTTTAGGATATGTTGCTTCTCATCCAGGTAAACATTTACTTTGATATGAATGTATTTATAATCCATTTTGTATTATCCAAAAATTTGTATATTCAGTTTCATATACCATTTTGCATTTCTATAAATATGTTTGATTTTTCATTTAAATTAATTTGATTTGATATTTTATTTTTTTAAATAGAATTTAGTTACTTTATGTTATTTCCAGAATGTTATTTTTTTTCGATATTTTGGGTTTAATATGTCTCTCTCTCTATTTTTTTCAATTGTAAATCATATTTGAATTAATATTTTTTCTAAATAGAATAATACAGTATTACATTGTTTGTACATCATAATTAGTTTAATTGTTTAATTGACATTTATATTGTTGCTAATTTATGAATTCTGTTTTATTTTGAAAATTAATTTATTTCACATCATTTTTTTTTATGTAGAAAGTAATGACCGTATACATGAAGAAACAGAAATAATAAAAAAGCAGAACTTAACAAATGCACAAAGATGGACAATTTATACCGTTTTATTAGAAAGAAGCGTTAATGAAAAATTAAAGCGAAACACAACTAAAGAAGTTTCAACATTGTTCTCGATCCCATTATTAACGGTACAATGAATATGGAAACGGGCAAAAGATACTCCACACGGTGAATCGGTTGATGTGTCTAGTCGAAAAGTAAAAAATTACAGTCGAAAAAGAATTCAACTTGACATTGATCTTATCTGTGAAATTCCGTTAAACCGAAGAACCACCTTAAGAACACTTGTTGAATCTTTGAATAATAACAGAACATCTATTGGTTATGCATCTATGCATAGAAAATTGAAAGAAGGACTCATCCGTCATCATTCAAATGTCATCAAACCATATTTGAAAGAAAAGCATAAAAAAGCTCGTCTCCAATTTTGTCTCTTGATGTTAGACTCATATAGCTTGCCACATGAGCCTAAAATTGTCGATATGTACAATATTATGCATATTGATGAAAAATGGTTCTACATGACAAAGAAATTAGAACGATATTATCTACTCCCTTCTGAAGAAGAGCCTTTACGGACATGTCAAAGTAAGAATTTTATAGAAAAAGTAATATTTTTAGTTACAATGGCTTGTCCTAGATTTGATAGTCGAGGGAATGAACTGTTCTCTAGGAAAATAGGAGTCTTTCCTTTTGTCGTCACTCAACCTGCCCAGAGATGAAGTAGAAATAGAGAGGCTGGGACATTAGAGACTAAGTTGATTACTTCTGTTAATAGAAGTACCGTAAGGTCATACTTAATTGATCATGTCATACACTTATTCAAAGTAAGTGGCCGAGGGAAGATTCAAGCAAACCAATTTTTATTCAACAGGATAATGCTCGGACACATTGAACCATCTGATGAATAATTTCAAGAAGCAGCTTCGCAAAATGGCTTTGATATTAGATTGGCATGTCAACCACCAAATTCACCGGATTTAAATATTTTGGATTTAGGTTTTTTCCGTGCAATTCAGGCATTACAACACAAAGAATGTCCAAAGACCATTGAGGAGCTCATTCAAGTAGTAAAAAAGTCGTTCAATGAATATCCTACGGAAAAGGTGAACTACATTTTCTTGACTCTTCAATTGTGCATGCGAGAAATTATGAAGGCGGGAGGATCCAACAATTATAAAATACCACACATCAATAAGGTTGTATGGGAAAGATTGGATAATCTTCCATTTGAAATTACATGTGATTTAGCTTTGGTGGAAAATGTTAGAAATATACTAGTTTGAAATATTTTAATTACAAATATTTTTATTTTAATATTAAATGCTTGTAATTACTTTCTGATTACTTTATTATGAAAAGAAAAATTATATTGATAAATTTGTTTACTGGTTGGTAAATAGTACTATACAAATTGTACATTTATTTTAAAAATTCTCTTGAAATTTTTTTTAAGCTTATTTAGTTTATGTATAAATTCTCCTTTGAAAATATACCATTGAACCTAACATTACTCTCTTGTGATATATACATTCATTAGATTAATTTTATTTATAATATATGATTGCGCTTGGTTACATCATATTTGATTTTTATTTTAATATTATCATCTTGTCCAATTCTATAATATGTGAATATAAATTGTATTTTCAATTTATCTGCTTTTAGTGAAAAATATTTTTATTTTAATATTAAATGCTTTTGATTACATTCCGATTCCTTTATTATGGAAAAAAAATATATTGATAGATTTTTTTAATTTGTTGTTTAGTAATATTCTATAATTTTTACTTTTATTATAATAAATTATCTTTAAAATATTTTTAATATTTATTTGGTTTATATATATATATGCTCCTTTTAAAATATATGATTGGATTACAATATTGTAATTGTACTGGATTACATGATATGTAATTTTTTATTTCATTATTATCATCTTATCCAATTCTATAGGATGAGAATATAAACCATATTTCCAAATCTACTGCTTTTGATTTTTATAATATTTTGCTAATGGTAAAGTCATTTAATTATTTTCAACCAAATAATTACTGAGTAGACAAATTTCAATCATTGAAAGATTTTTTTACCGTTCATGCATGGGTGTGTTTTTTAAAATAAAATAAAACTATGGTGACAAGATAGAGAAATTCAATCATTTACAATACATTGTTATTTTATCTCATGAGATTATGATTACTGATATGATATGAAACTATGTTAATTAACTAAAATATGATATGATGTAATTATAAAAAAAAAAACATCATAAAACAAATCTAGAACCCAAATAAGACCAAACTAAATCTGTATTCTAAACCCCAAAAAAATTCTAATAATCTCATAACTCAAATCTGGATGTGAATTACAAACCTCATTAGTTTTACATCCAATATATTACTGCAAGTACAAAATTAAATAAAATAAAAGACATAAATAAAAACATTAAAATTTGAAAAAAAAAACAATAAAACCTGCACCACTCCAACATACTAGTCTCTTCTCTCTTAAAAGAACTTTGGATACATTATCTTCAACATGGTAAATATTTCTTTCTCCATCTCTTTGTCAGGATGAAGTTCCCCCTCTTCGTATGTCAATTTATTCAGATCCAAACCATAATCGATATTCAAATGCTCGTGTGGAGGTATTTCATTTTTGGAATGAACAATATTTTTCCCAGTTTCCTTCAATGTGGTAAGTTTTTAAGTAAAAGACCCTTCATTAGTATTGCTCATGATTTTAGTTTGAAGATAAGAAGATTAGTAACCATTAATATTATAAGTTGTGATAAAGTAAAAAAATTAATGAAAGTAGTTGGTAGTTGTATTGAAAAGGGGTTGACAGATGTATAGAAAATTATTTTTATAAATTCTACTGGTTGATATTTATTAGGAATGTAAAATTATAAGGCAGGGGTACAATAGGAAAACTTATTACTTTTCTTCTTGAAATGGTATAACATCACTAATTTTGGATATTTTATATTCTACTAAAACATCACTTAAAACGGATCAGAGGGATTATATATATAGATTATTAAAGTATAGAGTCAAAACAACTTTTTTGGGTAATTAATACTCCCTCTAATTCTCTTTATGGAAAATATTTAATGTGCAGACAAAACGCATTCAGATGGTATCGTGTATTAAATAGACGAAAATACCTTGAGTGATTATTATTCAATAGCCTCTCTCCGTATTTAATTTACAATGGATTCTCTCTCCACATCTAATTTTGGAATGGATTCTTACTTTTAATAAACTTTTCAATTCTAACTAGGGATGACAATTTTACCCGCAAATCCATTTACCCATGGGTACCCACCCGCAATGGATTCGGATAATCGGGTTCATGGATCGAGTTTGGGTTTAAAAATAATACCCGTCGCAGGTTTGGGTTCGGGTTTGGGTAAGGAAAAATATCCTTACCCAAACCCAAACCCGTATAATATTATAAAAAATATAACATTTATAATAAAACCTTAAAAAAAATAATTATTTTTATTTATTTTGTTAATAATTTATTATATTTTAGAACATTTTATAGTGTTTTTCATGTTTAAACACTTTATTTTGGGATATAAGTTGTTTATTTAAATTATTTAAGAATATTGTTTATTTAAGTTATAAATTATATGTATGTGAATTGTATGAATGTTAAAATTGGTGATGATAATATGATTAAATTGATTAATTGATGATGCTATGATAAATTTACATGCATAAGATAATCTTCTCTTGTGTAATATGATAGTTTTTTTTAAAAATTTTTTCGCGGGTATACCCACGGGTCAACCCAAATCCGTGGGTAAAAACCAAACCTGAACCCACCAAACCCGTGACGGGTTCGGAAAGGGTTTGGGTAAAGGATACCTTAATGGGTTTGGGTTTGGGTTTACTATGACCCGCCTAAACCCGACCCATTGCCATCCCTAATTCTAACCATCTTTTCGTTAATTAGTTTTTATTTTTTAATAGTAATTAATTAATTAAAATAGTATAATTTGATTTTGATGATTTTCATAAAATAATTTTTCTTACAACCCCTCTGTGATGATGTGTTTATTTATTTTTGTTATTCACTACAACAAATATGATTTTTTATACCTCATATTTTTAGATATAAATAGAATTTTATATCTTATTTGGTGTAAGGGATAAATGGAGAAGAGATAAAATATAAATAATTTTATACCTTGTATTATTAGATGTGAAATAGTAACTATGATATCTTGGTATATTAGATATTAATGTAGTTTTCTATACCTAATAATTGAAAGGTATTAAATATTGATTTTATATCTAAGACCATCCGCAATGGGAGTCTCTTAGTGAGTCTCTCCTCTGATAAGAGACTCATGTTTCGTCTCTTTGCATTGGAGTAACTAGTTTTTTAAAAGTTAGTCTCTAAAATGAGAGACTCATTTTTAGAAAAATTAACAAATGATGAGATGACACGTGGAAAGTTCATAAAAAAGATAGATAATGTAGAGAGAGAAAAGAGGGAGTAGCATGATATATTTGACTTTTTTAATTTTTGGAAACAAATGGGAGAGACTTTGCATTGGAGTGAAATTCTTATATTTTCTACTAACGAGTCTCTTTGATGATGTGGCATACACGGGCCCACATAAGAGACTCAAAGGAGAGACCTCTATTGGTGATGGTCTAAGAATAATAGGTATAAAAAACTATATTTATACCTAACAATAATAAGATGTTAAATACTAAATTTTTATATCTTACAATGCCAAGTATTAAGATCTTATTTTTATACCTAGTTCTATAGGGTATTAAATGATAATTTTATACCTAACAATAACAGGTGTTAAATAGTATTTTTAAACTTGACAATATAAGGTATTGAACACTATTTTTAATACCTAAAAATATCAAATATTTTTATAGCTGTCATGGTATTTTCAAAAAACGAAGATCCTAGTAAACTATAAAATTCTAAAACTCCAAAATCCAAACAAGTAATATAAACACATTACAAAATCTAAATAAGTAAAATAATTTATTACAAAATCCAAATAAGTAAAATAATCCATTATAAAATTCAAAGAAGTAATTTAATTTTATTCTAATTTAAATACCGAATTATATTATATAAACAATCTATTGTTTCAGAGGTAAAAGAACTAGGCACAAATTGAAATCACATAACAGATCCTTCTGCAAGCAAATATGAGAAATACTAACTTTTGGTTTGTGGAGATCCATTAACAACCCATGTGTTGGCTGCAATAGAAGCTTAAACTGGAACAAACACATCAACAATATTGTTAATTACCAAGTTAAACATGGTGAGGATCAAGAGTATAAATCACAAGAACAATATTATATCACAAATGAGATACCTTTGGGGTTTACAAACTAAATTACTACATCTTCCTTGAAGATGTTAATTTCTTCAATAGCGGGAATAACATTGACTCTTATTCTCTTTAAAGTGCTCTGAAGCCTTTTGTCATCGATGGTGATTTCCTTGTGAACAACCTTCTTCTTTCTGTAATTGAAGTATATGTTAAAATAAGCTACTTTTGGATTAAAGAAAAACACCAAAGTATCAACAAAAATTGAAGGAAACAGGAGTATCAGAAAATCCAGCATATGATAGTAAAACTACTAAAGAATGATACTGAAAAAACCATAAAACAGCAGTACTCTACCCTTATATGTCAGATTTACGCAAATGCAAAGATGATAATCAAACAAGAGCAAATATTGTAAGTAATTAGAAATGGAAATAGAATCTTAAAAAAGGAAATATGATATGACCTGAAATGTAAATGAGCAAATGTTCGAAAGAGAACTTGGGTCTTGTTCATATTTACTTCATTGCCAATCCAACTAATTAGTGTCTTAATTGACCTCCGAAATGCAGTCTCCACACTCATCTCCATATTCACCTTTGCCTCTTCTTCAAAATAACAACCCCTAACAAGTATTAAGAGATAAAGATGATCAATAATACTAATTTGGTAGTCACTAATTATTATAGCTTCTTCCAAAAGTTAAAAAGGTAGTCACTAACTTCAAAATACCACAACTTGACAGTTACTAATTTCGCAATAGCTAAAAGTAACTATTGCAGGAAAGAGAAGTCAGTGAACATGATCTTCTAATTAAAAACTTGAGAAAAATTACTACACAGCAAAACACATCTTAAAATGAATAAATTAACATAGAATATAGTAGCCATTTACTTAATAAGAAAACTTACCGGGGGGGGGGCCATTAACACTAAAGATCACCCCTGCTGTAATCAATCAGACATGCAAGACATACTCTTTTTTGTTTCTTCACCCCAATGGCTAACAAGAGTTTAAAAAAAATTATAATAAAGGCTAACAATACCATTCCAACATATTAGGTTGGCCGCTAGATTTCTGTCGAAAGCTATTATGCAACTAGATGGCAATTTGAGATCCTACCACAAATTTAGTATCCTGCCTTTTTAAGTTTCCTAGTAATTGAGTAAGTCAGTGAGGTCTAGTACTACAACAAATAAGCTTTTCTTTTAAAAGAGCAAATATCAATGTTTCTCCATAATGATAAATTTTTCTAAATGAAACGCTGGATATACCTGGGCTCATTTTATTAACCAGAGATTTCACAACGTCAACTCTACAAAAAGAAAGAAATAGAAAGTCAAATATACATCCTCAAAGTTAGCTGGCATATTCTTCATTCCTATCCCTAAACTTGGCAAATTAAGGCCTTTTATTCCACAGTAGATCATATGGCTCAATTTTCACCCACATTCTTTTGACTTTCAAAATCAAGCAACCATATGTCAAGTTAATGAAATAAAATAAAATCAAACATAGATGTTTTGCTTACACTTTGATCGTCTTCTCATAATTCCACCAGTCGCCAGTATTAAAAATCAGCACGTCTGCATCTTTCCGGTGAGTAGAAGACCAATCCAACTGATCCACTTTCACAGTCATCTTCACAACTTCACCAAAATTGTTGTAGTGATTATTTGTCACATCACCAAAATTGTATTTTTCTTAAAAAATAATTATTTATTATTATCAAAAAAATTTTAAAAATAAATTAACTCCTTTTCATTTTCTTGTTGTATGATTCATTTACGGTTTAATTATTCAATAATTTGATATTTATTTTTACCTAATTTTAGGAGAAGATTAATTAATAAAATTAGAATATATATATATTTATGTATATACTTATATGAAATATAATATCAATAATTTCAATTTTTAAAAAAGTTATTGAAATGATTAAATTCATAATATGCAATACAAATATACCTACCAGTGTTAATTTTTCAAGTATATGAACAATTTACTTATATATGTAGAGTTATATTAGTTTATTTTATTATACAATTTAAGTTTTTGAATACTATACGATACAAATATTTTAAAATTTTTACATTATTTTATTATTTCAGTTTACCATTTATTCATAATAAAAAAAAGAACAATAGTTTTATTCTAGTAAGAGTACAAGTTGAATTACAAAGTACCTGTTAGCCAAGTTTGCATCAAGATTTAGGGTGGATTTTTTAGGGTTAGGTTGAAAATTATCCAATCCAAAATGGGTCGGGTTTGAAAATATATTAACCTAAATCAATGCAAGTTGAGTTGATCCCAGAGCTGATGTAGGTTGAAGATACATATTGAAAATTAAAAAAATAAATGACTAATTATTCATCAACCAAATACATTAATATATAATAAATAATAAATCAATTGTGTCATTATATAATTAACACCAAATATAGAGTATCAATTTTAAATAACCATATCCATCGACAAAAAATAATAATAATAAAATGAACCCCAACCTTGCTGGAAGATAATATACCAATTGTAGATAAAATTGTTTTGTCTTCGAGGTGATCCAATTGACAAAAGATCTATTAGAGTATCTATCCCAACTTTCAGAGTCTGACCTGTGCCTCGTGTTCCATAAAATATTTAAATTTACAATAGAATATACATGATACTTAGAAATCAAATAACTTAAGTAGTCTTATTCATAAGTTCCATAACTAAAATGATATTCTATCAACTTTTTAATAGAATATATTCAACAACCCCTATAAACAATTATAGAAAATAATGAACTAGTTAGATATTGAAACTCGTTAGAGAGTGAGTTAATAAATAGTAGGGAGTGGTCGGTAAGATAAAGCAACTGCATATGAAAGTGAATAGAGATAGTAACAAAGTTGAGCAAAAATATTGTATCATCATCTTATTAGACTATAAAGAAGATTCGTGAGTATAATTGACCGGAACAAAGTTAGTGATTTTTGTAGATGATGCTAGATTTAGTGGAGGGTGGAAGACCTATCATGAGCAGATAAAGTATGCTGAGGAAGGTGGAGACAATGACATAGAGGAGGAAGATGAAAAATGAGAGTAAAAGTGAGAAAGATGCGTGACGAGAGGAAGAGATGCATGAGCCTCATTGTAGAATGGAAAATTAGATTTTACCTTTAGAATTTGTTTTACTTTATATTTTTCTAACCTATGCTCGGGTTGAAGTAGGTTACAGGGATTGACATAATGTAACCCGACTCAATCTAATCATTGTTAGGTTGTGCAATAATAACCTGAGGCGGGTTAAAATAAAAAATGACTCAACCCAACCCAATTTTTTTTTCGGATTGCTCAGGTTGGGTTCATTTGCCCAGCCCTAATCAAGATATCATACTTATCTATTGATTTCAAACTCAAGATTCAATTAAATTGTCTCATTGTGAATGAAAAAAATTGCACACGAAGAGAGATAAGATCATGTATACACATAAAATACAGTACTTTATCATATCTATTATACCAAAACAAACAAACTAAACAACCATTAATAAACACAACAGTACACAAGAAACTAACAGTAAGAATATTAGAGACCAAACATTTCAAAGATCTAATAACAATAACATCACAAATCTCGTCTTTATTTCCATTTTTATTTGTTTATTCCAGTGATAAAAAATTTGCATACTCAATTTTTTTGCTTGAAGGAAGAGATTATTTCTCTTACTATATCATATTATGTAGCACTATCTCATACTTGGTGTATAATTTTTGAATTCCTGTATTTTTTTTTATTTCATAAAAAATAAAAAAGTTTGTCCTTTTTGTGTTAATTGTAAATATTTTACTTACTAATCAAATGATGAAAAATTAAAATAATTTTTTCTATTCATATGTGAATATTAAAATTTAACCAAGTTGAATCATAACATAGCGTTATTTATTTATTTGAAAAAATACTTGACTGTACACTACCTCTTTTGTTGATTATTGGAGTGTGAATTTCAAAAACAAACTTATTTAAAAGTGCACAACTTCTTTTACATTTTTATTTCATCACATGATAATGTGATCATGTTTTTAATTTATATTTTTCTAATTCCATATTTATTCACCTTTATGTCGTTTATTGTAAAATACTTTGATAATATTTTTTAATTTTTAATTTTATGTGTAATATCTTATTTATTTTCTTTTTTTTAAAAGAATAAAACAAATAGAGTAAAACTTATTTAAAGCAAAAATGAAACATCTTCTTTTACTATATACCTCTTTTGTTGATTACAACTATTAAGAAAAATGGTCGAAAACACACTTTTATTATGAATAGGAGAGAGTAAGAAAAAATGTCATTAATGTGTGCATTAATATTAATGTTATCTTTTACATGCAAAGTGAATATTTAATATTTTTAGATTTGATATGTAATAATGTTAAAATAATTATTTTTTAAAATTTTTATTTAACAATTAATTATTATTTAGGGATAGTTTCACTTTTAGTTTTTTTTTTTTTTTAAGTTTTAATTAAGTTAATGAGCCTCCAAAGTTTGAATTAAGTTTTTAAACCAAGTAAAACTTTAGATTTCACAAAATGAACATTTATGACTTTTTTACCCCTCATCACACAAAAATAAAGGTTCATCCTTCACACGTGTGAAGGACTTTTAATAATATGTGAATGATGTGAAGACTCATTTTATGAAATCTAAACTTTAAAGGCTCATTAACTTAAATATATAATTTGATTGGTTCAGTTTTTATATTTTCCCCTATTATATTATATTCTTTATATATATTTATTAAAATACATATTTTAATATTTTATTATATATTTAAAATATTAAAATGCATATCATAATAAGTTAATTAATTACAAAAATGAGCTTTATATTATTATTTTAATTTATATATATGTAGATTTATAATAATAATAAATCTAATTTACTATTTAATTGATGTAATTGTTATACTAATCATAATATATATAATTATATATAGATGATAAATCCATATTTAGTCGAAAAGTCTAGAGTCTGTTATACCAAACCTAATGAGCCCTTATGACCTTGACTAGTAGGGGCACTTCTCGAATATGTTCTACTATTGGGCTAATTTATGGTCTAGAAACCTAAAGTTTCCTAACCAAGTGGATTAGTATAAGGAATTCTATGTCAAACTCGATCTCCATAGTACATTAAGAAACATTTTATTCATATGAATTGGATAATAAGATAACTCCCTATCCATATAGGAAGTTATTTCCTTATAAAACTCAGAGGTAATCTTCACATCGAGATTCTATCAACCGTGATTTTCAATATGGTTTTGGTTTACTTTATATTCTAACAAATGACAATTCTTATAAACAATAGGCTGGTTCTTTCAAAAGTGTTAGTTATTGTAATTGAATTCTCTTGTCAATCAATGTTTTACAAAATATTCATTAGTTCTATTTACTTTCATTTCACAGTATCAAAATTAAATATACAAAATATATTATTTTCTATCATCCTAGTCGATTATGATATCGGTTTTTGGTAGATAGGGTTTTTTGTGGACCCATGAACTTTCACATTGATTTTTTTTTCTTGTGATTATATATAATTTCATGTTTATGTTGATACTTTTTGTGTTCCGTTAAAAATTGAATTCAACACCCAATTCTCCACTCCAAGTAGGGGTGGACACAAAAAACATTAGAACACCCAAAATCCAATTGAATCGATTCAAGAGTGTTCGAATTGGATCATCAAATATTTTTGGGTGTTTAGATAAATAAAAAAATCGATAACTTAAAATAGGGTGTTCGGATCGGGTTTGTATATTGAGAAACCGAACATAATATTTGAACACCAAAACACCAAATTCTATGAATTTTAATGTTTTAGAAAATCTATCATTGAATTGCAATTATATTTGGTGGGTGAATATGAATATTTTTCCTATTAATAACATGTTTATATATGCTTATATTTGGTAAATTTATATTAACATTTACTTGGATTTTTTTACGGTACATAACATAAACAAAAGTATTTTAAACTCACCATAAAAGGGGCTTTTCAAATTCTTAATGAGCCCTTAGATCTATTATTATATTATTATCATTATTTTAGAACTTATTATTGATTGATATCTAGTTTATATATATATATATATACACACACACACATTAAATAAAATTTTGAACTTAATAGACATCAAACTAATCATCAAGGGAAGATATATGATTAGGTTTATTTTAGAGAAATTTTTTTTTATAGACCATAAAAAGTTTACTATACAATTATAGGCCACTTTTGTAAAGTTTGCAAAACTAAAGTTTGATTTTCACTTCATAGGCTATTCACAGAATGTGACCGTAATTCACAGACTGTGAGCGTAATTCACATCATCTGTGAATTGTAAAGATTTAGGGGTATTTTGGGAAACTTGGCCTAAAGAGTGAAAACTAAACTTTTAAAAGTCTGCTTTTGTATGTTTTTAAAAATAGGCCTATAATTGTATTTTTAACTTTAAAAAGCCCATTTAATAGAATTTTCACTTTATTTTATTGTTGGGTTGAATTAAAATTTAAAAAGTAGGATATGGGCCCCAATCCCTAATCCAATATATTATTTTGTTTGCCTAAATAACTTCAACAAGAAAGTTAATTGCTTAAAGTGGTTGATACATCTTGTGATAACAACGTAGGGTTAATGAGGTGGATGGTTTGAATGCTTATGCTTTCATTTTTTTTGAACCTTAGTATTAATGAAATAGACATGAAGAGCATAGAGGTCATAAGTATTATGAGGTATGTTATGTGTAAGATTAGTAACGCCATGTTAAATGGTGACGGAAATTTTTATGTCATGAACATTGGAGGCAAATGACAAAGCTGGTCTACGTATATGCAACAATATAAAATTGGTTCAACGTATACTTGTTACTAAGTTGGAAAACGTGGTGATAGTAAGATTAGTAAGAGAAATAATTGTCTAACTAAGGTAAACACAAGGTTAAAGGATGATGGAAAATTTTATGTCACGATCATTGGAGGCAAATGACAGAGCTGGACCGCGTATATGCAACAATATAAAGTGGGTTCAAGTTCAAAGTGGCAGTCCTGATCAAATAGAGTGTTTGTCGCAACATTGTAGAAATTTCATAAAAATTAGAGATTAATTCTGGAAGGTGGGGATGTGGAGTCACTATGAATGTTTTTATCAGAAATGCAACAGAAAAGATAGAATTTTTTCCAACTAATTTACCTTGATTATGAAGTCTGGTTAAAGAATGTGATATGGATTTATCCGCAAGAAAAAGTTGCTTATGAGGACTTTCATGATATAATTAGTTTTGATACTACTTATATCGTGAATAGATACAAAATGTCATTGGGTTCATTCATTGGTGTTAATCACTATGGCCAATCAATTCTCCTAGGATGTGCTTTGGTGTCACATGAAGACGTAGAAACATTCTGGTGGTTATTTTCTACTTGGTTATTGGTAATGTGAGATATTCATCCTCACTGCATTTTGACTGACCAATGTGAGAATATAAGTGCTGCACTCACTATAGTTATGTCGAACACAAATTCATTAGCTATATTTATGGCATATATACAGTAAGTTACCTAAAAAGCTTAAGGGTGGATGAATTATGATTTTGTCAAGAAAGAATTCTTGGCTGTTGTTGGAGAATGTATAACGGTAGGAGAATTTAAGGCAAGATGAGCCGAATTTATCACCAATAATGGATTAAGTGAGAATGAATGACTATTTTCTTTGTATAATGAGAAGGAATGTTGGGTTCCTATTTACCTTACAAATATGTTTGGCCTTGAATGAAAGCAACTCAAAGAAGTTAGGGATGCATGCATTTTTAATGGTTATAATAACAATAGGAGTACACTAAAGAATTTTGTACAACAATATGAGCTGACTGTAAGGGAAAGACAAGAAAAATAATTATTGAAAAAGTAGAGATCACACTATAACAACTTGAAATGTTTGTCTAGGTTCTTACGGGGAAGATAGCTTGAAGGATCATTGACAGTGAATATATTAGATGGTGCAAAAAGAGTTATGCAAAATGATGCAATTTGAACTATTTTTTTGCCATTGATGAGCATGGGAATTAATTCCTAATATGTCTGGAGTAGAGACGTATAAAATAGAGGATAGATCAATTATGAATGATTTCTATAAAAACACATTTGTTTATGTTGTGAATTATAAAGCTGATGATGAGTACTTGGATTACAATTGAAATTTATTTAAAGTAAAAGTATTATATGTTGTCATATTATGAAGATTTTGGCATACAATAGAATATGTCATTTGAATGATATGTATGTAAAGAGGAGATGGAGAAAGGATATTTATTGTCCATACTTGTTAAACTTTTTTAAAGGTTTATATCCAAAAATGTTTGATGAGTATAAGAAATACAAAAAGCTTCTTTCTTATTATGGTGCGGTTGCTAAATATTGGATTGAATTCTGATTCGAAGGCTGATTACATCAAAACAAGGTTAGTATAATTGAAGAATGAGGTCGAAAAGTTGGACACTAATATTCATACTATTGAACAGATAAATGAAAATAGCACTGTGCATAGGGATGACGACAATAGACTTCAAGATCCTCCTATTGCAAGATCTGGAAGAATACCTTGCCTATACCATTATAGATCTGCATTAGAGCATAGGCTTAGGGGAAGACCAATGGAAGTGGAGCAAGACTAAAAAGAGGTGAAAGATCGAGCAATCTTTTGAATTTATTTACAAATTAAAAATTGTGATGACTTTAGTATTTTTTTTATTATGGATGTGGAAGCTAGTGTTTTTATACGAATGTAATATTATTATTTTCTTTTTGTTTTATATAGCTGTCAGGAGACTTGTCTGATACAAAGCACCAAGACTATACTTTTATCAGTTCTATTTTTACTAGCTTTGGCTGGAATGATGTTATTGTATTTTTTTTATCATTTATATTTCAATTTTATTAGTTTTTTTTTAGTTTGATTTCTAGATTTTTATCTGCCCTAGTGATTATGTGAATTAAAGTTCCTAGTGTGTTTAATAAACCAAAACCCCTCATTCTCTAATCGATTTACCATCACCGCCATCGTCGGCGAAAATATGGTGAGTCTAGTTCCTGAAATCACGGGGAAGTTGTTAACACCAGAGATTGTCCGATCCGGCGTGAAGCAGTGAGAACAGTGGCTAGTTATCCCTATTCACCTTCATCGCGTAATTAAATTATATGTCAGAGGTTCTAAACTAGAATTGTGATTATGTTGCTTATGTGCAAGTAAAATACATGTTGTTTACTCTGCTTGTTATTGTGTCGCAATGAGGTATTATACATTGAAAATTTTGAAACTTACTTTGGTGTTTTGTGGTGATACAAGTATAAATTGATTGATTATTTATGATTTCGCTATTACTAGGTTCTTAGGAGGTTGTCAGGTTTCTCTCTAGCAAAGGTATTGGATTTTTGTGCAAACATTGGTTCAACTTTTTGGTGAGAGTGATTTTGATTAATGTATTGTGTAGTGTGCTGTTTTCATTTGTCACTCTGTTTGATGATAATTTGGTGTTGGATGAGAAATGTGATTGGTGTATTGAAAAATAGTTTAGTTTGGTTTCTTAGAAAGCATTAATATAATGGAACATTCTCAATCTATGCAGTGAGCTTGTTAAAGGCTTATATAAGGTATACTATAGTTTGGGAGTTATTGCGTTTGTATGTGTTTGCTTAATAAGGTCAAAGGCTTATACAAGGTAAACTATAGTTTGTGAGTTGTGTTAGTATGTGTTGCTATACTATGTCTTTTCAAATAGTTGATTGAATAGCTATATTTTTAGAATATCAAATTACTAGTAGAGCAGCATTTCAACTTTGATTTGTCCATAACTATTTTAAGAATGAAGAAATTCCTTGGTTTATTTAATTATCTTAGAAACGGAATGATGTCATATATGGTCATATCATCTAGGATAATGTTCTAGTATGTTTTGAGGGTTATCTTATGATCTTGCAATTAAAGAGAAAATATGAAGGTGTTGAAGAAACTAAGCTTGATTTCTAAGACTATGAATCATCATTCAAGGAGCTAAAGAATACATGCATGAAAGAAACTATCACATGAGTCCCAAGTGCTAGAATGGTCTCAAGATGAATTTGCACATGCTGGAAAAGAATTGAAAAATAGTTCACAAAAGGATGTAAATGTTGATTTTAGTTTTCTTAATGATGATTCTACGATTCGTTAGAATTCTATGTTTGAGCTAATCATTGCATCACTTTTCAAAGTTCATAATTGCTTTTGAGTGTAATTTCATTTTCGAGGAATTATAGAAGTTGTCTGGCCAATTTCGTATTGTGAAAAGATTTTGCTTATGGTTTTGTTGAATATTTCATGTTGAAAATCTTATATCATGTCTATTTGTTCTAAGGTATGCAAGTGCTTATGTTTTAATCTTTGGCTTTGACTTGATCACAATTTAGAATTATTTTGTGAAGTAAGGTACCTAGTGGACAAATATTATCTTCTTTTGACTTTTTATTCATCATCAGTTAATGTTGATGTTGGTGTTGTGCTTCTTTATCTTATATCACTATATATGGGCAGGTTTATCATTACTTAAGATTATCTCTTGCAGCTTCCTCTTAAGTATAAATTTCATAGTATTCATTAAGATATGCTAATGTTCTGTTATATTATGTTCTAATAATCTAAAACTAGGGGTGGTGACGGGTGTCGAATCCGTCAGTATTAAATTAACCTGCAAATACAAATAATTGTAGTAAACAGGGTCGATCCACAGAGAACGGAAATTAATAAATGTATCGTATTGACCAAATCAAAATAAATGGGGGGTTTCGAGATTATGCGAGTATTTAAAATAAATCTAAATCGGAGATTAAAAATCAATTATAATTAAACATCCAGCTAAGTCAATTTATTCGAATCAGGTGTTGATCATCGAAGCTAAAAATATCTATGTTGTTTAATAGTCACAGTTATAGCTATTGACAACGTGCCTAACCAATCTTTTCCTAGATAGATTGACCGGGTACGACCCTTTGAATCAATCACTAACCTAACACGTAGATTGCATTATGAATTAGAAAAGACCCGTGACCATAACCAATTGAATCAGTACGACCGTTCTTGAATTATGATTATATACTCTCAACACTACCTAGGTCAAATTAACTACGAGCTATTTGACATGCAATGTGTTAAGCCTAATTAACCAATCAATTGCGCACTTAATTAATTAATTAGAATCAACATGTGCATGTAACCATGCCTATAGAGAGTGCATAAATATCAAACAATATAGCAGAATAAAACAATTCTCACAACACAGTAATTAGAATTGACTTAGCTGGATGAGGTTCGTTTAGCTCCTCATGGGCGCGGCGAACTTCATTTGCTTAATATAATTGATCGTTCCAGAGAGAATAAAAAAAAACCCAGAGTATTTTCCTATTTCTCTCGATAAAAATTCAGAATCAAAAGGAAGCCGGAGAGAACTTTTACAATTGTTTCTTCCTAAGATAAATCCTCCCCAGAAAATCTAAAACAAACTCGTAAAAATCTCTAAATCAAAATCTCAGTCGTTCAGATCACAATTTAAATTTGAGAATTAAAAATATAACAACTCTGATAAAATTGACTTGGTCTTGTTGACTTGTCTTTAGCAAATCCAGCTTTAAACCCCCAGAATTCTTCAATACTTCACAATTGCCTTCAAACTGTCAACAAATACAAAAATAGAGCAATTAGATAGTATATATTCAATAAAGTCCTCGAATTGTAAATAAAATAAGGTAGAAATGTTGTGCATTTCATGCCCAATCAAATTCCCCCACACTATCTTATACTTGCCCTCAAGTATGCCTATGACCAACTCAAATGAAGACTCAAATAGTCCAACCAAACTGCTGCCAAAAGGAATCAACCATATTCAACCGTGCCCACAGTTAAAGTTCAAATCACTCAAAATAATGAATAATTAAAAGAAAAGGAACTGTAATCAGATTAAGCAAACATATTTAAATTCCATCTTTAAATTAAAACAGATGTAAGGAGAACAAACAATAATTCGCGGAAGAAACCACTACACCAGTACCACAAGCAAATAAGAAAACAATCAGCTTTCTTCACAGTTTAAGCAGCAGATAATAACATAAAACAAATACTAAAAGCCACTAGTCAGGTCTTTTTTTTTTTTTATTTTTTTTATTGACCCTAAACAACCAGCGAGACATTTCAAATCAACACTTTCAGTTATTTCTAGGTCTAAACGGCCCTAAAAAAGGTACTAAACCCTTCTCCAATCACTAGCTTCTCCATACATAAGCCACTTAAGGAGAATAAGTGCCGTGTCACCTATTCCGGCCAGCAAAGGAGAATAGAAAAACTAAAAATGCGTGACTTTGGTCGGACTGAATTCGGCCCAAAAAGGGGACAATCCTCCTACCATCAGTGGCTCCATACATACAAAAACTTAAGGGGAATTAATGCCGATCCACTAATCCCAACTGACGATATTGAGTCACATGATCAATGCCTAGTTTTATTTTATTTTATTTTTATTTTATTTTTGCAACTGCGTACTAACTAACTGTCTCCTATTTTCGCAAGTATCCTAGCATTGGTGGATTCTAAATTAAATTATTATAAGCTCTAAAAACATCTGCTAGTATCTTATGCACACACAAAAATTAAGTCTCATATATTACACAGCTCCTAAATCAATCTAAAAACTCATTATTAAGAGTGAATCAATCAAAAAGGCATATAAAAAAAATTCATCCTAAAAGCAGCAGTACAGAAGAACCAAAGACTTGGAAAATAGAACTAAAAAGAAAAACTAAAGTCCTAAAAGAAATAAACTAAAACAACCTAAAGAGAAAACTAAAATAAAGAGAAGTAAAATAAAGAACTAAAATAAAAGAGAAGTAAAATAAAGATGAGATATATAATATCCTCTCCCACACTTAGCATTTACATTGCCCCAATGTATATGTCAGCATAACAAAACAAAAACAAAAGAAAGACAGATACTTCCCTGAAAATTGTGGAGGTAGGAAATTAACACCTCAAGCAGCATCTTCACCTTCTGAATCGCTTGGAACATCCCACTGAATGTTGAAGTGGGCGCAGAGAGCCTTCTGAGCTTGCATCATTGTATTAATTTTTCGCTTCAATTTCTGCACCTCACTTGTCAAACTTCCAATTTGTCCATCTGAAGTTGTAGGCACAGCTTCCTCTTTTGCCCGAAGTTCATCTGCAGACAATAAACGCACACTTCCTTTCCCGGATTTTTCAACCAAATTCATTTTAGATAAAGAGTCAATATTAAAATCATCTAAATGAAGCCCAATGGTAAGCTTAGAAGGACATAGTATATCCAATTTAGCAGCAATAAGGGTAATGAATGAACCCAAAATCAAAGGTCTAGTCCTCTTAGTTGCTAACACAAATTGAAATTTAATGCCTAACCAATAACCCAAATTGACCCTTTTTCCAGTTTGCATGCACCATAAGAAAAACAACTCAGCTTTTGAGATAGAACCTGTATCATCAACCCTGACAGAAATAGAACTAGACAAGAACCTATGAATGTACCTTAGATGCCCATCAACAATATAAATAGACCGTGACATACTGGGAAAAATCAAATCATCTCTTTCAGTCAAAGTTCTAAGAGCAGCATTAACATTAAACTCAGGAGGATAGTCACAGTAAGCACTCTTATACTCATCAGACTTTATACCATCAGTACTCACTAATCCTAGGGCAATGTTAAAATCTGTCAGAGACATAGAATATATCTTACCCAAAAGCCTAAATCTAACCACATCAGGTGCAAAAATATCAGCAGCAGCAACTTTTTTATCATACTCAAAAGTGGCATAAAACTCATAAACCAATTCATAATATGCTGGGCAACTTAAATCAAACAAACTGGACCAACAAATGCAATCAAAAACATGCCTAACAGAATCCAAAATCCCTAAACTTTCCATAGTTGGAACATGTAAAGATTTCAGGGGACAGAGTTTCTTACCTTTGATTTTTCCAAATTTCTGTTGATCTATCGGGCGTTGAAACTTCAAGGTCAGATTAAGAATTGGATAGACCGGCTTCTAGACTGCTTTCTTCTTCAGTTGTTCTTCAGGAGTTGGTTGCCGTGGGCATGGTGAATCATCAAATTTATGTGTATCCGGTTCTGGGATGTTTTCTGTACGCTTCAAAACTTTCGCCCGTGGGCGTAGCGGGAGTTTAGATGGTCTTTTTGGTGCAGAAACAGTCGTTTCAACTTCTGACTCAGAATTATGAATGACAGGTTCAGATTCTTTTTCTGATTTCGAGTCGGAACTGCTATCCGATATGGTTATGTGTCGCGGCTTTTTAGGATCAAAAGCAACGAGGTTCCGAATTCTACCGCTTCTACGGGGAGCCTTTGATGATATTATAACCAGCTTCCTGGGACGAGAGCGGGGTTTTTGAGCGGCATTCGGAGTAACAGAAATTTCCAGTTGAGAATGTTCAGCAGTAGACGAAACCAGACGTTTGTCACCAATTTTTACCAATTTCAGGCGTTTGGAAACCGGAGCAGATGGAGGAGCAGAACCATGGTGTGTTTTAGCCTTTCAAAAATAGAAAATAAAAAATCGAACCGGAATTCGGAAGTGGCAGACCGGAAGAACAGAAATAGGAGAATCTGTCGCCAGAGATTTCTGTCGACGACGGCTGGAGTCGCAGACTGGACGGAGACCGGCGCTGACTGGCGACTGGAGAAGTTACTATCGATAACGGCTACGCTAGTCTTGGAAGGCGGCGTCGGTCAACGGCCGGATCTGGAGACGGAAGGGCAGTCGACGATTAGAGATTGCTTCGTTGCTGGTGGAGATCGTCGACGGCGCTGGAAGATCTGATGGCGGCAGTTCGCGACTGGAAGAACGACGAGTTGCTTGGAGGAGATGGTCGTCGCTGCTGTCGATGGTTGAACTTGACGCGGCAGAGAGAAGATCGTCGTTGGAGCGTCGCGATGTCGGCTGGGGCGAGGTTGGAGGACGATGACCGCTGCAGGAGGCTGTCGCTGGTGATGAAGCGAGATGGCGACAAGGTGGAGGCGGACAGCGGCGGCGCGGCTAACAGAGAAGAGCGGCGGCGGCTAGGGTTTTGGACTGGTCACTGTTCACCCGTTACTATTTTTTATTTATTATTTTTTTAAAAAAAAAATTTTTATGCTTTTTTTTTTTTTTTCCTTTTCTAGTTTTTATTTCCTGCACAAAAACAATTAGAATTAGAAATTCTAAAAATTATATTATTGCAATTTATATTATTTTATTAATAAAAAGAAAATAAAAATAAAGAAATAGAGTAAAATAAAAATAAAATAAAATAAACCGAAAAAAATGATAAAAATAAAAAATAAAAAATAAATTTTAAAAAAATAATAATAATAAAATAAAAATAAAAATAAGTTAAATTAAAAATTAAAAACTTTGGTTTTCTATTTTTTTTTCAAATCATTATTATTAAATATCTAAAATAAAATAAAATAAAATTATAAATAAATAAATAAAATAAGAAAAATAAAGTAGAAAAAAAAGAAAAAAAAATAAAAATAAAGATTTTGGGTTGCCTCCCAACAGCGCCTTGATTTTACGTATTTGGCTAGACACGATAAAATTATCCTGAAGCTTATCGTGGGCATGACAAAATTTCTTCACAGAGGTTCACTTGGAAACCCTCGTAATAGGGTTTAAGTCTATGCCCATTGACCTTGAAAATCTTGCCTGTTTCCATGCTCTCTATTTCCACTGCACCATGAGAAAATACGTTAATAACAATAAAAGGACCAATCCATCTTGACCTCAATTTCCCAGGAAACAATTTGAGTTTTGAATGGTACAGTAAAACTTTTTGACCCACTACAAACGATTTCCTATAGACATGAAGATCATGCTCTCTTTTCAACGTCTCCTTCTGGTGCTGAGCTCTGATGTAGGCATCATTCCTGATTTCTTCTAACTCTTGGATTTGGAGCTTTCGCTGCTCACCAGTAGCATCTGTTCTCAGGTTACATTCTTTCACGGCCCAGAATGCTTTATGTTCCAATTCAATCGGCAAATGGCACGCCTTACCATAGACAATGCGATAAGGAGACATCCCAATAGATGACTTGTAGGCGAGTCGATACGCCCATAGTGCATCTTCTAAACGCAAAGTCCAATCCTTCCTAGAGGGATTTACTGTCTTTTCAAGGATCGACTTGATCTCCCTATTCGAAACTTCAGCTTGTCCGTTTGTCTGCGGATGGTAGGCGGTGGAGGTACGATGCGTCACTCCATATTTTCTGAATAAGGCTTCGATGGTCCTATTACAAAAATGGGTTCCGCGATCACTGATGATGGCTCGGGGTGTACCATACCTGCAGAAGATATTAGACCTAACAAAGTCTGCAACAACTTTAGCATCATCAGTCCGAGTGGCTTTAGCTTCCACCCATTTTGAAACATAATCAACAGCCAATAAAATATAATGAAACCCAAATGATGGTGGAAAAGGCCCCATAAAGTCAATACCTCATACATAAAAAATCTCAACTATCCAGATTGGAGTCATAGGCATTTGATCAAGACGGCCTAGACTCCCTGTTCTTTGACAGTTGTCACAAGTTTTACAAAAGACGTACGAATCATAAAATAAATTAGGCCAAAAGAATCCACAATCAAGTACCTTTTTGGCTGTCCTTCTAGGTCCAAAATGGCCTCCACATGATTCCGTGTGGCATGATTTCAGAATTGACTCAGTCTCCTCCTTAGGAACGCATCTCCTAATCATCTGATCCGAGCAATGCTTCCACAGATAAGGATCATCCCATATGTAGTTCCGAGAATCTCTTTTGATTTTATCATTCTCACCCCTGCTCAACTCAAAAGGTAATTTACCAGTAACGAGATAATTAACTATGTCTGCATACCAGGGATGAGTCGTGCCCATGGCGAATAGATACTCGTCAGGAAATTTATCGTTCATAGGTTGAGTTATCTCAGAAGTGGCTAGCCGGCTCAAATGGTCTGCTACAAGATTCTCCAATCCTTTCTTGTCCTTTATCTCCAAATCAAACTGTTGAAGGAGGAGAATCCACCGTATTAACCTGGGTTTTGCATCCTTCTTTGACATCAAATATCTAAAGCTGCATGATCAGAGAAAACAATGACTTTAGTACACAGTATATAAGAACGAAATTTCTCTAAAGCAAAAACAATTGCTAAAAACTCCTTCTCTATTGTAGAGTAGTTGCACTATGCACTATCCAGCATCCTCGAGGCGTAGTAGATCACATGAGGTTCTTTTCCCACTCTTTGCCCAAAGACTGCGCCCACGGCGTAGTCACTTGCGTCACACATTATTTTGAATGGAACGTTCCAATTATGGCTTTTCACTATGGGCGCGGTGACAAGTTTCTCTTTTAAAACGTTGAACGCTTCTTTGCATCTCTCGTCAAAATGGAAAGCGACATCCTTCTTAAGAAAATTACACAGAGGCTGGGTAATCTTGGAGAAGTCCTTGATGAACCTCCTGTAAAATCCTGCATGTCCAAGAAAGGAACGAACTTCCCGTACGCATACGGGGTAAGGCAAAGACTTAATCACATTAATCTTAGCTTTATCGACCTCTATACCACGTGCAGAAACAATGTGACCGAGTATTAAACCGTGATCTACCATGAAATGGCATTTTTCATAACTTAATACTAAGTTCAAGTCTACTCATCGTTGCAAAACCTTACCAAGATTAACTAAACAAGATTCAAAAGACTCTCCATAAATAGTGAAATCGTCCATAAATACCTCGATTATACTCTCAACATAGTCAGAAAAAGTGCTGACCATACATCATTGAAACGTTGCAGGAGCATTACATAACCCAAACGGCATCCGCCGATAGGCAAATATACCAAATGGGCATATAAAGGTCGTCTTTTCCTGATCTTCTGGCGCAACTGGTATCTGCCAAAAACCTGAAAGACCATCAAGGCAACAATAATGAGATTTCCCTGCTAACCTTTCTAACATCTGATCAATAAAAGGTAAGGGAAAATGATCTTTCTTAGTCGAGGCATTCAATTTACGATAATCAATACAAACCCGCCACCCGTTTTGGACACGAGTGGGCACCAACTCACCATTATCAGTTTTGACTACCATTATACCTGTTTTCTTGGGAACTACCTGAACTGGGCTTACCCAATTACTATCCGAGATCGGATAGATCATACCAGCATCCAGAAGCTTTTGAATCTCCTTCTTCACTACTTCCATCATTGGAGGATTTAGCCGTCTCTGAGGTTGTCTAATTGGTTTACAATCCTCCTCCAAAAGTATTTTGTGCATACAGGTGGACGGACTGATACCCTTTATGTCATTGATGGTCCACCCTATCGCTTCCTTATGTTCTTTCAAAAGTTGAACGAGTTGGTCTTCCTGCTTAATGCTCAACTTGTTGGAAACAATCACTGGTAGTGTGTCCTCATTACCTAGATAGATATATTTCAGATGATTGGGCAAAGGTTTAAGCTCCAAAATCGGTGCCTGCACAATTGAAGATAATTTAGGTTTAGTCGTGGGCATAGTGAAAATTGGATTAATACCTACCTGTGGATTTAACGTTTCCAACTCATACAGAACTTCCACCAGAAGTTTTTCGAAGGAAAAATTCTTCTTTTCATCTCCTGCCTGCAAACTGTTGCACAACACCACTTCCAGTTCATCTTCCCTACTTAATTCAAAACATTGTTGAACAAAAGGTTCTACAACATCCATATTGCAAATACTAGACAAATCGTTAGGATGTTTCATGGCATCAAAAACATTAAAATTGGCAATTTCGCCATCAAATTCCATAGTTAGAGTACCATCCTGAACATTGATCTTAGTTTTCGCAGTACTAAGGAAAGGTCTCCCTAGTAATAAATCAGAAGGAGTAGTAGAGATATCATTACCACCCATGTCTAACACATAAAAATCTGCAGGAAAAATCAAACCCTTCACCTTAACTAGGACATCCTCTAGAACTCCCTTAAGATAAACTAAGGACCTATCAGCTAATTGAATGACTACCCCTGTTTCTTTCAAAGAACACATTCGCAAGCATGAATAAAGAGAATACAGCATTACATTAAGTGAAGCTCCTAAATCACACATTACTCTTTGAATTTCTATACTACCAATAGTGCATGGGATAACAAACAAACCTGGATCTTCTCTCTTAGGGGGTAGTTTCTTTTGTAGAACAGCTGAAACATTTTCCCCATCAAGACCTTCTCATACCCACTATGCTTTTTCTTATTCACACACAATTCCTTAAGGAACTTAGCATATTTAGGTATTTGTTTAATGGCATCGAGTAAATGGATGTTTACCTCTACCTTACTGAAGGTATCGAAGATCTCTTTCTCTTCCTTGGCTCTCTTAGACTCCTCGAATCTGCTAGAAAAAGATGGTCTGATTTCAACGGCTTTTGGCTTCTCCGGTGTTGATTGATCTGTTTTGACGCTGATTTCTTTTTCAACTTGCACCCCTTCACTGTGGGCATGGTTCTTCCCTCGAGTTAGGGTTTCCACGTTGATTTCCTCTTTCTGCTCTTCGCTATGGGCACGGCTATCAGTTAGGGTTTCTTTACCATGGGCGCGACTATCTGTCAATTCCTTACCACTCCGCAAAGTCACTGCACTGACGTTCTTTGGGTTCAACTCTGTTTGCGAGGGCAGCTTCCCTTAAGATTCTAGTCTACCTACTGTAGTAGCAAGTTGACTCATTTATTTTTCCAAGTTTTGAATGCTGGCCTTCGTCTCCTGTTGGAATTGGTTTGTATTAGTTGCTAATTGTTTAACAATATCGGACAGAGACATACCTGGTTGTTGGTTCTGAGGAGGTGGTTGTCTTTGTTGATAATTCGTCGACCCGTATCTGAGATTAGGATGATCCCTTAATCCCGGATTATACGTGTTGCAGTAAGGGTCATACTTTCTCTGACCTCCATAATATCCTGCTGCATTGACTTCTTCTATTTCATCCTCTTGCAAAGTAGGACACGCATCGGTAGGATGTTCAGACGAAGCACATATTCCACAATTCCTTACCTGTGGGCGCGATTGCTGAATATTACCTGTAGCAATTTTATGTACCAAAACTGACAGTTCCTTAATCTGATTTGACAAAGCAGAATTACTTATCTCATTAGCAGCTCTGGAAGGTTCGGAACAAGATTTATGGTTTCCTGTTGCTGCTGCCATCGTAGAGATCAAATCCCTAACTTGTTGTGGGGTTTTATTTTCAAGGGACCCTCCACTAGCTGCGTCGATCATGTGTCTCTCCATAGGCAAGAGATCATCATAAAAGTACAGGATTAATGCTTCTTCAGTTAGTCCATGCTGTGGGCAGCTTGCACAGGTCCTTTTGAATCTCTCCCAGTAATCATGTAGAGACTCTGAATTCTTCTGCTTACTACTGCATATCTCCCTTCTGAGTGTCGCGGCTCGCGAGGCAGGAAAGAATTTTTCCAAAAATACTCTTACCATCTGATCCTAGGATGTGATTGATCCGGATGGTAAATAAAATAACTATTCTTTAGCCGCATCGTCCAAAGAGAAAGGGAATGCGCGTAGCTTGATCTGTTCTTCAGAAACACCTTGAGGCTTCATCGTTGAGCAAGTGACATGAAATGCCTTCAGGTGTTTGTGAGGATCCTCGTTTTCGACTCCACGGAAGATAGGCAATAGATGGATCAAACCCGATTTCAGTTCAAATGTTCCTTCTGTATCAGGGTAAGTAATACAGAGTGGGGTTTGATTGGCTTGTGGTCGGCCAAGCTCCCTGAGTGTACGTTGTTGTTGACCATTTACTGCCATGGCTATGGGCGCGGTAAAGGCACAACAATCACCAGAAGTTGAAACTGTAACGTGTGTTCCTTGATCTGGTGTGGTTTTGAGAATCTGTTTTCGAATTCTTGCTTCTCTTCGTAATCTACGTGCAGTCTTCTCGATTTCAGGATCGTATAGCAATTTTGCCGTACGATCAGACCTGGTCATACACAAACACAAAATTAATTAGAACCGTTCCCCGGTAACGGCGTCAAAAACTTGACGGGTGTCGAATCCGTCGGTATTAAATTAACCTGCAAATACAAATAATTGTAGCAAATAGGGTCGATCTATAGAGAACGGAAATTAATAAATGTATCGTATTGACCAAATCAAAATAAATGGGGGGTTTCGAGATTATGCGAGTATTTAAAATAAATCTAAATCGGAGATTAAAAATCAATTATAATTAAACATCCAGCTAAGTCAATTTATTCGAATCAGGTGTTGATCATCGAAGCTAAAAATATCTATGTTGTTTAATAGTCACAGTTATAGCTATTGACAACGTGCCTAATAACCAATCTTTTCCTAGATAGATTGACCGGGTACGACCCTTTGAATCAATCACTAACCTAACACGTAGATTGCATTATGAATTAGAAAAGACCCATGACCATAACCAATTGAATCGGTACGACCGTTCTTGAATTATGTACACTCTCAACACTACCTAGGTCAAATTAACTACGAGCTATTTGACATGCAATGTGTTAAGCCTAATTAACCAATCAATTGCGCACTTAATTAATTAATCAGAATCAACATGTGCATGTAACCATGCCCATAGAGAGTGCATAAATATCAAACAATATATCAGAATAAAACAATTCTCACAACACGGTAATTAGAATTGACTTAGCTGGATGAGGTTCGTTTAGCTCCTCATGGGTGCGGCGAACTTCATTTGCTTAATATAATTGATCGTTCCAGAGAGAATAAAAAAAAACCCAGAGTATTTTCCTATTTCTCTCGATTAAAATTCAGAATCAAAAGGAAGCCGGAGAGAACTTTTACAATTGTTTCTTCCTAAGATAAATCCTCCCCAGAAAATCTAAAACGAACTCGTAAAAATCTCTAAATCAAAATCTCTGTCGTTCAGATCATAATTTAAATTTGAGAATTAAAAATATAACAACTCTGATAAAATTGACTTGGTCTTGTTGACTTGTCTTTAGCAAATCCAGCTTTAAACCCCTAGAATTCTTCAATACTTCACAATTGCCTCCAAACTATCAACAAATACAAAAATAGAGCAATTAGATAGTATATATTCAATAAAGTCCTCGAATTGTAAATAAAATAAGATAGAAATGTTGTGCATTTCATGCCCAATTAGGTGGGCAAAATAACTAAAACTGAATCGGACCGAAATTTTTGGTTCGGTTTGGTTTTCCATATAGATCTGGTTCGATTTGATTTTTAGAATTAAAAGTCAAACTTAAATCGGCCCGATTCAGGTCATGCGTTTAAAAATCAGTTTTGACCCAAAACTCGACTACCGATCATATTCATAGAAAAAACCCCAACTTTTCTTATGATTCCTAAAGTGTCATTCTCAACTCCCCTACTTAACTCTTCCTTTCACCACAAGATTAACCAAATTTGATTAGTCAAGACACTAATAATCTCTTATCCATGTTGCAATCACCACACAGCCTCTCATATTAACCAACACTGATACATATATTGCCTTTAATCATTTCTTGATCTTTGTCCATCTCTCTGTATCTTCAGAGATTAATCGAACAAGCTTAAATCAACTCAAATCATGTTAAAACTCAATCTTCTTCATCTCGTCTCTCACACACAAGTACTCTTTCTCTCTCAATTCCGTCTATTGCTACATGTGTTTTACATTATCTTTAATTCTTTTTTACTTTACATCATCAATTAGACTCATTAGTTTCTGTATCATTAATCAATTTATTGTAATATTCATCATTAATTTCTCTGACTCATTTTTTATTTCTACATATTTTTCTTTCTGAGTCTATCAGATTGGATTTGTGAGATTAAACATCAAGGTGAAATTATATTGATGCTTCAACCAATTACCCTTCAATTAAGCAGAATAAGAAGTTGTGGTGGAATCATCATAAGGTAATTTATAAGACTCTAGGTCATTTTCTATGTGTCTTGATGAAATCCACAATTATGTGAATATTAACTAATTTTGGAATCTGCAATTATGTTCTTTTATGAACTCTAGAGAAGTTGCATTGATGTGTAAAACTCTATCGAATCATGTAATTGATTACTTCTTATTATCTTGGCCTAATGAATTTTGTTGATTGTTTTTCTATGTTTGCATTTCTATATTTGCTGGGTTTCTATTTACATTACTATATATGTTTGCTGCAATTTTCACTTACCTGATGTGTTAATATGGTTTGATTTGATAGTGTAATATTAATTATTGAGTTGGATTTATACAAAGAGAAAATAGAATAGAAAGTTACCTTGGTGGAACTCTGGAGGTAATTTTTGCAATCAAGTTTCAAAGACTTCCTATTATTTCTCAATCACTTTTTAATAGTTACTCTCTCTCTCTTTTAATTGTTAAGCTTTCCTATAGGGCTGTCAATTTGTATTAAGGAATCGGGTTTGACTGGATTCGACACGACTCGATTACGTTTATATCTAACTCGACTCGACATGTTTAATAAACGAGTTACAATCCTTCAATTCAATACAAATTTGTTTAATACGCATGTTAACGTGTCGACACGATTAATTTGGTTAAATAACTCAAAATTTGTAATCGTGCAACTCGATTACCCGTTTAACCTGTTTATATGTTTACTTATTGTAGTTGTTTGTGCATTAACCCATTTAACCTGTTTATGCGTTAACCCATTTAATCTATTTATACGTTAAATCATTTAACCTGTTTATGTGTTAACTCATTTAACCTGTTTATCCATTAACTCGTTTAATTTATTCAACCAAAACGTATACAGCTTCACTTGCAAATTTGATTAAAACTAAAGAAAAAGTCAAGAACAATATATTAAATCAAAGAGAGACACTGACTCCTAAGCTAAAGATAAAAGGACTAGGATTGAGACTATTAATGTTAGAAAAAATATACCACACGATAAATTAACAGCGAGTGTTATTGACAACGCTAACAATAGATAGCCATCGAGAAGAGTTTTGTTTGAGGCAAACCATGAAGAGGGGGCTGCAGATGTGATATTTGAGTAATTTTTGGTTGATGATGAGATAGAAAGTAGAGGAGAGGAAGCTGTGTCGGGCGGTTGAAGGCGAGAGAGGAGACAGAGACGAAATAACTTCTAATTTTCTCAAAAAAATAAAGGTTTTGTTAGATTGATAATATATATTATAAAAATTATTATTTAATCATTCAAAATTATATAAATTTTATTTTGACCCTAATTATGCAAGTCGACACGTTAAACTGTTAGTCAAACCCAACTCGACTCGTTTATAAATAGGTTAAACGTGTCGTGTCATAACCAGGTCAAAATCCATTTAACTTAAACCTAACCCACTTACTTTTTTTGGTTCGTGTCAACCCATCAAGTCATAACCTATTTTAACACCCCTATTTTCCTATTAGTTTGATAAACCTTCCATAATAAATTTTCAATTTATTAGTAAATTTGTTTTTATTTATTAGTAAGAGATTTGATTACTTTCTTACTAATTTTTCCTTAATAAAATTAGTAACATCATTAACTGATACAAAAATATTTGAGATTTTAAAAAAAAATCACTTTTTAAAGTTTTAGTAATATCTTATAATTATATTATTAACGATTTTCATATTTATAAATTATTGATAAATATACTATTAGGATTCTTACAATTATAAAATAAAAATCTATTTGTTAATGTTGTTGTAACACCCTCTGCCCGGTTCGAGAGAACCGGATCGGAAGTGCCACATCATGGACGGACTCAAATCAATTTCTAATTAAAAACTCTAGATTTCAAATGAAATCCCAAAATTTGAAAACGAATAAAATTCAGAATAAGAATAAAATAATTGTTTTAAATCAGATAAAATACCACAGACAAATTCGTAACGGAATCGAACTCTTGACATGAAAATAAATCTCAAAACTACTAATAACATCATTAGAAAAATCATCAAAACTAATATATATATATATATATAAAAGCATGATAAAAACCTATTAAAACCAAAGTCAAACGCAGCGGAGTTCTTTAATCGAAACACAAAGACTTATTTAAAAATCATATGCTAACAACAGATTATAAATTTCCAAAATTTAAACCCTCGAGACTGATGTGACTCTCCTACCATAAATCCAACTCCCAGCTCCAAATCATCATTGTACCTACGTGCCAGCAAAATAAACTAACACGCTAAGCTTTTGCTTAGTGAGGCGGCTAAAGAAATAAACAGGTGTAAGACTTACGAGACCATCAGGGGATACTCACAAGATTATCAAAACACAAACAAACAATGATCAAACATGGTTGACAACAAGTCTTCATATTAACTATGTAAGACTTGTCCTGACATACATATACCAGATTCATTTAACTTAAATATAACATTCAAACAATGAATGTTCATAATACATCAATTCATAACAACATCCTCATTATCATTTCTACCTAACACAATATTGGCACACTTATCCATAGATCTTTCGAATATAATATATCTCATCTTTATTCAACATTCTCATGCTTAATTCATATTATACCAAGATCAAAATAAATTCTAAACACAATCTCACAAAATCTTAACACACAAGTTACAATGTCTCAAATATTTCAGCTCATTTACCATTTACATTTATTCACTCATTCCCAAAATTGTTATTAAGTCATAACAGAACACATAGCCAAACCAACACGCCACACATCTCCCACACATAAATATTATGCTTATGTAAAGTAATTATGCTAAGTCCATGTTACACAAATATCATAATAAATTTGTAACACAATTTTTATACAAATAGTTTAACAGACACACTTAACTGCTTAAACCGAAAGAGAACAATCCACTTATTTTTATTATAAATATCATGGAGAAATTATACACAATATAATAATTAATTCATCTCTTAACCACATATATAAATATATATATTCATTTATTATTTTCCAGATCATAATTCACTACGCATTATAATAAAACATTTAACCAACTAACACAACTTATCAAATACACATATCAACAACCAATCAAATCATATATATCAGAATACAAGATATTTAATCCGTTTTAAATTCGCCTTTAAGTAAGACTGCCAAACGACTGTAGGACACGAGAAACCCAACCAGAATTAGAACACAGGCAAGGCCGAAACCCCCACAACCCAACCATAAGGTGGACTGAAGTCCCTTTTAATCGCAAATCATATATAGAAACACAAGCAAGGCTAACGCCCCTAAATTTGATAGCTATCCTCCTTATGACATGCTAACTATCCTTACAGACAGAAATCTATACTTAAGGCGATATACTTATGTGACCATAATTTCACAGTTAAACAAATTGAACAACGTTTCCAATTAACCCAATATCATATGTCATAATTTCACAGACAAATCAGTCAAATTAAATTTCCAGTTAACCCAACATTACAAATATTAGAATTTCCAACAAATTACTCATTGAGTCACACAACAGCTATATGCACATTTCGACCAACAGATTTAAATCTTAACAGCTTAATCTTAACAGTCATATTCACAACATTAATTTCATCAAAATCAATAATCTAAACAAATAAATTCCTTGCTGTCATATTCAAATCATATTATCTAGGACAACATATTATTCCAATCATATGCTAACAATATATATATATATATATATATATATATCGACACATGATTACCAACCAAATTCAATTTCATTTATATATAACTAATTACATATAAGATTACATGTCTCGGGAATACAAATCAAATGCAGAACCAACAATGATATTCATATATTAATACTCGTAACTATATATATATATATATAATACCAATAAATACACAAATTACATGATGCACAAATAATCTTGACAATATCCACATAAATAATCTTGACAAATATCATCACAGATATATTCACAACCGATTCAACCAATTAAATCCAACAGATATATTCACGACATCCAATTTATCACACAACATTCACATGAACTTTTCTAAATTAACCATCTTACTCTAATCACAAACTACCATATTAATAACATATAAATATTGTCATTCATAATGAATATATTCTTTAAATATATATATTACTAATATCAATTTGATGCACAACTATACATTATAACATATCAATATCAACAATTAAATATATAACTAGATAAAAATATCCCATAATTCAAATTCAATGCACAAATAACAAGAATTTCCCATACACATAACTATGATTATGTATATAACAATTTATGTCTTGAAAATCTCATTTCCTAGACATATAACTATATGTATAACTATTTATATATTTCGTAAATACAAACCACAAGTAACAACACATATTAATATCAATTAATATATATATATATATATATATATTCGTATATATAAATATATAGAATTACCAAACAATTCATATATATATTTTACATGTCACGCAAATCCAAAATCTAATGCACAATTAACAACACCTATTACCATATAGGAGTCCAAAATTTCCTACACGTATATTTAAATTTACAGAAGCATTTCTATTTCTCGAAATTCCAATACACAATTAGCGACATACATATATTAATATCAATATATATATATATATATATATATCAATGCAGTACACTAATCATCACCATGTACAAATAACCATGATTACCAATCCAACACACTAATGACTATGATGTAACCATATAAATATCAACAAAACCAACAATAACACCCAATAATTAATCTACTTAATTAAATCCAAAAATAGATATACGACACGCACAAAAAGGGTGAGGGTAACGCACTCACCGAATCAGGGTTGCGAATCTCCCAAATCGAATCCTAAATTAAATTCCAGATTGACTCGAAAATATAATTTCGAGCAAAAATCAATCTTGAAAACACATGTACATATAAAAGTATAATTAAAAATCTGAACGTTTAAAAATTTAATTAAATCAAAATCCAAAAGTCGAAGTATCGAAACGGACCTATCGATGAAGGAACAAAACGACGGAGACAATTTGAACCTAGAAATTTTCATGTCGAACAGTGGAGGAAAGACAGAAAAGAAGTGATTTTTGTTTTAGATTTTTGTGTCGGCCAAATCACTCAAAAGATAGAAGAATCGGATTAGGTCTTTGACCTAAACATTATATAGTATAAAAAATTTCCTCTTAGCCCCAACTTTATAAAATTTATATCTTTACCCAAATATTTTTAAAATTATAATTTTAACCCCAAATCCCCAATTTTCAAAACCCTAAACCTAATTCCCAAATCAAAATTTTAATAAAAATTCGGGTCAATTTTTGGGGTTTTACAGTTTTGCTTGTCGTATATTTAATATATGGATAATGAAGATGAGATATTCTTTGAATACGAATCCAGTTGTGGTGATCGTGGAAATGAAATGGTTGGAGAGGAGGTTTCACAAAGTAAAAAACTTTCACCAAAAAGAAGGGGTGCTTGTTCAAGAGGGACTAGAGGAAGAGGTATTACTATTGGAAAGAAAAAATCTAGGTGTTGGGAACATTTTTTCACCAAAAAGATGGAGTGCTTTAACACTTCTTTCTTGACAACCTCATTCATTGTTGGATTTAATCTCCTTTGAGGTTGAATCTTTGGTGTATGCTTTTCCTCCGAGATGATTTTATGGGTGCAAAATATCGGATTGATTCCCTTAATGTCTGCAATAGTCCATGCAATGACTCTTTTTTATTTTCTCACCACTTGTAGAAGCCTTTCTTCCTGGTCACTTGTTAATTCATTTGACACAACAATTGGTAAGCTTGAATCTTCAGGGTTAAGATAAGCATACCTGAGATGACTAAGGAGTGCCTTTAACTCCAATTGTGGTGGTTTCTCTATGGACGGAAGCATTAATTTAGCTGATGGTTCAATCTCACTGATGTTGAGAACAAACTGTGATGTCATAGACTCCAACTCCCCACTGTAAGCACTTTCCTCAAGTATATCCATATCAAAATCGTTGACTAAAACATTATTCAAAGGATCAGTACTCCTCAGTGTCAAGATCTTATCCATTAACTCTTCATCAGCTGCTAGTTGAATACTTTTCACTTAATTGAAATCACAGGGAAATTTCAATGATTCCAAAAGACTAAATTTTACTTCCTCTCCATTCACACTCAGTGTGAGCTCACCATTTGCCACATCTATTAACGCTGTGCATGTTCTAAAAAATGGTCTTCCTAGCAGCAATGGTACATCTTCATCTACCTCCATGTCAAGCACTACAAAGTCTACAGTAAACATAAACTTGTTTACTGTAACTATAACATCTTTTACTACCCCTTTGGCATAGGTAAAAGATTTATTCGCAAGTTGTAAAAGAACATTATCAGGCCTGAAATCTACTATTCCCAACCTCTCATAAATGGCTAATGGCATGAGATTTATGCTAGCATCTAAATCACACAACACCCTGCCCTTGAATCTATCTCCAATTGTCAAAGGTATGGTGAACTTGCCAGGATCTTTCTCCTTCCTAGGGATCTGGTACTTCACAAGTTGGCTCACACTCTCATTAACATTTATACATTCTACATCAGCCAAATTTCTCATGTTTGATAATAGCTCATTCATGAACTTAGCATAAACAGATATTTGCTTCAATGCTTCAATGAAAGGGATGTTGACATGAATTTGCTTCTTCATTTCTAGAAATTTCTCAAGCTATTTATCTAGCTTCTTCCTGTTTTCCTTCTGAGGAAAAGGTAATGCAATATTAACACCCTCTGGTTCTTTCATTGAATTAGTAGAATTGCTAATTTCTACCCCAGCTTATTCATTTTGTACAGGAGGTACAAAACTTTTCTTTTCCTTAGAAGTTTCAACCTTCTTTCCACATCTAAGCATGATGGCATGCACTTATGCCTCCTCTTTAGATTTTTCCTCTCCTTTGGGATTTGGCACAGTGTCACTTGGAAGTGATCCTTTGGGTCTTTGATTCAAAACTTGTAAAAGTTACCCCATCTGAGTTTCCAAGTTTTTTATTGAAGTAGAATGGTTGGTAAGGACAGAATCAGTCTTTTCCATGTACTTGATCAGAAGATCCTCCATGTTAGACTTCTTTTACTGATATTGAGACTATCATTGTTGATAACCAGGTTGAGGGTTTCTTTGATAATAACCCTGATTTTGGTAGGGTTGATTCCTCTGTTGATAATACGACCTCACCTGATTTCCATAATTATTATTCAAATAATTTACTTGCTCTAACTCAACAGATTCATCTTCATCATCTGCATCAGCAGCCTCTTGAGCATAGTCTGCTAGAGTTGGTTTTTGCTTTTCTACAGCATTAACTAAAGTCTCTATATTATGATAACCTTGTTTGTTGGATGCCATGTTATCCATCTTCTTATTCAGTAAGGCTATCTGTGCAGAAAGTGCATTAAACGACTCCAATTCATATACTTCTGACTGCTTCTTAGTTGCAGCCTTTTCTCTCTCATTCCACCCAAAATCATTATTTGTCAACAACTCAATGAAATCGTGAGCATCCTCTAGTTCTTTGTCCATTACTAATCCTCCAACTGTGGAATCAATGTGCATCTTAATCTGTGGTGGCATAGCACTGTAAAAGGTCATTACAATACTCCACGAGGCTATGCCATGATGTGGACATTTCCTAATCAGCTATTTGAATCTCTCCCAGCTTTCATAAAGAGACTCCCCATCTATGTATTGAAAAGAGGAAATCATATTCCTCAACTTCACCATCTTCATTGGTGGGAAATATTGAGCTAAGAACTTCTTAACTAGATCCTCCCAACTATTGATGCATCCTGGAGGTAATGAGTATAGTCAGGCATGAGCTTTGTTGTTCAGAGAAAAAGGAAATAGTCTCAGCTTCAAAGCATCTTCAGATACCCCATAGTGTCTGAATATACTGCAAAGGTGCAAGAATGTATTCAAATTCTGGTTTGGATCTTCAACAGCTCCTCCTCCAAATTTGTTCTCTTGAACCATTTGGATGAGTCCAGATCTAAGCTCAAATGTATCGATTGTCACTACAAGTAAGTGGATGGCTTGAGGCATTCCATCAACTGGTGGAATCGAGTATTGATGCAGAGTCTTCCTTTCAACCTCTTGATCAGCCTCTGTGTCATTATTTTAGTTGCAGCATACTTCAGACATGTTCACTCTTGACTCTGATCTCAGTTGTCTAATTAACTTTTCAGGCTCAGGATTAAACTGCAAATTGTGAGTTCTTCGAGATCTTGTCTGCATACACTACACACTTGAATAAACAATTAAAGATGAAAAAGAATATATAATTTACATAGTTAGTATAATCCAAAGTAAATCTCAATCTTAAAAACAATAATCCCCATCAACGATACCAAGAAATTGATGAGGAAATTTCTTACACATATAATCAGCATAAAACCATAAAGGACGTAAGAATTTCTATCAATGTCTAATTGTAGTTTTAAAGATATCGTCTCCACAGGGATTGTTTACTTGGAAAGAAAGAATACGATTGAGATTTAAACTGAATTATAAAAAAAATTTATTAGCAACAGAATTGTAAAGTTCATAAGATGTGATCTGAAGTTTTAGACGCTTTTGACAATCATAGCAATTGAAATGGAAGTTTAGTACTCAGTGTGTCAGTGATCTAGTGCAAAATTAAGTAGATATGCAGAACTCTGTTCCTAACACAACTTTTGATTACACAATTTGAATCTAAATCTCAGATTTACAACCTAGATCATCATCAATGACTTGTTAAAGATCTCTTGATTCATTTAATAAATCTCAGTTAACAGGTTGCATATATCTCTATACAACAACTCAACTAACTAATCAAGCACAATCTGTAGAAAATTGGATCTATTGTCTACAACTCAACTAACTGATCTGATCAAAAGATCCTTCTTTCTTAATTTTGATACTTAAACGCCATCTCTAAACTAGAATAATAATCTCAACAATATTACTTAACTCTCGTTCTCGTAATTCAATAGGTTCATGAAAACTAAGCAAATCTGGCTATGAAATGAACAAGAATCGTACAATCAAAAACTAACATAGAAACATATCTCAACAAATCAATAGAGCTATTAGTTAAGCACAATTACTTCTTCATATACAATACAGTTCATAATCATCTTCATCATGCTCAAATACCTAAATCTTACAAAGGAAGTTAGAAGTTGGACTCTGTCACAGCCTTCACTTCTCCACTTTAAGCTAAATCTTAGAGATCACAGCAAAACAGAGCACATAAACTTCTCTGAGAAACTTCTCAAAACAAGATCTAAAATGAAAGAATAGAATATTCTAGAAAATATCTCAAAAGTCCAAAGGTTCTAATTGCCTCGGCTGAGTTCCTATTTATAGAGTTTTCTCGGTGCCAATTTTGAAATTAACTAAAAGAAAGAAAATAGGTGAAGTACAAAATATCTCCTTATGTCGCTTGTTCGTTCGCCTGAACTCAAACGACATTCTGTTTCTTCGCTAAACTTGTTTGCCAGGTGACAAATTTTCTTGGCGACATATCTTTGACCATCGCCTTTCATATTGCCAACCATCTAGGCGATTTAGCTTCTTCTCTCCATCTATATATTTCCTCATTAAGGATCTTTGGCGAGATAGGTTAACTGTCACCACATTGCATACTTCTTCCTCAGGCGATATTCAATCTTTGGCCTTAGTTTGTTGCCTATGTTTAGGCGACATTTCATTTTGTTGCCTGAGGATTTCACCAAGTGTGACAAAATTGTGTAGGCGAGAAACATCTTTGTTGCCTCTTGCATCTATTCTCTTAGCGATGTCTACTTTTTTTGCTTTTTATGTCGCCATCTTCTCTGAATGTGCAGGTAAAATTGCTAGGCGACATACTCTTGTCTTGTAATTTTTCACCAAAATCTTGGACTTTGGATGAAATTCCATTTGATCCCTCCTTTTTCTGATTTTTGCTCTTTTCTGCTTCTTTTTCCATATCTTTTCATCCAAATCCCTGTCTCAATAAAATAGTCTAAAATTACTACAAATCCATTCAATATTTCAACTATTAAGCTCAATTTCTAGTGCTTCAATGAGTGCAACATCTAATCTTTATTTTGTATCTTGAGCTATAATTTATGATCAACTAATGATGTTGAATGGTGAAGATGATGAACTTGTGCGTGGGATGCCTTAAAGCATGAAAGTAAAATTTGACAAGTATTAGGAGAAATTGGAGTTAATAAATAACTTATTAATTGTAGCTTCAGTTCTTGATCTAAGATACAACTTTGGTTATATGAAATTTCAATTGGAGAGTTTCTTTGGAAAAAATATTGCAACTATATTTGACAATGTTAGATCTTTATTAGAACAACTATATACATGCTACATTTCTTTGAATTCAAATTTAGATGGTGGATCATCTTCCACTAGTAGTGGTGGCGGTGACATTAGTAGTGGTGGTAGTGGGCTTGGTATGGATTTACATGGTGATCAACAATTGAAATCTCTTAGCAAGGAAGCTTTCTTATGGAATTTGGAACAAAAAGAGGTGAATACAAGTGTTAATCAAAGTGAGTTGGATTTGTATTTATTGAAAAAATGTGAGCTAATGAATGAGAAGTTGGATCTACTAAGGTGGTGGAAAAATTCATCAACAAAATTTCCTTATCATGCATTGCACGTGATGTCTTTGCAATGCAAATGTCAACAATACCTTCGGAATCGACCTTTAGCACTAGTTGTCGGATACTTGATCCTTTTAAGAGTTCATTAACTCTTGAAATGGTTGAGAGTTTAATCTGTGCTCAAAATCACTTAAAGGCTAGAGATATAGTAGAGCACATCCCAACTACACCACTAGATCATGTGAAGCAATGTGAGGATGTTAACATTTCGAATGAGGAGTATTATCATCAAATTGGAAAAGGTAGCTCATTAAGTTATTTTAAATAATTGTATTTATTTATTTATATGCAATATTAATTCTCATGTTTACTTTTTTTTTTTGTTGTGTTTAGATTTTGATCCCATGACAATTAGTGAGAATTCAATGGAATCCTAAGCAAACCACTCCATCTTTGACAAGTGAGTTTATTTTCATAAAAGAATACATTTTTTATCAACTTGTTATGTTTTTATCAAAATCTTAACTTGGATAATAGTATTCTATATCTAATTGACATAAAAATCTGTTACACCGATGCTCTTTTTAATATTGGATTTTGTTTTTGTTGGTTAAAGCTACTGCCTTTGTTGGACTTTTCTTTATCATGTTGAGTTTGTACTGTGGTGGTTTAAGAGTTATTTATATTTCGGATGTTTAAGTTTCTATTAATGGATTGAACAACAGGGTTTGGGATGTTAGTTAAGCAAGTTGTTATGTTTTTATCAAAATCTTAACTTGGACAATAGTATTCTATATCTAATTGACATAAAAACCTATTGTACTGCTGCTTTTTTAATATTGGATTTTGTTTCTTAGAATGTTATTGGTTGAAGCTGATGCCTTTGTTGAACTTTATTTATCATTTTCACTAAATAATGCAAAACTATTAGACTTGTTATTTTGTTTAGCTTGATTATGATTTGTAACTATTTTTTTCTCTCCTTTTGTGGTTGTGTAGGTTGCACTACATCCAACCAGGACTGACATACTTGTCAATATTTTAAAGATATTGTGTTGTGGTTTCTTTTATTATTATTTTTTTGGATGTTTTGTTATACCTACGACCAGTTTGTTGGATTTTCAAAACCTTTGGTTAGTAGTATTGTTCTTTAATGAAGAACTGTTGTGGTTTCCTAAGAAACTCCTTCTCTGGAGGACAACATCCTTTCATTGAAATTTAGTATAGGATTTGCTATACTTCCTTTTTTTTAAAGTATCATAGATAGACTGTAGAGACTTCAATTTATTTATTTTTGTTTGACTTAACGTGTTAGTTTGTTTTGCTGACATGTAGGTACAAAGATGATTTGGAGCTAGAAACTGGATTTATCGCGCAAAAGAGTCACATCAATTTCAACGATTTCAATTTTTTATATTTATAATATTTTGTTAGTGTATGAGTTTTAAATAATAGTTTATATTTTGATTTGGGAGCTCCGCTACTTTTAGTTTTAATTTTAATATGTTATGTTTTTATATTTTGATAGTTAATTATCTTTTCTGACAAAATTATTATTAGTTTTGAAATTTATTTTAATGTTAATAGTTAGATTCTAGGATGAGTTTAATGTAATATTTCATCTGATTTAAAATAATTATTTTTATTCTTTTACCGAATTTCAATCATTTTCAAAAGTTAGGGTTTTTAATTCAAAATCTAGAGTTTTTAATTTAAATTTAGTTTGAATCTATCCGTGACGATGGCACTTGGTCCGGTTCTTCGGCACCGAGAAGGGATGGTTACACATATACATGCTCTCATGCTCACTTTATATAACTCTCGTAAAATTCCATTCAAACCATTTAGAGAAAATCGTGGAGGTGAAATTAAATCACAGTACTGCCGTACGGAGAAACACTAGTAAAATCTATACACTAACTTTTAACACTGATTTGGGTTTTTTTGAAGCCCATTTACAAATAAGTACAGCACAATTAATACTATACCTTTTCCAATTCTACTTATTATTAATTAATTGATATTTTTTTTTATAGATGTCAATTTATATTTATTTTTTCTCTTAATTAATTGATATTTAATTTATAAATATTTTAATTCAATTTATATTCACATTACTCTTAATTAATTAATATTTTAATTCAGCAATGTCCAAATTAAATTTATATATAAACTCTATATAATATGAGTTTAACTTATATATAACTCAATAGTTAGAGTATGTGTGGCATCAAATTTTCAAATAACTGTTAGATTAGTTTTTCAAGTAGTAGTTAGATGTTAAATTAAATTCTAAATTAGCTGTTAAGTTAGTTGTTGGATGGAATATTTGTTATTAATTTTACTTTTTAAATTAGCTGTTTGATATAAAATCTCTAAAATTTATTATATATAAAAATATAATTCAAAAGATAATGATGTAATTAATTATAAAATAATGATTAGTAAAGTAAATCATTATTAACATTTGGGGTGAAAGCTATCTCTTATAGGATTCAGAAAATGCTATCTTAAACGCTAAACGTTATTTTAAACGTGGTTATCAATCACACATTATTATTATTTTTTTAAAAAACTAATTTATAATCTAAACATGATCTAATATGCTAATTGAAAATCTTTTTAAACACACACTTAATAATTCAATACAATTATTATATTTTGAGTAGTTTATAATTCACCATACATAATGGATGACAATCATGAAAAAGAAAATTACAATCACACAAATAATCTAGTACAGACTATTCATAATCTAGTACAGACTATTCAATTGCTATGTAATTGTTATTCTCTCATAGTATATTGTCTAATTCAATTAATTACTGTCTCTAAAAATTTCATTATCTTTGACTTGTTGCACCATTGTGAATTTTATAATTTTTTTTTATAATAATTCTTAATCATCTTTTCTTTAATTTTTTTAGCATTTTTAACCTAATCTGCTTTTCAGAATAGTAATATTTTAAATTTTTTATTTTAAAATAAATATATATTTTAAATAAAATATATATATTAAAAAATATATTTCTACAAATACTTTTATAAATAATAAATCATATTTTAAAATATTCAAATTAAATTAAATCAAATTTAAATATTCGGCTTAAATTTGATTCTATATAAATAAGACAAATATTTGTAAAACAAAGAAAAGTCATAATATCGTTGGTAATATAGTCTTCCATTCTTGTTATTGCACAGGAACAAGTTTCGGCGTTTACTTTCCGCTTGTAATCTAGAACATGAGAAAGAAAAAAGAAAAGAAAACATTAAAAGTCTTTTTCATTTACTTTTCTGTAGTTTTCTCTCACCATAAATATAAAATAATATATTTTTTTTCTTTTCTTTCGAAAAGTGGAATACGTCCGTTTTTCTTTAATGTGTTTTAAATTTCTACATTAGATACGGTTGGTATTAAATTTTATTCTTTTGACAAAATTAAAAAGTGAAAATTGGTAAAATTATACCTTATTAACTATTTTTTTTTTTATTAATACTAAATTTTTTAGATTTTTAAATTTTTTTATAAAAAAATTGTAAAACTAAATTTTTAAAAAAAAATTTGAAAAAGATAATAAAATCAAGCATGCTTCCTGGTGTGTAATACCGGGAAGTCAAAATTTGCTTTCCGGTGCTACACACCAGGAAGTAGACTTAAATTTTACTTGTTTTCTGGTGTGTAATTCCTAGGAGTGTTCATTCAGGTTGTTCCGAACCGAACCGTACCGAATTTTCGGTATTTGGGTATTCGGGACAACAAAAATTAAGCCCGAATACCGTACGAAATGGGTTTAATCGGGACTTAATTTTTGGGTTCTACATTAAGCCGTAAAAATTAAGCCGTACCGAAATGGGTTTGTTTGCTTCCTTGTGTGAATACTGGAAAGCAAATTTAAATTTTGTTTGCTTCCTGGTGTGAATACTGGAAAGCTGTTGGATATATTTTTTCTGAATATTGAAGAGTAAAATGGTCATTTTAGTCTATTTTTTGTAAAAAGAATTTAATAAACATTTTAATATTGATCTAAAAATATAATTTTTTTTTTTAAAATAAAAAGCTCAAAAATCTTTAAAAGCTGGCATTGTCAGTTGCCAAAAGCTTTAGGCAGCTGGCATTGTCAGATGCCAAAAACTTTTGGCAACTGATATTAGTAACAGCTAATAATTATAATTTTATTGTAATTTTGAAATTATAAATAACTATATACCGACTGAATTTTTTAAATAATAATAAATTATTATAATAATAAACTCACAATATTTGAACATAATATAGTAATTATACAAAATCCATTAACATATATATAATATTCAATCCATACAAAACAATTCAATCTAGAAGCTATTCAAAGTTGAAATTGTTAACATCTTAATATGAGCTACAATCCAAAAGCTATTTAAATTCATATTTCTTAACATCCTAATGCCTCCATGTAATAAAAAATTGAGGCCAAGTTATAAAGCTGTTTCTTGCCTCCTCTAAATACATAGCATCGAAATAGAGGAGTGTTACTCACCAACACCTTAGTCACTGAAACTCTACAACAATTTGGACCCAATACTTGTCCGTGCACAAATGCATTTGGATCTGACGAGTCAATTTTTGCTTCAGCTACTACTTGCCCAGTTCCTCCCTAATGCAACAATAATACCTTACTTGGATCTTCTTGTCCTTCACTTCCTCCCACATTTCCTCTTTCATTCTCTTTATCATTTCCTTCATCATCACTTGAGCTTGAGGAAGAACTTTCATTCTACCAATTAAATACATTAGTACAAAAATATATTATGTATGAATAAGTTAAACAAAATAAATATATCTAAAAGTATACCTGCACATTAGTGATATTTACACCGGCTGGTATTCCGCTTGAGCCCGTAGAAGGATGAAGTGAAGTCTATAATAAGTTTATTAAATCATTAGTTAATAATATAATATCCTTAACAACTAAGCAAAATTTATGTAAATGGATATATATACTATCCCTATTACTTTCATTAAATCCAAGTTATATGAATTTAACATCATTCATAAGAATAATAAACAATAGAGCCACTATATAAATTTGTTTAGCTTGACTTTAAAATTTTTAACCTCCTCAAACAATAATAAGTCAAAGCTTGAAGATTTAAAAAATTTTAACCTCTTAATCTTAACTTATTTTGCAAGGCAAGAAAATGATTGTTAAAAATGAGAAAAAACAGCTAGCAAAAAAAAAGTAGTGAAAACATGAGATACAACAGCAGTTAATATTTTCAAGATGTAAAATAGGCTAATGAATCATCAACTTGAGCTTAAGATGATGTCAAATTAGTAGATAAAATCTTAGATGAGACACTCAAATAGAAAACAAATTGCACAATGCTAAGATTCTAGTTTAATTTTATAATGCAATAGCGAAAAAGTAAAAATTAGGCATAAGGGCCTGAGAAGCCCCCGAACTTGGCCTCAACTTTCATTGTAGCCCTTTAACTTTGCGATGGGTCAAATAAGCCCCTCAACTATTATTTTAAGGGTCAAACAAGCCCCTGAAACCACTTTCCCAGTCGGGTCCAAGCGCGTGTTTTACAATCTTGATCCAATAAGCTCTGAGTCAGATAATTGACACCCGTTGGATTGCCACATCAGAGCTTTGACAAACGGTGTTAGGTTACCGTCAAATACACTTTCTAAAGTTCAATTACACCCTTCAACTTATTCGACAGAGATTCATCGAAACCTTCTCGCAGCTTCACTATCAAACAATCGCTGGATTTCAATGGGGATTTGACAGATAATTGATAGCATCGGCTTCACAATCTCTTACAACAAATCTAACATGGTAGTGGCTGTAATCTGGGCAGTTCGTCGCTTTATTTAGGGTTAGGTCGCCAGTTCGTCGCTTAATTGTTTCTTGAGTTTGTCATCGAAGGTATGTTAGGTTCATGTTTATGTAATTTTGGTTGTGTTACGTTGAAAAACTGTGAGCTTTTGCAATCTATTAGATACTTCTTTGATGGGTAAGTTAACAATAGATACGTTGTTGCAGGTAAGAAGATGGACAGTGTCTTTATTAAGCTTCGACTTCACCATGGGGGGACATTCACCAGATCAGGGATTTATGTAGGGGGTGAGGTAACCGATTTCAATGATGACAAGGATTTGATATCCATTTTTGAGTTATATTGTTTTGCCCATGACTTAGGTTACCGTGAGGTTGAAACATACCACATTTTAGATAGGAATGGTTTAGGGTTTATAGCCATGGATAGGGATGAGGAGATAATGAATTATATTGCTCCAATGAAAACAGGGGACACGTTAGAGGTGTATATTGAGCATATGGTTAGTCAACCAGTGGTAGTTAGTCAAAATATGGTCCCACCTGGTTCTAGTGAAAATGTTTTGGGTTCAAAGGGTGAGAATGTAAATTCTCATAAGGAGGTAGAGGGTGAAGACCTAGGGAATATATTCTCTGCAGCAGGTGATTTGAACAACTCAAAATATGCTGTTAATAGTTTTGTGGAGGCAGATGTAGATGGCCAAAATCACTTGCAAAAAGAGGTAGAACCTAGTAAGGGCAATACAGGTGGCTTGGAGATTGAGGAAGATTTTGATAGTAGCAGTTCTAGTGATACAGATCTGGAAATTGGAGGGCCTGATGAGGAAGGGAGTGATGTGGAAGAAGAAGTTAGACAATTAAGGGGAAAAAGAAGGCTAGAAAAGAAGGCCAGGAGAACTAGAAAGGTACCAAATATACCAGCAGAAGTTTCATTAGGTGAAGCAGGAGTGGATAGGGGATTTGAGGGCGTAGGATCTAGTAGATCTGACAGGGTTAAGGACAGATTGTGTGGAGATGAACCGTTTTATGATTCTGAATCACCTGGAAGTGAAGACAGCATATATTCTATTGATTCAGCAGCAGAGGATGGCACGACATACCCAGAAGGAAGACTAGTCAAAAAGTGAGGTATGATCCATATGCATCTATCTCTTTCTTTGAACTTGGTATGTTTTTTCAAAATGCTAAGGACTTTAGAGAAGCCATACAGAATTATGCGAATGAGAAACAGGTGCAGCTAGTGAAAACTAAGAATGAACCTAAGAGAGTTAGAGTTAAGTGTAGGGCAGAGGGATGTAAGTGGGAAATTTTTGCTAGTCAGGATAATGATAGTGGTGATTTAGTTGTTAAGACATATCATCCTGAACATAAGTGTAATAGGAAGAACAAGAATAAAGCTTGTAATGTAGACTTTTTATTTAGAAAATACAAGGACAGAATTGTGCAGCAACCTGAAATTGTCATTTGGAGATTCCAAGAGTTAATTAGGGAGGATTTGGGTTTGTATGTTAGTAGGTCTACAGCACGTAGAGCAAAAAAAAGAGTTATGAAACAATTTATGGGGGATTAGAATATGGAGTTTAGTAGATTAAACGACTATGCAAGGATGATATTAGATACTAATCCAGATAGCTCTTGTTGGATTAGGGTTGATAGAGAAACAGTCCCTGGAAAAGCTTTATTTGGGTATTTTTATATGTGTTTAGGTAGTATTAAGAAAGGTTGGATGGAGGGTTGTAGGAAGATTTTCGGTTTAGATGGTTGTTTCTTAAAGGGGGCATGTAAGGGGCAATTGCTTGCAGCTGTCGGCAAGAATGGAAACCAACAAATGTACCCAATTGCTTGGGCATTTGTAGGTTCAGAAACTAAGCATTCTTGGAGCTGGTTCTTGGATCATTTAATTGAGGACTTGCAGCTAAGACAGGGCGAAGGTCTAACTGTCATTTCAGACATGCAGAAGGTATTTTCATCCAAATTCTTTAAATAATGCAGAAGTGTTTTAATGTTTTATACCTCTATTATTTGTTTAGTCTGTTCAATACTAAATCTCTATTATTTGTTTAGTCTGTTATTTCAGTCATATTAGTTGATAGTGATTGTACAAAAATTCTTTTTGTTGAATTCTTTTTGTTTGTTTTGTGTTTTGATTGGAAAATAGATGGTTTTTTCTTTTGTTTGTTTATGGATGGTTTTGTTTGGTTGACTTGATGATGTGTTTTGATGATTTGTGTTGGAATTTGATTGAGTTGATTGGAAAAGATTGTAACTTTGATTTGGAGAAGATAAATCCATGTTAGATTCTTTGTGGTTTTGTAATTGATTTACTTTTTTGAAGAGTAGTTGAAATTTCATTTGGTTTGATGATGTTGATAACTATCTGTTTAAAATTCTAGTTTATAATGAATTGATCCGATATGGTCTATGGTACTGGTGACAGCATAGTAGAATGGCATGCAAGATCTATCTGTCTTATGGTTGACCTTGATTTGTGAATATGTTGATGGAGAGGGTGCTTTATTCGGTGAGATGAGCATCTCTTAGAGGTTCAAGCATGTGCTGACATTTGAATTGTTGGAAATTACAAAAATGAGTTAACATTTTGTGTTTGCAGGGACTGATACCCTCAGTTGCAGAGTTACTGCCACAGGCTGAACACAGAATGTGTGCCAGACATATTTGGGCGAATCGGCACAAGAAGTGGAGGGGTGAAGAAAGGAAGAGACAATTCTGGAAATGCGCGAAATCCTCATTTGAAGCACAGTTGAAAGATGAACTACAAAATCTGTCAAAGCTAGGGGATGGAATAGTTCAGGACCTACTGGACTATAACAAAGAGACATGGTCCAAGGCATTCTTTCGGTTTGATTCTAAGTGTGATTCGATCGACAACAACATGAGCGAGTCTTTTAACTCTTGGATCATTGGCCCTAGACACAAAGCCATCATCACCATGTTTGAAGAAATTAGACACAAGTTAATGGCCAGACAAGCAGAGATGAGAGCATTTGTGAGCAGATGGACATGTGATATCTCCCCAATGGCAATGAAGGTGTTAGAGGATCACATGACGATTTCTCAGAAGTGTAGGGTGATTTGGAATGCTGAAGTTGGTTTTGAAATATGGGAGGGTGAGTATAAACATGTGGTTGATTTGAATAGGAAGTATTGCTAATGCAGGTTGTGGATGCTAAAGGGCATTCCATGTGCACATGTTGTGTGTGCAATGTTTGACAGAAGTTTGAACCCAGAAGACTTTGTCGAACACTGGTACAGAAAGGAGACCTTTTTGAAGGCTTATAACCATTTTATTCAACCTGTACCAAACATGAATATGTGGGTATATAATACTTCATACCACATAGATCCACCAGAAATGAGAAGGATGCCTGGGAGACCTCGCCGAAATCGAAGAAAGGACTAAGATGAACCAAATAAAAATAAGTCTGGTAAGCTGTAGAAAAGTGGAGTTAAAATGCATTGTATAAAATGTGGCGGAGAAGGTCACAATGCAAGAGGCTGTCCATCCATGGTAATTTCATTACCTGACATTCATTTCATAATTTTATTTGGTCTTGGTATTCATATGTTTCATCTTATCTTCTGCAGGGTACTTCTTCAACAACTATCCCTGCAATGGACACAAACCAAGATAATTCCAACACACAAGGAAGCTCATCAACCACAAATTTGCCCAACTTTGTATGTAATGACAAGAGCAGATTATATAAGGAAGGGAATGCTACAGGTTCTACGACTCAACAACAAAAAAGATCAGCCACATCTGCATCTTCAATAGACAAAGCAAAGAGGGTCAAGTCTGCCAAAACACAGCCTCAAAATACCAACAAATATGCAGGAGATTTACAGAAAACACAGTCTAAACCTCTTACAGGATCTACAGCTCAAACAGAAAAAGGTGGCTCATCTAGGCCTTTGATCCCAAAACCTCCTAGAGCACCACAATCCAGAGCTAACTCCAGTATCATTCCTCCTTCATCATCTAATACAGTAAGCTCTGTGGACTTCCAACAACAACGCAGCAAAATCAAACTTCCAATAGAGGAAGAGGTAGAGGAAGGCATATGAATTCAAAATGTGGAAGAGGTAGAAGTGGAAGAGAGAGACCTGGATATGGCTTCTATGTCAACACAAACACAAATCGACAAATTTGGAATGTAAGTCCTACAAATATAGATGATTACTATATATATATACTTACTGACATGACTATCCATTTTACAGCCTGATAGTGCAGCTCAGATTATAGTTAATGAGGAAGTGTAATGAATGATGCTACTGCAACCAATGTGGATCTTGGATTCAAACCAACTAGACTGAAATGGAAAGGGAAGAAAGCTGTATCAACAACTCAACTTCAGCTTCGTAGCAGGACCAAACTTCAGGCTAAGGAGAAAGATCAAACAGGGTCTGGTAGTAGTACAAGAAAATAGGGAATATGTTTCGGATGTTTATTTAGACTGCTGACATGACTATCGTACTATAGTATTAATATTTTGAGGTGTATTTTCCAGGCTGCATAGTTCAGCTTTAAACTACTATCATTTTGGGATCTTTTGTACACTGCTGGCTACAACTTTAAACTATTAATCATGTTTATTTATATCATTTCGGAAGTTATGAAATCAGTTTGGGAGTTATTATAACAGTTTGGAAGTTATATGGTTTTAGGGGTTATTATGAAATCAGCTTAGTACAATAGTAGCATTATGCATTCATATCATACACTATAGCCATTTCATAGCCTTATTGTGGGGGTGTTGATGGTCACATTGTTGGATGGTGAGTTTATGGTTGTTCATTAAGCAAAATGGTTTTCATTGTGCATTGTTTGTAGTGCTATTATACATTCGATATCATATGTTAAACCAATTCATAGCCTCATTTTAGGAGTGTTGGTGATCATTATTACTAGATGGTGAGTTAATGGTTGTTCATTGAGCAAAATGATTTTCATTGAAACAATACACAAATTTGATAAACTTTAAACAACAAATACCATAAAATTGAAACAACTAATATCATTGTGAAATTTTTGTTCATTGAGAAAACCAAATACAGTACAAATAATGCTATGTAATAGCATTACCACCAATTGAACACCTAATCCTAATCAAAACAAAATGTTAATCACATACCATAATCAAAATAACCACCAGACTGCTAGAATAATGACAGTCAAAACAAGAAGCTTAATTCTTCTTCCACAAACTTTGCTTGACATCCATTTCCCAGCTTTAGCATCTCATTCTCAGCCTCCAACCTCTCATTCTCAGCCTCCAACCTTTTCACATTCTTTAATAAACCCATAATCGTCTTCTTAGCTTGATCTGGAAATTCACGATCGACCCACTTGAAGAAATTGCAGCCACCGTTAATCTACATTACATTTTAGATTATCCCCTGTAATCCTCGACAAGATTATAACAAGTAATGGTTAGAAAATCCTTACTGTATGGCATGCTGTGAACCTTCTACCAGGATTTGAAGATGTCCATGAAACTCGCAGAACAGCTGGTTTGAAACAATAACACAAGTCAACAGAACTCTCTTCATCTTCCAAATGTTCATTCAAGAAACCAACCCCCTCCTTCAACCGACTATTGTTAGCACTCATCTCACGCTTTTCTCTCAAATAGATCAAGTAAATTTCATTGAAGATAATGTGAAAACCTAATCCCCAAATTACTTTAAACAAACGGGGAACAAATAGGAAACGGACGTTAAACGTCCACGTGTGCATAAAAATATATCAAACGCGCTCTGAAAATACAATTTGCCATCTCGGCCTCCACATCAGCTTCAGGGGCTTGTTTGACCCTTAAAATAATAGTTGAGGGGCTTATTTGACCCATCGCAAAGTTGAAGGGTTACAATGAAAGTTGAGGCCAAGTTCGGGGGCTTCTCAGGCCCTTATGCCTAAAAATTATTAAACAATGATTAAATTTTTTACCTGTATATCTTGAGTTTTCAATCCACTACCGGAATGAGAACTCATAACAAATTGACTTAAGGCCGCCAACTGTTGTTCGAGACTAAGCACTTTATTTTTCCAAAATGTTGTTTCTTTGCAAAGTGTAGAAGCAGCAACTACAGATGGAGTCACTCTTAAGCCCATTCCTCGATATGCATATATTCTTCTCAATATGCATAACATCCAGATTGTGTCTCAAAAGTAACTCCTGTTCGAAAAGAAAAAATGTTAAAAAATATAAAATGGTTAAAGGCGTAATTCATAATGGAAATTATTGTAAAAAAATTCTTAATACCTTCCAATATGGTAGATCAAAGAAAATGGATTTCTTTTTCCATAATTCATGTATCTTTCTCTTCCTTTTTCCTTGCAACGACTTTCCAAAATCATTTTGTAGTTGTGACACTTCATTACATACTTGATTGCTATCAAGAATCACTGGAGGATCACCCCACTCTTCGCTCCCATCAAATCCAGCCTTATTTTTTCTATATTTATGATCACTTGGAAGAAACCGACGATGACCCATATATACGTGCTTCCAACAGTACTTCAATCTCCTACTGTGTATGTTTGAGCCACATGGAGGACATGCAAATTTACTTTTACAACACATCCTGAGAGATTACCATAGGCAGGAAAGTCATTGATTGTCCACATCAAGATAGCTTTCAACAAGAAGTAGGAACTAAGAGACGCATCATACACTTGTATGCCATTATCCCACAAATCTCTTTTAAGTCTTCTATTAATGGTGCCAAATATACATCAATGTTATTACCGGGCTGTGTAGGCCCGGGAATCAATAGTGTAAGCATTAAATTTTCCTTCGCCATACACTTCCAAGGAGGGAGATTGTAGTTCACCAACACCACTGGCCAACAACTATAACTAGTGCTTAAGTTGCTAAATGGATTAAATCCATCAGAAGCTAAACCAAATCTCAAATTCCGTGGCTCTAATCCAATTGATGGCCACTTTTCATCAATGATTTTCCAAGCCGCAGAGTCAACCGGATGATGCATTTTTCCATCTTGACTTTGATGAGTACTGTGCCATCTTAAATCACAAACAAAATTTGGATCAGTAAACATCCTTCTCAATCTTTTCATGGTAGGAAAATAGCGAAGAACCTTGACTGGAATTTTAGTTTGTATAGGATCACCATTCTTGTCTGTCTTTAAAATATATCTGCTTTCTCCACATCTTGGACACCGATCTTGTTTGTCTAACTCATTCCGAAATAAGCAACAATCATTAGGGCATGCATGGATTTTTTCATACCCTAAATCAAATTTGTCTAGCAACTTTTTGGTCTTGTACATTGAATCTGGTAACACATTGTTAGGTGGCAGCATCACCTTAAGGCACTCCAAGATTTCGTCAAATGCCTTATCAGAAATGCCATAAGTAGTCTTGATCTTGTACAAGGCTACAATGGCTGATAATTTTGTAAATGTTTCACATCCTTCATATAATTGAGTTTCAACATCTTCTAAGATTGTGGATATGTTTTCATCCCTTAAATCTCCACCAAATTCTGCCCTTGTATTGCCATCAATAGGTATTTGTAAATTAGCATCTCTGTACATTTTATAAACATTGGACTCCTCCCCATAAGATTTCAGATTATCAGTAGCTTCCTCCCCATGTAAATACCAAGTCTTATATGTAGGATCAATTCCTCTAGTAACGAGATATTCCTCTACTATCTTAATTTGGTGGTCTGCATGGCTGATGCAATCACGACATAGACATAGTATATACTCTGGATTATTCGAAAGTTTACATGCATTTGCAATAAACTTTCGAACACCCTCTCTATACTCATTGGATACTCTAAAATTGAAAAATATTAACATTAATGAAAACATTGAAATAATGGCAACTTTGAAAGAAAATAAGATGAGGTAACTATTGACACCCATTTAAATGGCAAGTCAATTGAATAATCCTTCCTATCATATTATGACAATAAAAATTAATTAAATCAACCAAGAAATATGGAAAAAAAAATATTATGCTTCAACTACATTAATTAAAAGCTTTACTAAAAATATTCATAGCATCATTGAAGCAAATAATATTGCACACATATTTTCATATTTAATTTGTCATAAAATATCAAACATGCACCAAATAACCGATAGTCATCATGTATAATTAAACTTCAAATATCTGTGCAAGTAATTTTTTTGTTCTTGATCTATTAGACTTGACTAGTAGCTGGATCAAACCTGCGCAGTAATAACATATATCAAAATAAGTTTTTATATATATGTAAATAAATTTAAATAAAATATCCCAAATTCATGACATGGTTACTCATCAAAAATTGAAAACTTTTTTTTGTTTTTTTAGTACTTAGAGGTGTCAAATGATAAGTTCACATAACCAAATTCAGCATAATCAAAGAATTCATACAGTTTGAATTATAAGTACATTTTCGTCACCATTTTATAATGTTTTAAAATAAAATAATTTAAAATATTCTAGCTTTCATTTTCTCAATTTATTAACTAAATACTTTTAAACTTTAAAATAAAATAAAATAAAATATTTTTAAAACAAATAAAGACTTTATTATCACATATATAATTAATCTGCAGGTGCACATGTTTCTGACCAAGTTACAGCAAAGAAATAAACTAAAAGAAGATACAGAACAAGAAAATAAGAAAATTAAAAAATCAACATCTATTACAAAAAAGAGATTCATTAATGGGAAGAAAATAAAAAGACACTGAAGCAACTGAAAGATAAAAACTCGAAGATAAGTATGTCTGTCTTGTCTGGCTAAAGACAGACTTTTTGTAAGCTCTGGCTCAATATCTCATGTTTCTTGAAACTAAAAATCATATAAATAAACTTCAAATGTGACTCAAGCATTAAATGACCTCCACATGATTCCAAGCTCCTTAGAAAACAGCCCTTTTTCCCTAGTTGTCCTGACATTTTCATATTTCATTTCTTTTATATACAAACACAAATGTTTGTCTTATTTACCAAGTCTGTGGTTTTCTTATTTTGCAGATTCTTATCTCACTTTTCTCCACTCAACATTTTTATTAGACTACTCAACAGACAACTAATTTAAACTAATAAGTAGAGAAAAGAAAAAGACATGATTCACAATGCTAGAGAAAATTTAGAAACACGCAAGGTCTAATGGCAGAGCATTTAATGAGCTTCACTGATATGGAAGATTCAATTCATTAAATCTATTACTTTACTGGTTTTAATAATTCTGGAAGTTTGTATTCTAATCAAATATCTGTTAAAGCAATGCAGAGATAAGAAAAGCAATTACCTGAAAATTAAGCCATGTTTGATAATGTGCAACCTAGCAAAGCAGAATGGACTCCAATTCTTGACCCATTGTTGGTTTGTCAACAGAGGCTGGTTTTTCCAAAGCTTGCAATGTGTATATCAAAATGATACATCTGCAGTACCAACAAAATACAAGAAAATTAAAACATGATCAATTCCTCTTATTCTCTTCTCTGCAGAAAATTTAGTCTCGTGATTTCTTTTCTACAGATATACTTTAACCTCTTGGACTTCTCGCTGTCAACCTCAACACCGGCAACGATTACAGGAGCAACTGAGACTTTAACCAGTAAGGATTACAGTCGACAGCGGCAACGGCAACGATTACAGTAGCGACATCGGCAACGATTACAGGAGCCACTGAGACTTTAACCGGTAAGGATTACAGTCGACAGCAGTAACGATTACAGGAGCGACAGCGGCAATGATTATAGGAGCGCTAGGGACTTTGAAAGTAGATCTGTGGGTGAGACCGTGAGCTGAGGGGAAGTTTGTGTGGCCTAATTAGATTTAGGTACAGACAAATTTACGCAGCCAGCTCTAATATCCGCTGCAATAAATTTTCAACAGCGTCCGCTGCCAAAATAATTTAAAAGCCAACCACGTTTTGGGCCCGGTATTAAATTAAACTGATTCTGATATTTTGACAGCTGCTTTATTAAAGGCCAACTTTTAAAAGTTTTTAGCAGCTGACAAATTATGGGCCGGTTGCCAATAAATCTTTTTAACAGCTGGCCCAAAAATGTTGGCTGCCAAATCCCTAGCTGTTAAAGGTTATTTTTCTTATAGTGAATTGAAAATTTTAAATACATAGTTATTATATAATTGCGATCATAAAAATAAAATAGATGTAAAATATTCAAATTATTTCACCAAAAATCTCATTTAATATTACTATATAAAATTTATAATTATAAAATAAATATTTTACTGAAAATTTAATATTTATGGAAATGAATAAAAAATTTGTATTTAAAATATTTAAATTTAAAATTAATAATATTTTACTCATAAATGTGAACTCTATAAAAAATAATAATATTTTAATATATTAAATTAATTTTAAAAATTTAAAAATAATTTATTATAAATTAATAAAAATAAGATAATTTATAAGTTTGTCATCCGCTGCCGAAATTTGTGATCCACTATAATTTTTAAGAAAATTAAAATATTTTTTTATAGTATAGTTAATATTTAAGAAAAATATAATAATTTGAAAGGGTAATTGCCAACACCCTCCAAGTTCTTAACCGTTTGATTTTTCGTCACCGGTTTTCAAACGTTGTACCAAACCGCTCCCATTTACCAAACAAAAGCTGTTTTCTGTTATTATTGGATGTTTTCTGTTAATGGGGGCGGTTTGACACAAACGTTTGAAAAACGGTGGCGAAAAATCAAACGTTTCAAATTTTGAAGGATTTTTGGTAATTACTTTTTAATATTTGATTATAATTGCTCATAATTGTAGGTGAGCAGTACAATATTTGAAAAATAAGAAGATATATAATGCGTAATTACCCAATTTACTTGAAAGAATTTGCAATATTTTTTTTCGTATTTGAAGATGAGATAGTGGAAATATATTTTTTCTCCTCTCGATTACAATCGGTTTTTTTTTCCTTTTATTGAGTTTAATTTAGTGGTAGATTTTTTTATTCCATTATTCTTTAATAACATACATATTTCCATATTTTAATAATTGTTAGAGTTGTAGTAATAATAACTAAATATTAATTATAAATTATATAGTTACATCATTCTAATTAGTTATATATTTTGTATACCATTTTAATTTCATCATTTCTAATATTAATTTTTATATATATTATAATTAAAATGCAGAATAATTGTTCCTTTTATTTTAAAAGTACTTGTATTGTCATGAATTTTTATTCTTATAATTGTAATTTCACAAATTATAATATAAAATTAATGGAATAAAATATAACTAAAAAAATAATAAGAAAAAAAGATATATAATTTTTAAAAAAAAAATCAAATTTAAAGAAATAAATAGGTTAATAAATTAAATTAATTTAAATATTTAAATTTAAAAATAAATAGAAAGGTATTTTTGAATTAAACTACTTTTTATAAAATATGAAATAAAATGTTGAACAATTGAAATCTAACTAGTTAAATAATATTTTTTTTAAAATAATTTAAAATTTTATTATTATGAAAAACCCCTAAACAATATCACATTTATATTTATAAATCATAACATGTCCTCCAATTGGGATTTGACAAAAATATCAATATCATTTAGAGAATTAACCAAGGGTAATTATAAAAAAATCCTCTAAAATTTGAAACGTTTGATTTTTCACTACCGTTTTTTAAAACGTTTGTGTCAAATTGCCCCCATTAACAAAAAAACATCCAATCATAACAGAAAACAGTTTTGGTTTTGTAAATGGGGGCGGCTTGGTACAACGTTTGAAGACCGGTGGCAGAAAATCAAACGTCGGGATTTTTGGCGATTACCCTAATTTAAAATGATATTACAGTGTATTGAGAGGGAAAGACCAGAACCGTTTACTACTCAAAAGACAACAACTCCTCAACCACCGAAGAGTTGTAAAAGTCCAGCATCTATTTTTCTTTGCTCTTCCCCGTGTTTAACAAGCCGTTTAAAATTCCAACACCTTCTTTATATATACACTACACACAAGAAAGGAAGACAAATTGCGTATTCTAATATTAAACAAAAGAAGAGACATTTTCAGGCATGGCTTCAGCAGCCAAGCACCTAATTCTCATAATCGCGAGTGTAACCATCTTCTTCCACTCAACGGAAGCCTAGAAGAAACCCAAAATCAGCAAAATGGAGTTCTACATGCACGACATCGTGGGCGGGCCGAACCCAACAGCAGTCCGCGTTGCGGGCCGGTCCAACTTCTCAAGCCCAGACCAAATTGCTTCCATGTTTGGATCCGTTTTCGTCATCGATAATCCTCTGACCGTTACACCGCATCCGAATTCGAGTGTAGTTGGGCGTGCCCAAGGGATATATGCAATGGCATCACAGCACAATGAATTTAGCCTCCTCATGACGTTGACCTACAATTTCGTTGCTGGTAGATTCAACGGTAGCTCCTTCAGCGTCGTTGGCCGGAATCCGGTGATGAACGAAGTCCGTGAAATGCCGATTGTTGGTGGCACGGGGATGTTTCGGTTCGCTAAGGGATATTGCTTAGCCAAAACTGCTTCGTTTCGTCAAATGGACGCTGTCATTGGCTATAATGTAACCTTAATACATTATTGATATTGAACCCACTCACTATTCTACGGCTTGTTGTTAGTTTTGCTATTGTAGTGCGAGTTTAGTGTTTTAGAACCGAGTTATTTAAATAAGTATCTTAATATTATTTGAATAATATGTTAGTTTGGTTAATATGATTTCATGTTTTTCAATTTTACAATTAATTTTTTATGTTTTCATAATTTCGTATCATATAATTTGATATGATCTTTTATTTTTATTTTAAAGAAATTAAAAAAATTATCTTTCCTAAAATCCTTAATAAAATATTAAATAAATTATCATATAATTTTGTATCATTCCTTCGGTAATAAAAATAGTATAGTAAAGTAAATAAAATAATAACATCCTAAAATGAAAAAAATTAAAAGATTTAAATATACTATATTACTTTCTGGAGTTTGGAATTTAAGAATTCCAACACTAAACATGCTTTATTTACAGCAACCTCTTAGAAAATCTACTGTAAATTTTAATTTAAATGTGACAGGCCTTTCTGAATTATAAGATAATTTTCTTTATTAGAAAGTCATCTCTCAATAAAAGATAGGAAAGTAAATTTCAACGGTTAAATTCTACTTAAATGGTTGGAATTCATGTATTTTTCTTTTCCTTAATTAATTAATTTTTTTTGACTTATTGAATGGGGGATTGTGTTGAAACTAAAGAGACTTTTGAGTAAGTAAAATTTGAAGAGTGAAAATTGAATACTCTTTATTGATATAATGTGCTACTATATAGCAGTAGTACATAACTGATAAAGCTGAAATCAAGATAACTCCTAAGTTTTAGGAAGACCAAATCACTAACAGAAGAATCTTATTACAACGGGATTTTATTGAAACAATTAACAACTAAATCTTAACAATTCCTTCCTTAAACTGAATTCCAACAACACTTCAGTTTACACCAGATATCATCCCCAATTGTTCTCTTAGCTTCAAGAAAGCCTCTAACTTGAGAGGTTTCGTCATTAAGTCAGCTAATTGTTCCTCTATAGAACAATAAATCAACTCAACATCACTAGCTTTGGTAAGTTCACGCAGAAAATGAAACCGGACATCTATGTGTTTACTACGACCATGCATAACTGAATTTTTAGACAGCTTGATAGCAGGGACATTATCACATTAGATGATAGTTGTTTGACTTTGACTTGGATCCAATTTACTTAATACATGTTTCAACCATACTATCTGACACGCACATGAAGCTTCAGAGATGAATTCTGCCTCTGTAGTGGATAAACTAACAACTGGTTGTTTCTTTGAAGACCAAGAAACTGCCCCTGAACTCAACAAAAACACATAACCTGAAGTGCTCTTTCGATATTCTAAATCAGCAGCATAATCACTGTCCGTGTAAGTAATCAGTTTAGTGTCATCTCCTCCTCGTTTATAAAATATTCCAAACTCAGATGTACCCTTCAAGTATCTCATCACTCTTTTCGCTACCTGCAGATGAAGTTCAGTAGGATTCTCCATAAACCTACTAATAAGGCTCACAACAAACATTAAATCCGGCCGAGTTGCTGTAAGATACATTAGACTTCCTACAATCTGTTTGTAGTAGGTCTTATCTACTTTAGTTCCACCCTCATCTTTCATGAGTTTAGAACCAGGAACAATGAGATTTTTGACTGAGTTGCTGTTGTCCATTCCAAATTTTTGCAAAATCTCTGCTGCATATTTTCTCTGGCAAATTAAAATTCCTTCAAATCTCTGTGAAACTTCTAAACCAAGGAAATATTTCATCTTTCCAAGGTCTGTCATGTTTAATTCAAGCATCATAGAACTCTTAAAATCATCAAGCATAGTATTATCATTGCCAGTAAATATAAGATCATGAACATATAAACTGACAATTAATACCTTACTGTCTTTTTCTGTTTTGATGAACAAAGTAGGTTCATATTCACATTTCTCGAATCCTTCTTTGACAAAATAAGCTTCAATACGGCTATACCATGCTCGTGGTGCTTGCTTGAGACCGTAGAGGGCTTTCTTCAACTTGTAAACCTTGTGTTCATTCCCCATTTTCACATAACCAAGTGGTTGCTCAACAAAAACCTGTTCATTCAATTCTCCATGCAAAAATGCTGACTTTACATCTAATTGATGTATGAGCCATCCTTTTTGAGCTGCAAATGCTATCACCAACCGAATTGTCTCCATACGTGCCACTGGTGCAAAGACTTTTGTGTAGTCGATTCCATATTCCTGAGCGTACCCTTTCACTATAACCCGAGCCTTATATTTGTTGACTTCTTCATTCTAATCAAATTTAGTTCTATAAACCCACTTCAGTCCAATCTTTTTCCCTTCTTCAGGTAAGTCTACTAAGTCCCATGTTCCATTCCGTTCAATAGCCTGCATTTCAACATCCATAGCTTGTCTCCATTTCACATTCTTCACAACATCATTATAGTGAGTAGGATCAATAGATATTATTGCAAACATAACATTACCATTCTCTTCTTCAGAAAGTCCATCTCCTATATCGTAATCTCTCATCCAAATTAGTGGTATTCTTGTCCTTCTTTGAGTAGCAGTAGATAAATGTTGATCTGTAAGCAGAGAATCTGATGAGACATCATGATCAATAGACTCAGACTCTATATTATCACCTTTTACCTCACCTCCAATATCATTTTTTGCACACTCCAAATCACAAGCAATGACTTCTTCATATTGCTTTTCCCAATCCCAACATTTATCTTCTTCAAAAATAACGTCTCTACTTATGAGAACCCGCTGTGAAAGTGGATCATAAAGTCTGTATGTGTTTGATGTTTGGAAAACACGGCTAGCTCTGATACCACTTGTTGAACAAATCGGTGATCCATTGCAGCGGAGATGAGTATTGGTAATCACAAAGTAAAACAACATATACAAGGTAAGAAATAGAGGTAGAAAATAAGACACAAGGTTTTTACGTGGAAACCCAAAACGGGAAAAAACCACGGCCGTCAGGACGACGAGAGACTAATTCACGATGTAACAATAAAGCAACAGTTACAACCAGAATATCACTCTCTCACTCCCAACCCAATTACATTGGTCACAGTCTCACACATAAGCTCTCCCAATATGGCTCTCATAGGATAACAAGACTCGATCCTAGAACTCAAGATCTCCATGGTTCCCAGGCCCTCATGGGACACCTCCCAAACCTAACCAACTTGATCTGCATTGTTCTCTCATGATATCTAATAATAGATACAAGCACCATATTTATAGCATTAAGTTACTTAGTCACAAAGTAATCCTAAACAATTAAGAAAACCTTTTCCTATTTAGGATTCTCAAGGATCTCTTTCCTAATTAGAATCCCACTTTAGGAAATACTATTCCTAATCAAATATGACACTTCCAAAACAGTCTTCGAGTCTTTTCCAAATTACCAACCAATTATGGATACCGGAATATACCCAAATTTTCGTCAAAATCCTAACATTTGACTCTTCACTTACACCTAATAAAACACAACATAAACTTTTATCATCAAGTTTAGTTCGAGTTTTATCTGGTACATGAACATGAGAGATGGATCCGAACACTCTAAAATATGCAATTGAAGGTTTGACTCCACTCTATGCTTCTTCCGGTGTCTTATTCTTTACCGCCAGTGTGGGACTTCGATTCAAAACATGGACAACCCAATTCACTGCTTCTGGCCAGAATGTCTTAGGGACCGTTTTCTCTGAGAGCATGCTACGAACCATATTCATAATTATTTTGCTCTTTCGCTTTGCAACTCTGTTTTGCTGAGGTGTGTATGCTGCTGTAAGCTGCCTTTTTATTCCATTCTCATCACAAAACCTAGTGAATTCTTATGATGTGAATTCTCCTCCCTGGTCTGTACGTAAACTTCTAATACAAGAATTTGACTCTTTCTCAACATGAGTTTTGAATCGTCTAAATACATCTATTGCTTCAGATTTTTCAATCAAAAAATAAACCCATTATTTTTGACTAAAATCATCAATGAAAGTGAGTAAGTACCTCTTTCTACTACTAGAGATGAGTGAGATTGGTCCACATATATCAGCATGCACCAACTGTAGAGTTGTTGAAGCTTTTCATTTACTCTGTTTTGAAAATGAATCACGATATTGCTTTCCAACCAAACAATATTTACATAACTTCGTTGGAGAATTGAAATATTCTGGCAAGCCGTGCACCATTTGTTTTTGCTGAAGAGTCTTCAAACCTCCAAAACTCAAGTGTCCATAGTGCCAAAGATGCACTATATCTTCTGTGTCAGTATTGAAACAAGCAAACTTTATAGGACGAGATACAACATTCAAAGTAAACACACGATTTGAGGTCATGGTCGTCTCCATGATTAAGCCTTTGTCAGGATGAAACACCTTACATCTACTGCTTTGAAATAGAACAGAAAGTCCTTTCTAATGAAGTTGTCCAATACTCAAGAGGTTATTCTTCAAGTCCGATACAAAGAATACCCCTGTGATGACGTGAGTCATAGTATTCACCTGAAGTCGTATGTTGCCTTTTCCTTGTAAAGTCAAACTTGAATTGTTCCCCAGTTTCACAGATTCATGAAAACCATCAACAAAATCAAAAAAGTACTCTTTCTTTCCGCACATATGGTTACTACATCCCGAGTCCAGAAATCGTGTATCTGTCTTATCGACATCGTCAATAAGTGCCATGAACAGCATCTTCTCTTGTACTTCCGTGTAATTGGCCTCACCTTCTTTCTGTTGACACTCCTACTGGAAATGCCCTAGCTTGTGGCAATTATAGCATTCCACAGTTGCTCTGTCAAAATTTCTCCTTCCTCTTCCTCTTCCACGACCACCTCAAGTAGAACTACGATCCCTGCTACTGGATTGGTCTCCATGTGAAACCTTCAAGCATGTTCTTCAGTTTGGGTTCTCATTCGTAATTCATGCACAATCAGACTACTTTGTAATTCATCAATGGTTAACATGCTTGTATCCCTAGACTTCTCAATGGAACACACAACATAATTAAATTTAGGAGTCATAGATCTTAATATCTTTTCTACAACACCAACATCACACTTATCTTCACCATTAGCTTTCAATTTGTTAGCTATGGTAAGAGTGCGAGCAAAGTGTTAATTCACAGTTTCTCCTGATTTCATGTGAAGAATTTCAAACTCTTTGCGAAGAGCTTGTAGCTGTGCACGCTTGACCCTTGTAGTACCTTCATATTTCTGCTTCAAAGAATCCCAAATATCCTTTGTTGTATCCTTTTTAAGAATCGACTCCAATACGGTACGATCTAGTGCTTGAAACAGATAATTCTTTGCTTTGAAGTCCTTCAACTTCTGATCCTCGATAGACTTTCTTTGTGCAACAGTCATTTTATCTGTAATGGCAGGAACACCATTCTTCACCAAATCTTAGTACTCCTTTGACTGCAGAAAGTTCTCCATAAGCATCGCCCAATGATCATAGTGTCCGTCGAATTTTGATAATGCTGGTTGGACAAACGTATTTTCTGATGCCATATTGAGACAACAGAGCTCTTAGAAGATTGCTACTTCTTCCTCAAACGGGGCTCTGATACCATAAATGTTGAAACTAAAGAGACTTTTGAGTATGTAAAATTTGAAGAGTGAAAACTGAATACTCTTTATTGATATAACGTGCTATTATATAGCAGCAGTACATAATTGATAAAGCTGAAATCAAGATAACTCCTAAGTTTTAGGAAGACCAAATCACTAACTGAAGAATCTCATTACAACGGGATTTTAGTGAAACAATTAACAACTAAATCTTAACAGGTTGATGATAAAGAAAAATGAATCGATCTCAATTTACTTTGATTTTCCTCATTAGTATCCATTTATGATTTTCTCGATAAATACAAATTTAAATATATACATATATATATATATATGTATATACTTTTTTGAAAGCTAATGTAATTAGTCAATTTAATTAGGAAAGGGTATCTTTTGAATAAGGAATTCTCCATGAAAGTATATTTCATGCAAATTAAAACATGCTAAACAACCATCTTCAACTTAGAATACATTATAACAGTGAAGCAGAGAAAAAAATAGAGATAGAAATAAAATATTGTTCAATTTGTCTTGGTTGATCGGGAACAAATAATGTATGCAGATAGTTTCCTCTTGTCACTAGATAGATGCGGCCAAGTATTTCATCTCTTGTGCAGGTTCTTTTACAAATGGAAAATATATGTTTTTATCTGTATTCTCAAAACTTCACTTAACACCTTTTCAACACGACCTCTTCGCACACAATCTATCATGTTTCAATATGGGTAGCAATTTACCCAAACGTGGGCCTCTTGGGTGCCATATATTCCTACCATCCATAAAAACTAAATATAAGTTTAAATACTATAATAAATAAATTTTATTTTTAATATGATTTGCCTTTGTTAGTTATAAATTCCACAAAGATGTATATATATATCGTATAATTTCAAATTTTTATTTTATATATATAACTAGGAAATAAGCACGGGCAATGTGTAGTTGTTATTTAAAATTTAAAAATAATTTTTAATATAAAATATTTATTTTTTAAGTGTAAAATAAATAAATTAATTTAAATAATTTATATTTTTAAAATTATATAATTTAAACTATTTATCATATTTTATTATTAATTTTTAGTGAATTATTTTTAAAAATGAAGTTATTTGTTAATTAAATATTCAATATTAATTCGTATTATATGATGAAATTTATAAAAGAATTATAAATTAACAATATATATAAATACATATTATATTAATATGATGCATTTGGTTATTAATATATGTATATATATTATATTGATTTGATAAATTTAATTTTATATTAATATATTTTTTCATTAAATATTAATAAATTTGAATAAAAAATTAATATATATTTTTTAAATTATTATTATTATTGAATTAAAATATGTTATACTTAAGAATATAAAAAGACTAAATAGAAATGTAAAATCAAAATAAGTTCGTGATATGATTCATTTCTTTTAAAATAAATAATTATAGTAAATTAAAACACAAAAAAATTATTCCATATGTTAAAGCATAATTAAAAGTTGTTGTATTAATAGGGATCACAATTTTATCTGTATACCCGTGGATATCTGCCCGCTATGGGCGGATATGGATAGGGATGACCATTTGAATCCACCCCGCGGGTTTCCGACCCGCTCCAAACCGATCGGGACGGATTTAAACCCGCCCCACATAGGGGTGGATTTTGTCTAATCTAAAACCCTGTGCCGGGGCGGGGCGGGTTCGGGTTCTATCAAAATCCATCCTGCCCCGCCCCGGTATATATATTAATTAATTATATTATATTATATTACAAAAATTATATATATATATATATATTATAATATAATATTAGATAATTAATATTGATGGAGCCGAATTCCTCTGGGACTTCGTACCCCTCGAGATTGGGGCTGTGATCTCTAACTGTCGTCTCCGGAAATTTCGTGATCCCTTCTTTGCATGTTTTCCTTCCTTTTATAGGATTCCTATACGCTCCTGGAAATCCTAACAGACTTTTCCAGCTGGAACCCCGAGATTTGCGGATACCGAATAACTGTTCCAGCTTAGCCTTCTAGAAGATTTTCCATGTTTCGGCCGAAAACCCGAAAATATCCTTCGGCCGAAACCCCTTAAGAGTTTCTTCTGTTAATTTCAGCCGAAATCTATTAGTTCATGTAGATTTGTTTTTCATTTACTTGGAGGATGTATTTCGGCCGGATCATACGAGGTTTCATGGGCCCAACCTCGCAAGAGGGCTAGTTTCGGCCGAAATTATGGGCCAGCTTCGGCCGAAATGGTGGAAACATGTGAGGTTTGATAGGCCCAACCTCACAAATGGGCCAGCTTCGGCCGAATTTATAGGAATATAGAATTTCGGCCGAAAACAAGCATTGAATTGGGAAGACAAAGCCCTTCATATTGCGGCCGCAATCCTTAGGGCAACAAAGTATCCATCAAATATTATTTCCAATATTTAATGTGTTTTTATTTTTTAATTTTTTAATTGTATAGAATTAAATGTTATTTATGATTTTTTAATAATATATATTGATATAATATTTTATTATTTATTATTTAAGTAATTCCGAATAATAATGCGGGTTGGGATGGGGCGGGGCGGGTTTAAACCCGCTCCGCGCAAGTTGAATTTTTTTAGTAAAGAAAGGATCCGGTGGGGCGGGTTGGGGCGGGTTTTGATGAATTATAAAATTGTCAGGGCCGGTTCGGGTTGACCAAAAATCCGCTCCTACCCTCCCCATTGTCATCCCTAGATATGGGATATACCCAATAAAGCTGGCGGGTGGATATGGATAGAAAATTTATACCCGTCAAGGATAAGGATAAGGATATGAGTATTGTAAAATATCTCTACTCATATCCTCTACCTACAAAATAAAGTAAGAATAAAATAAAGAATAATATAATTTTAAAAAAATTATTTTTCTGAAGTCAGATTATTTCAAGATAACTTCAGATTTCATATAAATATAATTTTTTTTTCTACACATTAATTCATGTGACTTGATAAATTCTTGAAAATTAGCCGGAGAAATTGTTCACGAGTTGAAAATAATATTTGTGCTAATTCTTTTTTTTTTTTTTAACTTGTAGTGAGAACTTCAAACATTAATAAAAATTTTATTTTTCAACTATCTTATTTGAAATTTTAGTTCAAAGAGGGTCACAATTATTGTTTTATTTTAAATTTATTTTATTTATAATTTTGATTAATTTCATGATTGATATAATTATGATGACATTATTATGTTAAAAAATTATTATGAGGATATGAATATACCTATGGATAAATCCATATCCACAGATAAATACCCGCATCCTTACCCTATTAAATTAAAAGGATATGGATAGAAAAAAATTTAGAGAATAAGGATATGTATACTAACATATACACTCATATCCTGCCCATTGCCATCCCTAGGGACGGAGCCGGGAGGGGGGGGGGGGGGCTGGTAGGTGCCATGGCCCCCCAGCTCCTTGAAATATTCTATATATTTACTAGTGCACACATAAAACTAATTGTTACAAGTGGCTTGATGGTTAAGGTCTTTTTTAATATAAAAAAGGTTTTGGGTTCGAATCTTCCAAAACACCAAATAATATTTTTGTCAATCTCTCTCTCCCTAAGCAATTCATGCTGGCTCCGTTTTTGGTCATCCCTATCTGTTAACAGCCCTATTGTTTACTAAATTCTCTTTATCTCATTGTAAAGTTACTTTTTCAGAATTTAGATTTTCAACTACTTTGTTTACATTTCAAATTCAAAATTTAAATTAGAAAAATTTCATTACAAATTGAAATATGTTTTTTATGGCAATGTTGTAACCATGAAATTATGAAAGACATCTTTTGGAGCTCCCTTAATTATATGATTTATTTATTTAAATAATAATATATTTAAATTTATTAAATATATAATAGATTTTAAATGTCACTTATTTTAATTAATTTAATAAAATTATATAACACCTAATAAAATGAAAAGACTAAATATAAATATAAAATCAAACATTAAAAAAAAATAGTAATAGTGATAAATATTAAAAAAAATCATTTCTATGAATATTCGTAATGTTAATTATATTACATCTATTTATTAAATATATTATAGGTTTTAAATGTTATTTATTTAATTAATTTAAAAATGATGTAATATCTAAGAATATGAAAAGACTAAATAGAAATGTAATATAAACATAAAAAATAGTAATATTTATAATAGTAAAAAATATATATTTTTAAGAATATTCGTAACCATAATTATATTTTATTTTTTTTATAATAATATATGAATTAAAATATAGGGATGTTTGATATTTTAAATTTATTTATATTGTATAATTGTAATTGTGTCAAATGTTATACAAACAAAAAATTAATAAGAGAGGACTAAAGAATCGTAATGTATTGTTGTAAAAATAAAAATAAAATCGAGGTAGAAAAAAAGAAAATAATTTAATATAAAATAGAAATAGATTAGGATGAGAAAGTAACCTAGTAATCTTATAAAATTAAGATATATTAGTGAAAAAAAGAAAAGTAAAAGAAAAGGATAGCATAAGTGAACACAAAACCACAATCATGTATATTAATTCCGAGAATATTTACGCATATATATATGGCAACAAATCCAACACGTGTCGTTATGCATGATAAATAGTTTGTATATGTAACATGTATATACTATGGGGTGGTGCTGATCAATATTCACAACATATGTCATATTTTTAATTGATAAGGTTTAGTGGCAATATTGTAAATTATGTAAAAAAAAAATTATGTCAAATTTAAAGATGGAATGAAAGAAGATTCAGTGATAAGTTGGAGTGGCAATGTAGCAAATTATATAAAAATATGTCAAATTAAAAAAGGGAAAATTCCCACTTTTGGGCAAACTAAACTTAAAAAACTAGTTCTAGCCCAAATTTAAAAAAATTAAACAACTAAACAATTTACATTAGTTTTTACTTATAGCGAACCAAAATGTCAATATTATCCTCATTAGTTAAAAATTATAATAAATAATTAAAATTAAAATTAAAAGAAAAAAGAAAAAAGAAAAATAAAAATAAAATTAAAAACCTAAAATAACCCTGAACTATTCATCTCCCTCTCCCCGTGACCGTTTGGTTTGAATCAGAAAACGATCCTATTCTCAAACATCCTTCAGTCTCCTCAAAACTCCTCAGCTCACGTCCTCCTCTCCATCTCTCAGAACCTTCCTCTCACGCTCTCCTCAACACTCTCACACTCTCACGTCCTCCTCCCATCTCTCAACCTTCCTCTCACGCTCTCCTCAACACTCTCACACTCTCACGTCTTTCCTCTCCTTCTCACGTCCTCCTCTCTTCTCACATCTCTCGGCCCGTCCTCCTCTCTTCTCACGTCTCTCGGCTCGTCTTCATCTCTTCTCACGTTTCTCGGCTTCTCAGCTTCTCACCGCAGAGAGAACAAAATGCCAAAGAAAACAATCCCAGTTAAGCGACGTTCAAATGACACCACCGATATAGCGGAGGCGGCCGGAAGTTCAAAGACAGCCAGAGGTTCCAAGCAAGTCGGTGGTATGAAAACGAAGGCAGCGACGATGAATAGAGCACTTAAAAAGGTTAGTTCTGTACTATTTAACTCACTATTGATGACATTTTTGTTTAGGGTTAGACAATTGTTAGATTGTTGTTGAAATACATGTAGTTAGATTTTGGTATTTGTATAACCGATTGCATGTCAAGTTGGGTTCAATCTATTCATGTTTTAACATATATTTGCAGTAGGTTTTATATTTCTATTTGGTATTTTTTGTTTGTTTGCAAATTGTAGGCTAAATTGATGATTTTGGATCGATTGAAGTAGTGGAAATTGTCTGCTTCCTGGTGTTACACACCAGGAAGTTGAGTAAATTGAAGAAGGCTTCCCGGTGTTACTTACCGGGAAGCCGAAATCACAGTCAGCTTCCCGGTGTTAAACACCAGGAAGCATAAGAATTTTCCTTTGCTTCCAGGTGTTTAACACCAGGAAGCATAAGAATTATCCTATGCTTCCAGGTGTTTAACACCGGGAAGCTGACTGTGATTTCGGCTTCCCGGTAAGTAACACCGGGAAGCCTTCTTCAATTTACTCAGCTTCCTGGTGTGTAACACCAGGAAGCAGACAATTTCCACTGCTTCAGGTGTTAAACACCAGGAAGCATTCAATATTTTCCTCAGCTTCCAGGTGTTGAATACCGGAAGCATATGAAAATTTTTATAATTGTTGACATTATTATGCGTGATATATATTATATTTGTTAAACTTGCAATAATAATCTCCATTCATATGTTTCAGGAAGCTCCCAAGAAGGTACCTTTTAGAGATGGTAGGTACTTTAAATATCCGCTTAGAGACTTTGCAGATGCAAAGCTAAACACGTATGGGCAGCCTTCAGTCATGGATCTTATTGAGTCGAAATTGGATGAATTTCAATTACATGATGAATGGAAAAAAGGTCCATTTAGTCACTTTGTTCATATACATCAGAGGAAGGGTTCGTATCCTGAAAATTTCATCCTCCATGTTCTATCTAGGGAGTTAGAGGGGAAAAACTGCAAGCCCGATGAAGTTTGGTTTGGGATAAAGAACAAAGCAATACGTTTTGGTAGAGAAGACTTTGCTTTGATTACCGGGTTAAAATTTGGACATGTATCAAAGAAGCTGATGAAAGTAAATCGAGGACCCGAAGACCTGAATTCAGTTTATAGTAGGTTTATTCATCCCATGCCAAATCAACATGTAGCTGAGATAATGTCTTGGTTTGGAGGGAAAACTGCTAAAGATATGAACCGGATTGATGCTTTGAAGATTTGTTATGCAATCTTCGTGGAGAAGTTTTTTATGGGTCCGGAAGGTAAAAGACCCATGAGGAAGTTGTTGTGGCATATGGTGGAGGATCTTGGATGGTTCTACCAGTTTCCATGGGGGACTTATTCTTATTCTTACACCATTCACAGTCTAAAGAATGTCTTACAAGCAAAGTCAGATTGTGTGAAGACATTCAACTTTTATGGTTGTCCTTGGACAATAGCGGTAAGAATTTATGACTTGTATAAGCAATTTAATATATAATATAACATTATTTGATTTTAATATATAGTGGTGGCTTTTGGAGATATCACCCAATATGAAGGACTTCCTCAAAGCTCAAGTTGATAAAAAAATTCCAAAGAGTCCCAGATGTCTGAAATGGAGACTAAAGGATTATTCAACCAAAGACTCAAACCAGTTCCTAAATAATGTGAGTAGGACTATTTCACTTTATCTTTTTTTATGGATACTGTGATTTATTACTTTCTACGTTTATAATTGGGCAGGAAATTGATCTTGGAAAGGGAAAACTAGAGCCAACAAATGAAGAAAAGAAGAGACCATACTACATTTCAGCCGCTGATCCTGATTTGGGAGTAAAATCAATTGACCCGGCTAAAATAGGGGTGGATGATCAGAATATTGATGATGAGCAATTTCCTAAGCATCTTAATGCTGAAGATGGGGTTAGTTATTATTATTATTTTGTAAAATCATCTATTTTTTTATCATATTGATCATTGATGTTTAATGTGTAGGATGTTAATGAAGAACGACCATCATATGTTGATCTTAAATCTGATGTAAAAACACCACAACATAATACGGGCGACAATGAATCTGTAATGACCTTGCTGAGAACAATTCTTACAAAAGTCGAGGAAAATAGTGAAAGGATTGGGAACTTAGAGATCATGTTTAAGAAAGTGATTCAGTCAAAAGCTAATGAACAAGGTAACCTTCTTGAGTTAATATTTTTTTTGTGTGTATGTTTGAAATCTGCTGGAATTTGGATTGGGCTGGATTATTTAGTTTATTAATTTAGTATAGATTTTTAGGAGACATTGCTGAGATTTGATTGAGTATCAATTTAGCTTTATTCATTTAGCATATATTTTTAAGAACTTATTAAATAATAACAGGAAGCACCTGAAACCTTATTATGTAACAGATGCTTCCCGGTAGTTTTGACCGGGAAGCTGAGTATTTTCCCTTGTGCTTCCTGGTGCAAAACACCGGGAAGCACCTGAAACATTATGATGTTCCAAGTGTTTCCCAGTTCTGTACACCGGGAAGCACCTGGAACATATAATGTACAGACCATTTTGTAGTTTTATTTGATTTAAATATATGATTGGCAGATAGGTATCGATTTATTATTAGTAATCTGCAAATTAGATTCTAACATGAAGCTATTACGTAGTATTAAATAGTTCAATGGTTTTAGTCTAATTTGATTATGTTTTGTCTGGATATGATTGTTCTCATCATTTTGAACTATAATTCCTGTTTCAGAGAACATCATTCATAATTATATTGATTTGATGATCATAACTCTAATTATATTGATTATTTGTAACATTTTCTTTGAACAAATAATGATGCAGAGAGTAGTGAAACTGAACAACAATTGAGGGAGAACATGCGAAAATCCAGAAATGATCCTAAAGCGGAAGAAGGACGGAATGTTGAGATAGATGGGGAAGATGATGTTGAAGATGAAGAAGAAGAGGATATTGAAGATGAGGAACAAGATGATGAAGATGAGGAAGATGAGGAAGAGAAAGGAGATGAGTTCATTATCAGTCCTCGTCCTAGTATTCAACAACAGACTTCATCTCAAAGGGATGGGATGGAGGTTGTGAGCATGATAGAGATTTCTACTACTCCTGCTGAGGATGTGCATGATATAGAGATGAATAAAAATCTGGAAAATAATGATAAAAATGAAGATAATGAAGAGAAGGAAACTAATGATAAGGAAGAGGAAGAGAATGAGAAAGGAGAAGAAGAGAAGGAGGAAGTGAAAGGAATAGAAAAAGAAGAGGAAGAAGAGGAGAAAAATCAAGAGAAAGAGAAGACAATTGAAAAGGTGGAGGAAAAAGGAGAGGATGAGAAGGGGGGAGAAGAAGTAGATGAATCAACTCAAGGAATAAAGGAAATAGAGGAAGGAAAGAATGAAACGCATACAGGAGAGCAAATAACAGATGAAATAAAACTAAACAATCTTGTCAGTTTTATTGTTTCTACAACGGGAGTCGTCGAGTCACAATCTGTTACAAATATCGTTGATCAGACGATGAGTGGCAACGAAGACGTACTGGAATCAGTCTCCCAAACTGTTGCAATTAGTCCTGTTGGGTTGGTAAGTATCAAAGTGAATTCTGTTAACTTATTTTAACATTATGATTTACTAATATTTTATTTTACATATTATGATATGTTTCAGAGAAAAAGCAAGAGAGGTAGGACTGAAATTGAAATTTTAATTGATGACGACGGATCCACTCCTGATGAGGTCATAGCTGGAAAAAAGAAGAAGCCAAAGAAGATGAAAAAGGCTATGAAGCCAGCCCCAGCTAAAGTTAGTTCATTGCCAAAGGATCACGTAGCAGTGGGTGAAATTATTCCTTTTAGTACATTTCAGGGCGTACCGATTGAATATGAGGCCCCTGATGGTTTCGAAAATTTTATTGCACCAGAGAGCAAGAGAGAGTAAGTATTTGAATTCAAACAACTTTAGTTTTGGTGTTGCTTCCCAGTTCATACATCGGGAAGCTACTGGAAAATGGAAAGGCTTCCCGGTCAAGTACACCGGGAAGTAGAATTTTTTTGTTTATAACTTCTAATGTCTTTTGCATCTTTTTTCAAGAGAGATATGGTTGGGGATGGAGGTTACATATCACCTAACACTCTACGAACAATTATAAACCCAGATTCATGGTTCAGTACGATAGAAATCAATAAGTGGATCAGCTACTTGTATGAGCATGTTTCGGGGAAGAGAGAGGATGTAACCTTGTTGAGTGCAAGTGTATTTGTAAGTCCTGCTGCTGTTTTTATATCCACCTTGTTTATGTCAAATTCATTGTTTTCGAGACATAATTAATTGTTAATTTTTAATTATTATTTTGTCATTTAGTCATATATGAAGGGAGAGCAGCAGAACGGAGACGAAGAAGACATCCGACCTTTCTTTATGGATATTGCCAGAGGTGTGGATAACTCTGAAATGAATAAACCATGGAGCGAGGTTGATCATGTAAGTTAATTTTCATTTAAATACCATCCTTTGTATAATACCTTCAATCTATGTTTAAATATCACCACATTATAACTTATTTACTTCCTATGCAGTTAATGTTTCCAAGTCATATCAATGGAAACCACTGGATTCTCTGCATAGCATCGATTAAGCGTAGAGAAATCCTGTTGTTAGACTCTCTTGCATCTAGGCCAAACACAATGTTAAGACACTTGAGGGAGTTTATTACATTCTTGGATAGGATGTTGAAGAAGTTGAGTTTCGAAGTAAGTATCGAGTTTCCTCAAGGTGAATGGAAGGTATTGGTGGCCGGAGAAGCAGCAGGTGTACCACTTCAACCTGATGGGTAAGTTGAATCACATCTTAATCACCTTGTCAACTTATTTTTCATCTACGTAGAATGATGCAATGTTTTTTTATCGCAGTACCTCATGTGGTGCGTACGTCTGCTTATACATTCGTGATCTTTGGACAAGACAATCTGCTTGGTCATTTGGTAAAACTATCGATAAGGCAAGAAGAATTAGGAGAGAAATTGCTTACACAATATATGAGCACTCAGTAGAGATAGAGTCATCTAGTAGTTCATAGTTAAATTATGTTAAAGTTATAATGTTTATTACTTTTGAACTATTGTTTGAATTAACTCTGGTAACATTTCTATAGATTTTGCATTAAGTAGGTATGAAATAAAGATTCCCAGGTATTGAAAACATGTTTCCCAGTGTAAAAGACCAGGAAGCAAGGCCCTTTTTTGCCTGTTTCCCGGTGCTCAAGACAAGGAAGCAAGTAACTCTGCTTCCTGGTATTGAGACCGGGAAGCAGGCAAAAACAGCATCGTGCTTCCTGGTGTTTAACACCGGGAAGCATGTTTACTGAAGGTAAATGCTTCCAAACGACCCAAATAAATTCGGAAAAAGAAAATTCAATGCACCGATGAAGTTCTATATTTTTTCCAGAGCATTGAAATTTTAAAAATAAGCTTCCCGGTCTATACTACCAGGAAACATTGCCCTATTTTGCCTGTTTCCCTGTAATCAAGACCTGGAAGCGGGTTACTCTGCTTCCTGGTCTTCAGAACCGGGAAGCCGGCAAAATAGGGCCATGCTTCCTGGTCATTTACACCGGGAAGCTGATTTACATGAGGTAAAAGCTTTCATTTAGCCACGTTATATTTTGTAATGGTGTATTCATTAATCTTTATAGTAAATGAATTCTAAAATAAAAGTGTCCTACCTTATAGCATTCGTAAGTATCATGTTCTAGACAATGTACTCCTACGTAGAACAACAAAACATCATGTTAAAAAAAAATTCTTATGCGATGTCAAAATGGTTTATTAATGATTAACCGATTGTCAACATGCGTAAGTGATACGTTTTAAACGATTGTATCGACCTTAACCAATCAAAACAATATATATTAGGCCTCTTTCACAAGTATAATTGCTCTAAGATTGTAGTATGTGGTAGCAAAGTGACCCCAAAAGTAAAGAAGACTAAATTCAATACACGGATGAAGTTCTATAACTTTCTAAGAGCTTTGCAATTTGAAAAACTAGCTTCCCGGTCTGTACTACCAGGAAGCGGGGCCTTATTTTGCCTGCTTCCTGGTGCGCAAGACCAGGAAGCAAATCACTTAGCTTCCTGGCCTTCACAACCGGGAAGCAGGCAAAAAATGGTATGCCTTCCCGGTAGATGGGACCGGGAAGCTGGTTTTTGTAATTGCAAAGCTTCCAGTTTGCCATCGAATGTCTTGTAATTGTGTATTCATTAACCCTTATCATAAATTGTGTCTAAAATAAATAGGGTCCTACCCTATAGCATTCGTAAGTATCATGTTCTAGAGAATGTACTCCTACGTAGGACAACAAAACATCATGTTAAAAAAAAATTCTTATGCGATGTCAAAATGGTTTATTAATGATTAACCGATTGTCAACATGCGTAAGTGATACGTTTTAAACGATTGTATCGACCTTATCCAATCAAAACAATGTATATTAGGCCTCTTTCACAAGTATAATTGCTCTAAGATTGTAGTATGTGGTAGCAAAGTGACCCCAAAAGTAAAGAAGACTAAATTCAATACACGGATGAAGTTCTATAACTTTTTAATAGCTTTCCAATTTGAAAAACTAGCTTCCCGGTCTGTACTACCAGGAAGCGGGACCTTATTTTGCCTGCTTCCCGGTTATTAAGACCAGGAAGCAAATCACTAAGCTTCTTGACCTTGAGCACCGGGAAGCAGGCAAAAAAGAGCCCGCCTTCCCGGTGTAACATATCGGGAAGCTTGTTTTCCTAACAAACAAGCGTTTTCCGGTAATAGTTAACCGGGTAGAAGGGCCTCATTTTGCTTGCTTCCCGGTGCGCAAGGCCAGGAAGTTGAGTGATCTGCTTCCTGGTCTTGAGCACCGGGAAGCAGGCAAAATAAGGTCCTGCTTCCTGGTAGTATAGACCGGGAAGCTGGTTTTTCAACACCTAATAATCGAAAGATTTAATGGAGTTCTAAAAATAAATTCATTTCAGCATATTAATAGTATATCTCAATGTTTTCTGATAAAACTATTCTATTCAATTCATTTAAACATTAAATATATTCAAACAAAAATAACTATATTCCGTCTGAAGCTTCGGATAACGGCTCAAGATCTGTGGGTTCGTCATCGGATGAGGAATCATCTATGGGATCGTCTGTTTGATGAGTCATGTCTTCTCTATGATCGGTGTTTTCTGATGTTTGGTGAGTATTATTATTTTGCGCAACTTTATCAGGACACGTACGAATTGTATGACCTTCTTGTTTACAAAATCCACAATGTACTGGTCGCCGGCGCTTCCGAGAAGGTGTAACACCTTCTCCACAAGAAGTATTAGTATCACTTGCATTTGGTACACTACTAACACTTTTAAGCATAATAGGATTCGAACATGTGAGTCTTGTGTGTCCTTTTTCACCACATCTACCGCAAGTTTTAGACCTAACATTTTCTCCTCGGGAAGGAATCCTCTTCTCCTTTGGACGCCCAGGCTGTCGCTTTACTACAGGAGGTAGGACCATTTTTCTACACGATGGCCATGTTCTTTTATGAGGCACAGGATTAATAGGATGTTCATATGATGCTCTCCACCACTCTTTACTATAATACTCATGACATAATGTATGGGGATGAACCCTCATCAACCTGATTCATGTTCAAAATATCAAAATCATTAAACAAAATGGACTTGGAATTAAAATAATAACAAGAAGGCATATTAAAATACCTAGCTGCAGCAACAGCATGTAAGCAAGGAAGACGATCAAGTTGCCAAGCCTTGCAAGTACATTCCCAAACTTCCAAATCAACCACATGAACATCCTCCCCATGTGTGACTTGGTATCGCCTTCCTTCAAGAATAGGAACTGCAGTGCTAGCAATTACATCTTTTTCAAGGTCATTTATGTGTGATACAGCCCCAGGAGTTACAAAAGTAGCTATTTTTTGAGCTGATTCACGCCTATCACAGAACCAACGTTGGACCAATGCTCTTAGAAACTCATTTGCAGCAGTTATAGGGAGCCTTCGAGCTTTTTTCATGGCTGCATTCGTTGATTCTGCAATATTAGAAGTTAACATAACATACCTTCTTTTTTCACAGTAGGATCGTGCCCACCTTTTCTTACCAATCTTCCTCAACTCAATAAACATTTTTGGACTAACAACACGTATATCCTCCAAAAGCAAATCACATTCTTCTGTTGTGTGAGCATAACAAGCAGCCTTCAGTAGACGCCCTGCGTTTTCCCGCTTCCCGCCAAATGACCTCAAGTTATTTGCCAAGTGGTAGTAACATATAACATGAGGAACACCTGGATAGACATGTTTTGTAGCGACAAAGATACTTCTATGTCTATCAGAAACAATAACTAGATTATCAGGATTACCAATTGCTTTTCTCAATTTAGAGAAGAACCAACACCATGAAGCATTTTCCTCGACATCTGCAAATCCGAAAGCAATGGGGTAGATGCCACCGTTACCATCTTGCGCAAGTGCAGTAATAATTATTCCTTTATACTCTCCTTTCGTATGTGTTGCATCGACGGCGATGACAGGACGAACATGTGTTAAGAATCCACGGATTGATGCACCAAGAGCAAAGAATGAGTACATGAAGGTATTGTCAGGTTTGGTATGAATGGAAGCGATGGTGCCCGGGTTGGAAGCTCTTAATTGTTTGAAGTATGCTGGAAGGATTTTATAAGACTCAATCCCATCACCGTAAGCAAATCTTAGAGCATGTTGAATCGCTCTCCATGCTTTATTGTACTCAATGTTGACTTGATAACGATCCTCTACCTCATTTTGCACTTGTTTAGCACGATAATCAGTCACGGTGACTCGTGTTGAGTACAAATTGCCGAGTAGTTCGGACTTGACTGGGCGATAGAACGATGTGTGTGTATCAGGTATACATGAATGTTGTGAGTTAAACTCAGTAACGTGCCACATTGAAGATCCTGAACCTCGCCTGGCACGAAATGCAAAAGAGCATGTTTCATCTGAGCATTCAACCTCAAAACGAATTTTATTAGAACGGATAACTTTTGCTGTGAATTTATTCTCTAGAGCATATTTCCCAATAGCGATCTTCATGTCATTCTTCTTTCTAAATCTCTCACCTTTTTCGAGTGGATTACTCCGAACTGGAGCAGAAAGTGCATAAATGACATCCTGTGAGAATGAATAACAGTTAGCGCCGGGTAATACCCAATTCAGTTCCTCGGTCATTAAGGCTTCTACAGGTTCGTCTTCATCACTTTGCGAGCTAACATCGGGACAATCCTCTACATCATTCAAATCATCATTTTCATTTCCATTTTGTTGAGGCTGCACTCCATTCGAACCACACTCATTATTTTCTAAATCTTCAAGAACTTCATGTGTAGTAGGTTCATTAAGATCAAAAAAAGCACTTTGATTACCCCGTGTAACAATGGCAATATCTGTATCTTGTCAACTACCACCGATGTGATCACTACTTCCATACACTTGCACACTATTTTCCTTTTCCTTTGTGATAACATCAACATATAAATACATGTGTTCTCCATGATCCGCCTTCACAAAATTAAAATCTTCATCGTCTATAACTTGATACCGCTCTCTTGTAGAATCTGTTGAGAGAGCATGTATGATTAAATCCAAACTGGATACTATTTTCAACTTTGCATATAGTTTCTCTACTAACTGGGAAAATGACATATTCATATCAAGCAGCAAAACAAACATTTCACCGCCCTTGTAGCCACCATCAACCCATTCTGCTTTGAACTTTACTAAGGTCTTTTTCATTGTCATGCCTGCAAAAGTAAATATACATTAATACACTACAATAAATTTCAGATAGATAAAAAATAAAAAATAAAAAAAAAACACTTCCAGGTATGACATACCGGGAAGCAAGCATAAAATGCATTTGCTTCCCCGTTTAAGTCGCCGGGAAGCATCATAACCAGTATGCTTCCCGGTCTTTTATACCGGGAAGTAAGTATAGAAGTTATATACTTCCCGGTTAAGTATAACCGGGAAGTATAATTTTTTTTTTCGCCCAGTGGCTTCCCGGCCCTAACACCCGGGAAGCCGTTTAAATTCTCTATCGCTTCCCGGTGTTGGACACCGGGAAGCTGGCATTCCGTTTCCCGACAAGTAAGACCGGGAAGCTATCATTATTTACATAGCTTCTCGGTCTTACTTGTCGGGAAACGGAATGCCAGCTTCCCGGTATTCAACACCGGGAAGCGAGAGAAGATTTGAACTGCTTCCCGGGGGTCGGGGCCGGGAAGCCACTGGGTGAAAAAAATTTATCCCAAAATCGAGAAATTATCTATGGCACCAATGCTAACAAAATTAATTCGAAATAAAAATCTATCAATACATAGAGATTCTAAACTAACAAAAAAAAAAAAAAACCCTTTACATTGTATTATTAAATGTCCCTACACAACATAAAACAATCACTACAATGATAAAAACCCTAATAAATAAGAAAACATACCTTTTAGTAGTTCTTGTTGAAGACTTCTTAGTTATTTGGTGGAAAGAATTGTCTAAATATGATTACGGTTAATTCAATTTTTGGTTTGTAGATTTCATATACATGAAACTAGGGTTAAATCAATTTGGGGATTATTTTTATTTTTAACGGATTACTTTGATGAGGACTTTTTTTAAATTTGACGGGTCGTTTTGTAATTATAGTATTTTAATTCAAAATTTTAAATATAAGAGTATAGATGACTTTACATACTATTTTAAAATTGTGAAAATATTTATAAATTACTTTTTAATATGAAAGGGTACTATTGTCTTTTTGGTCTACTACAAGCAAATATTTTTACAATTTGTTTACTTAAGAAAGAAAATTAATCCTGGTCTAAAAATTTAAGGTTTTAAATGAAAGGCTCAATTATGCAACTCACCCATTTAAAAATAGAAGGAAGGAATTCTTACGTCACCTCATGCTTTTTTTTTCGAAACTGGAAAAAGGTTCATTACGAAAGCGAGGGGTTAAGAACATACAAAGGCACATTGTGCCATATACAAAGTGACTTGTCTGTCAACGCTTTGGAAGCAAGAAAATCTGCAACAGTATTACAATTCCTAGATATATGAGAGACAGACGTAGAAGAGAGTTCACTAATCATAACCAAAATCTCTTTAACAATGAACCTAACTTCCACAGGAGAGGACGATGGATTGGATATAGCCTTGATGACGGAAAGGGAATCCGCTTTAACCTCTGAAATTGCATAGTTTCCTGCGCTTGCTACCTTCAAACCCTCCAACAAAGCCAAGGATTCAGCTACTACAACGTTATTTATAAAAGACAAAAATTTTGATTTAGCATAGACAACATGACCTCTCTAATCTCTGATACTGACTCCAACTCCACATCCTGGTGCCAAACGGGACAAAGCTACATCTGTATTAAGTTTTAACTTTCTGGTGGGGGGAACCCAAGTTGTTGGAGTTGAATTTCGATCTGGAAGACAGTTACTAGAGAAAAGGTGCTTTCGAACCTGCAAATATTCAGATGTAATATACATCAGCCCAAACCACAGAGTTAGAATGTAGAGTATGTGAGTTTCCATGTTTGGTGTGATTTCTCCTCAGCCACATATGCCATAAAGTAGCTACAAATGTGCTAACTTCCTGGGCTGGTAATCTGTCAAAGGCCATATACAACAAGTCCTGAAAGTTCAAGCGTTTAAAAGGTTTAATAAGCTCCCAATATTTTGATTGTCTCCAATGCTCTTTGATTCGATCACACCAGAAAAGGGCATGTGCTGTGGTGCGAAAACACCAAGGATTGTTGGAAATGTGACGGTTAAAGAGACAGACTGCAGTAGGGAGGAAGTCACTGTTAGCACGCCACAGGAAATGGGAGAACTTTGGTGGGAGATCGATACGCCAAATTTGTCGCCACCTCTTAGCACTATCCGAAAAGTTGGGTTTTTGTTCAATCTTCAATTTATGAGCCACCCAGTAACCCGAGCGCACCGTGTAAAACCCATTCTTATTGAAGAACCATGTAATTTCATCATCATAATTCAAACCTGAAAGCGGGATTGATAATATCCATGACCTAAATTTGCTTCGTATAAGAGTTTGGTTCCAGGCTCGGTAATTTGGTGCGGTGATGATCAAGTTAGAGACTAATAATGAGTCATTCATGGATGCAGAGAAAGGGCGAAAGCCAAACGATCGAGGGATCCAGGGGTCTTTAAATGCATTGATGATATTACCAGTTCCTACTTTCCAGATTAAACCCTGCATGAGAAGATCCATCCCCCATAGAATGCTGGACCAAATGAAGGAGTCGTTAGTTGTCTTACGAGCGTCCATCAACAAATCACCAAATCTGTACTTGGCTTTAAGCACTCGATGAGTAACAGACTCTGGATTTTGCAGCAGTTGCCAAGCCTTTTTGGCTAGTAAAGCTTGATTGAAGGATTCCATGTCACGGAAGCCAATACCACCCAAGGCCTTCGGATGACAAAGTTTAGACCATTTAGCCCAATGATTGGTGGGACGATCAGAAGTTCCACTCCACCAAAAATGAGAAATAAGTTTATTGATACCTCTGATAATGGTCATTGGAAGTCTAAACAACATCATCTGATAAGTAAGAATGGCTTGAAGTATCGATTTGATTAATACTTCCTTGCCACCACTGGAAAAGGTAAAATCATTCCACTCTCTTAGTTTCCAGGTAATCCTATCCAAAATATTGTTGAAGGTATTCACACGTCTCCTATCCGAATGGGCTGGGAAGCCCAAGTAGTTGGTATAAGGTTTTGAATTCCCAATTCGGAGGATATGAAGAATTTTCAATCGAATATCTATACTGACAGTAAGAGAGAAATTTATTCTTGACTTTGTAAAATTTATCTGTTGTCCTGAAGCCCTCTCAAAGTCATCCATGATATGCTTCAAAAGAATGGCAGCTTCAGGAGATGCTTGAACGAATATAACCAAGTCGTCTGCAAAGAATAAATGGCTAATTTTGGGGGCTGAAGGAGCACATTGAAATCCCAAAAGCGGGTTCATTGCCTGAACTGAAAGTAAGTAAGCTGATAAGGTTTCCAAACACATAATGAATAGAAAAGGAGACAGGGGACATCCTTGTCGAAGACCTCTATGTGGCGAGAAGCACTGTGATAGCTCTGAATTAATAAGAATAGAGAAATTGACAGAGCTAACACATTCCATTATAGCCGATACCAGGACCGCGGGAAATCCAAATTTCTGCAATACTGCTCTTAAGAATGGCCATTCTATACGGTCATATGCTTTAGAGAGGTCAAGCTTCAGCGCACTCCACCCAATCCCTTTTTTTTATTTTCCTAATGGAGTGTAGTATCTCAAAATGAAGAAGAGCATTGTCTGTTATCTGCCTATTAGCTACAAAAGCTTATTGAAAAGGAGAAATGATCTTAGGCAAAACATTCCTGAGTCGATTCGCAATAGCTTTTGCAATGATCTTGTAAAGAACATTGCAGAGGCTAATGGGCCGAAAATCTGTAGCCACAATTGGGTGCTGGCATTTTGGAATCAAGACAATTGTAGTTGAATTCACTAACCCAAGTTTGGCTCCATCATTCAAAACAGCTAAACAATACTCAGTCACTGACTTGCCCATAACCTCCCAATATGCCTGGTAAACCTTTGCATGAAACCCATCAGGACCCGGTGCCTTCCATGGATTCATTTGAAATAAAGCATATTCAATTTCAAATGGGGTGAATGGCTCTCCAAGACCAGCAATGTCATCAGAACTCAAATGTGTATTTAATTTAGACACAACAGCCTCAATATCAGGGGTATTAGGAAATGTAGATTCAAAAAGTTTAGAAAAGTGTGATATAATAACATTGTGAATACCTCTGTTAGTGTCCTCCCAGTTGCCAAATTGGTCCTGCAGATTGTCTATTCGTTTCCTCTGACGTCTTCCTGAAGCTCTGCGATGAAAATGTATGGTGTTACGATCACCAAAACATAGCCAATCAGCTCTACTCCTCTGTTTCCAGTACAACTCCTCCTTTAGTAATAAATCTTCTAGTTTATTTTCTGCAATATGAATCGAATGTTTGGAGCTTGGATTATTATTTTGTATTTCATCAGAAATTTGTTTGCGGACAGCTATAATCATCTTTGGTAAACTTCTAAAATTTGAACGGTTCCAGGAATTTAGAGATTTAGCACAAGAAGATAACCTGTCAGGTAAGGATTGGTGGAACTGTTCAGCTCTAACCCATGCTCTGTTAAAGAGCGAAGAGAAATCCTTTGTTGCCATCCAGAAAGGTTCAAATCTGAATCTTCGACCAATGGAAGATGAGGAATTTGGAGCCGCCATGGGACAGAGGAGAAGTGGTCTGTGATCAGTAAAAAAGAATTGTAAATGCTTAACTTGGTGATTGTTGAAATGATCCAACCAAAAATTATCAGCTAACATACGGTCAATACGTTCAAGAACACAATGTTGGCCCCATCTTTTATTTTTCCAGGTCCAAGTAGGTCTTGAGTACCCTAAATCAGACAGACCCACCTCAGAAATGACTTTTCGGAAGGCAGAGATTGCAGAGTGAGACACTTTACCTGCACTGATATTCTCTGATGGATGTAGAATCTGCTTAAAATCGCAGCAACAAAACCATGGGAGAGAGTTCAAGGACCTAAGCCTCCGAAGTAAGTTCCATGTATGAATTCTTGAGGCAGGATTTGGTGATCCGTAAATACCTATAACACGCCAAAGGAAACCGGAAGACTCCAAAATGTGTGCATCAACATGACATTGTGAATAAGATTTGATAGTGAAGTCTATTTCATTCCTCCACAATACATGTATTCCACCACATGTTCCAGAGGCCGGAACCTGAAAATGGTGGTGCAAGCCCGTTTCCAACCTAACCGCCGCTAGTTTATCATACCTTGTTTTAGTTTCGAAAAGAAAAACAATGTCCGGGGAGACTTCCTTCAAAATTGCCTTTAGGTTGAGAACATTACGGGTGGTCCCCAAACCCCGAATGTTCCAACAAAAGATCTTCAGATTCTACTATTTCTTCGATTATTAGCCTCTTGGTTACAGTGATCTGTTCTTCTACACTATCCGGTTTCTTGCGCTTTAAAGATCGTGATGAACTTGCAGAACCATCCATAGATACATGCAAATCTAGCCTTCCGAAATGCCCTTGATGGATAAGAAAGGGTATGAAGTTGAAATCCTTTTTAGAAATCTCTGCAAGGGCTTGAACTCCCGAATTCCTAAAGCCATCTTTCTGGAACTCATAGTTAGTCCTGACAATTGGGGTCTGAAGCGGAGATGTAAAGGCCCAACCAGAGTGTATAATCGGTGGTGTAAAGACAAAAGTTGTAGGAAGAGGGTCTCTCTTGCTATTAAGTTGAACCAAAGGAGATAATAATTGTTGCGAGACTACTGGTACATGTGGTCGTATTTGAACTTGAGTAGTAGCAGAAGAGATATCATCTCCATTCCCAGGAACTTCTGTCGGTATAGGTTGAGATTTAGGAGGTGACTTGGTAGTTAGAGTGGGGTATCTCATCCAGTCCCCGTAAGGGAGTTCGCTACGTTCGAGAGCCCTAGCTCTAGCCTCCACATCAAAACAATCTCTATTCGTATAGCCCAGTCTACCACAGAAATAACAAAAATCTGGCAAGTGCTCGTACCGCAGGAAAATATCTTGGTGTACGCCTGAATCGGAGTGAAATACCCTTGCATGCATCATCAGAGGCCGGGATTTGTATGGGTTTGCCTAACATTGAGGCAATATGTTTTGCCATAGATCTGGTTCTACATGCCCAGAAAACAGCGGATCGAAAATCCAAATCTCTGATATTACCCAGTCCTACTGGTTTGGAAAGTAGTAGTAGCGTCGAACCAAAGCTCCAAGGTCCTCTACTAAACATCATCTCCCTCTCAACAGAGGAAGGAAAGAGAGCCAAAAAGAGATTGTGTCCAGCATCATGCACAGAGATAAGATTGAAGGGTTTCCAAAAACCAGCTAAAGCTCCTGTAGGGACCGGCTTCAAAGAGTAGGCTTTGACCACAATACACCGCCCCAGATCCTGGAGCCCATTTAGAATAGCAGAGTGAGAGCAAATAGTAATCTGTCCATCTTTATCGGTTAGGGAGAGTGATTTAATTGTTGTAAGGAAAACGTCGTCCAGCATTTTGCAACAACTCAATACCTCCAACTACTGAGAGTTCAAGTTACAGGCAGAGTAGTGAAGGGTTCGTCTGGAATGTAAATGGAGTAAGGGAACAAAACAGTCGCGGCGTCACAAGTTCCAAGATTGGAAATTTAGAAGAAGAGAGAAGACGAAAAAAAAACTAAAACTATAATTATTGGACGTCACCTCATGCTTATTTGAAAGGATTTTATATAACATGAGAATGGGTTCCTCGTCAAGTCAGTTTTGGGGGTGTGGACACAGCGAATTTGGGTAACGGGTGAATTTGGAACGAGTTAAATTATAAATAAATTATTTATAAAAAAATTTATTGTTTAATTATTTATTTATCAAATAATCAGATTAACGAGTAGATTGATGTTTTTATAAATTGATTATTTAAGAAATTGTATTTTTTCATATTATTTAATTTTTTTTATTATCTTTTAGTCTTTATTATTTTTCTACAATAAAAAAAATTAATTTTCATAATAAGATATTTTAAGTGGGCGTACTTATGTTTTAATATTATTACTAAAATAAAATAAGATATATTTAATTTAAAAAATAACTATAATTTACTTGAATTTTGTAAATTAGTATTCTCTACATTGGTTTTTTAAGCATTTGTGAAATTATTCATTTTTCCATCATTTTTTTTTGTTAATGATAATAATTAAATTTGTAAAAAAATAAATAAAATTTTCTAATTTGTAATTATTAATGTTATAAATATTATTTTTCAATAAAGTTCTTTAAAAAATATAAAATAAATAATAAAATCGTTCATTTTGATAATTCAAAATAATCATTCAAATACGTAACAAAAATAATAATTATTAAAATATAAGAATAAGTAAGAAATTAAATAAAAAAATAATTGGAAAAAATTTAAAATATAATATAATAAAAAATTAATAAACACATGTCTATTTTACTAATTTAGGAATAATCTTTAATACTTACTAAACACATTCCTCTCACTTATTTAATAATTTAATTATTTAAAATTCTTACTTTCATACTATTGTCCATAACCAATTAATGCACATTAATACCTCAAATTTCATCGAACTAAGAAGACTACAATCAAGAGTCACAAAGCATCCACTTGTACACAAAGTCGATTCAAAGGCAACTATGAAGACATGAATAGGTAAAACATCTACTGGTTATGTTATGTAGAATAAAAAAATATATAAAATTCATAGCTCATCATTTCAACACATCAAAATTTGAAACCAACATTTCATACATTTTCTCAAGTTAACAATCAAATTCTATCTTTATAGGGACTATAGAAGTAAGTGCTACAGGATTTTAAACTCATTTATGAAGTTGGAATTATGAGAATTTTTTTTTTTACTGATGAGATATTTGTTGTTCGAGTTAAAAGAGTTCAATGAGTTAAAATGGTAGAACTATGTTGTGAACCTCACTTAAGGATCGAGTCATCAGACGATGGCCTTCTCCTTTAGTTTTGTTCTTTCTTTTACCACCTATCTTGATGATAAAGATAATGAATAAACTCAGTTCAAAAGGGAACCAAAAACCTAGAACTCGTTAAAGAGAGATCCTAATCTCTATTTTGAATTTAAATTATTGCTTGCTTTTTATTGATAAAAGTAGACCTTTAAATTGGTTACAATCCTAATCAAAATAAAACACAAATAAAACCTATAAGGAAATAACTTATACTTTCCTAATAGAAATAAGATTCTAAACAAATAATGAAATAACTAAAACTCTAAAATAGAAGATAATTATGAGTTGGACAAAAGCTGTATTCAAATCACTTATTCTGCCTTCGTGTATAAGTCTACCCCACAAATGCATCCATAATATTACCTCTGTCTCACTGAAAGAGCTTGTCCTCAAGCTTAAATGAATGATAAAGTAGTTGGAATTGAATGATAGATTCACAAATAGCATATGCTTCTGTGAGACCTATCCAATGAACCAAAACTTCCTTTGTTCCCTTATTTACACGACCACAGAGAATGGCATGAAGAGAAGCAATAACTCTGTCATCTTCAACATAAGGTGGAGCTGTGATGGGAGGTAATTGAGAACCCTTGAAAGCCTTCAAAAGAGAGACATGAAATACATTATGTAAGCGACTAGTGCTTGGTGATTCCAATTCATAAGAAATCTTCCCGATATGTCAAGACACCAAAAATGGCCCATAAAATTGAGATGATAGTTTTTGTCAATGTTTAAGCGGACAGAATGTTAGTGGTATAGTTGCAGACGAAGCCAAACTAAGTCCCCTTTGGCAAACTCCACATCTCGATGGCCCTTGTCATAATAATCTTTCATTTTCTTGTGGGCCAGTAGTAGGCGTTGCCGAATAATCTGTAGAAACTGATTTTGATCAAGTAATGCAGTATCAACAGAATCAATGTTGGTGGATCCTTTAGAATATGAGAGCAAACGCGGAGGGTCACAGTCATACACAACCTTGAATGTGGAAGTTTGAAGTGCTGTATGAAATGAGGTGCCGTAACAATATTCAACTTAAGGAATCCAAACAACCCACTTCCGAGGATGATCACACACAAAACAACGATGATACATTTACACTATATGATTTACCATTTCTGTTTGACCATCTGTTTGTAGATGATAGACATAGGAGAATCGTAACTTTGTTCCTAAGAGGAGAAACAATTCTGTCCAAAAGGCACTTGTAAATATTACATCAGGATCACAGGTAATACTTGCAGGGATTCATGCAAGTGAATGATTTGTTCAAAGAAAATTTGTGTAACATGGGCTGCTATATATGGATGTGCCAGCGGAATGAAGTGTGCATATTTTGAAAACCGATCAATGATAACAAGAAAAACAGACTTTCCTCATGACTTGGGCAACTCATCAATAAAATCCATCGAAATATCTGCCCACACTTGAGATGGTAGTTGGAGAGGTTGTAATAATCTTGCAGGGCTTAGATGGTCTACTTTATTGCGCTGACACATAGAACATGCCACCACGTAATCCCTGATATCTGATCTCATGCCTCGCCAAAAAAAATCTACTCTAATTCGATGTAGGGTCTTCTGAACTCCTTCATGAAAGCTGCCATGATAAGCTATTACTATTGGTGATATACAAGAAAAGCCATATGGGATATAAATGCAATTTTTAAACATGAACCATTCCTCAGAGATTTCCCAATTGGCATTCAACTCATTGTTTTAAAATTTGGCCTTCAAGTCTTGCAGTTCTAAAGAGCCGAATAACTCATCGCGGATAGCGTCGAGTAAAGAACTACGAGGATAACTCATGGCGAAACACTATGGGTTATCATATAAACAACGAGATAAAGCATCTACTGCCTTATTTTGAGAACCGACTCTGTACTCAACACAAAAAGTGTATCCCATCAGCTTACTCAACCAATGTTGTTGGGGTGGAGTAGTCAGCCGCTGTTCCAATAAATACTTTAGACTAAAATGGTCAGCGCGAATGAGAAAACAATGACCCCACAAATAAGGACACCAGTTTTATACCGCTTTTGCCAATCCAATCAATTCCCTCTCATAGGTTTCTAACATTTGATATCGGATAACCGTCGACTAAAGAATACAATCGGGTGTCTATCTTGCTGTAGAACAGTTCCTATTCCACTACCAGAAGCATCACACTCCACAATAAACTATTTTTCAAAATAAGGCAGTTGCAACACATGGGCAGTAGATAATGCTTGTTTGAGTTTCTCAAAAGCTTGTGATGTTGCTTCATCCCATCTGAAAGATTTTTTTTTAACAAACTAGTCAGAGGAGTGACTAGTTGTCCATAATTCTAGATAAATTTATGGTAATATCCAGTTAGGCCTAGGAATCCGAGAAGGGATATAATAGATTGTGGTTATGGCCAGTCCATGATGGCTTGTATTTTACTACGATCCACTTCCACTACTGCCTTAGAAATAATGTGACCCAAATATATAACAGATGTAGAGCCAAAACAACATTTGGATCTTTTCAAGTATAATTTATGTGCACGCAGCAAATCAAAAACCTTCCTTAAGTGGATCAAGTGACTATTTCAATCTCGCCTGTATATTAATATCATTAGACCTTGAAATGTAGATGGTGCATTAGTAAGACCAAACGACATTACTAAGAATTTAAAATGTCCATGGTGGGTTCTGAAATCTGTTTTTTCCACATTGCTAGGGTGCATACAAACTTAATAATACCCTGATTTCAAGTCTAATTTTGTGAAGTATTGTGCCCCATGTAACTCATCAAATAGCTCATCTACTATTGGGATTGAGAATTTATCCTTTAACGCGTTTTTGAATTCAACTCCTGGTAATCAGTGCAAAACCTCCAAGATCCATCTTATTTGGGAACCAGTAGAACAAGTGAATAAAAATGGGAGGTTCTTGGTCGAATAAATCCTTGTTAGAGCATCTCATTACACTGTTGCTTAATTTCATCCTTTTGCCGATGAGGATAGTGATAGGGATGCATAACAATTGGAGATGTTCTTGGAAGCAGGCAGATATGATGGTCACAATTTTTAATAGGTGGTAATCCTATTATGCCTTGAAACAAATCTCCATAATCATCTAATGACCTTCAATCTGTTGTTGCTCTGTGATATCATCAGTTAACGTGTGTAAGCTTTGATATTCATTCCTTTGTTTTCCTTGGAATAGAATTTGGGTTCCATTCACCGAGAAGGACATAGTGAGAGTAGTAAAATTCCATAATATCGGACCCAATGTTTGCAACCATTTAACACCCAAGACAATATCAAAACCATCCAATGGAATGACATAAAAATCAGCAAGAAAACAATGCCCAGCAATAATAAATTCTATTCCAATACAAATCCCATGGTTGCGTACCTTGTCCCCATTAGCAATTGAGACACTAGTTTTAGTCACATGTCGAAATTGTAGATTAAATTGCCGAGCTGCCATTGCACTGATGAAATTATGAGTATTTCCTAAATCCAGTAAACTAAGTACAGGCTGCCCACTGACAATAGCTTGCATCTACATGGTTCTGGTATTTGCTTGACTTATAATAGCATGCAAGGAAATTTCTAGAGTTGCCTTGACGTCTCCAGTTGGTAAATCATCCTCAACATCACCCAATTCTACCTAGAATAGTCTCTTGCATTGGTGTGTGTCAGAGTATAGTTCGTCACAATTGTAACATAAACCCTTCGATCTTTTTTCTGCCATCTCTACCCGGGTAAGGCGTGTAATGAATGGAGGTTGACTGGTAGTAGGTAAGACACTTGAATCCCTTAATTTTAAATTCCCATTGCTTGTTGTATTCATATTTGAAGGTTGTCACGTCCCTTTACGACAGGTGGGAACTTTTTGAAGAAGTCGTTTTTGCTCGTATACTCTTGTAAACTCATCGCAGCGGATAAATCAGGTGGTTTATGCAACTGCACATTAAATTTAATAGAGTCATCCAACCCAACCATAAATAACCCGGCATGTAGATGATTTGGTACTATTTCATCGGCATGGGCAAGTTTCTCTTGGAATTGCCTTTGATAGAGTTCATTGATCTTGTTTGTTTAAGAGTAACTAGATCACCAATTGGATTGCTACTATCCGATGGTCCAAATCTTTGAGAACATAGAGTCAAGAAAGTAGTCCAATTCATTGACGCTTTAGCTCTTTTTAGTTGATAATACCACATTGTGCTTCCCCAAGAAGATGAAATGCAGCCAACCCCATCTTGTCTTCTTCTGCTCTATGTTGATGTTTGAAAAATTGCTCACATCGATGAGTCCAAATAAGGGGATCTTCCGTTCCATCATTAGTTGGAAAGTCTAGTTTTGCATACCTAGGAGCGATGGAGTGAGAAGCACCAATTTTTGAGGTAGGTTGTTTTTCGCCCATATTTTGTTGCCCTTTTGATACACTGCCCTGCTCGTTTCCATCAGAACTTGCCTTGGTGGAACCGTTCCCTGAGGACACTTGTTCCAATATCAGTGCTAGTTTCTACCCTAAGCGTTGCTCTATTATAGATAATTTGGAAACCGTAAGGTCTATTCTTCTTGCAACCGTCTATCAATTTCATCGCCCATTGTGTCAGGCTCTGATACCAAATTATTATGAACCACACTTAACGATCGAGTCACCTGACGATGGCCTTCTCCTTTAGTTTTGTTCTTCCTTTTACCACCTATCTTGATGTTAAAGATAATGAATAAACTCAGTACAAAAGGGAACCGAAAACTTAGACCTCCTTAGAGAGATATCCTAATCTCTGTTTTTAATTTAAATTATTGCTTGCTTTTTATTGATAAAAATAGGCCTTTAAATAGGCTGCAATTCTAACCAAAATAAAATGCAAATAAAACCTATAAGGAGATAACTTATACTTTTCTAATAGAAATAAGATTTTAAGCAAATAAGGAAATAACTAAAACTCTAAAATAGAAGATAATTATGAGCTGGAAAAAAGCTGTATTCAAATCACTTATTCTGCCTTCGTGTATAAGTCAGCCTCACGAATGCATCCACAACAAACTAGCTCAAATCGTTTGCAATATTTTTCGTACCCACCAACGATATCTCTAAGAACTTTTTAACTCTTTTCCAATGCCCACCAACGATATCTCTAAGAACTTTTTAACTCTTTTCCAATGCATTTGAGCACCACTAGTCCCACAGACCACCATTACACTTTCCAGCATGCTTTGTCCTCACTTGCATGCTTTTTAGGAAAACTTCCCGAAAGGTCACCCATCCCAAGATTGCTCCAAGTCAAGCACGCTTAACTTTGGAGTTCTCAAGTTCTGAGCTCCCGAAAAACAATGTGCACATTGGTGATATGGATAACAATTCAATTCATTTTAACCCTGTCTCAATATGGGGTGTTACACTTGGGGATTTAGAGATTCAATCCACTTTATAATTAATGTCCTCAAATCACAAACTTTTGATAAATACTCAATAGTAGTATAATACTATGTACTTTAATGCTTACAAGTACATAAAATTATTCAAGTACACCACAAATCTCTTTAGCCCATGCCTAATCATCTTCACTTACACATTTTTGTAATTTGGATTTTTTCCCCTTAATCTGGGAAAAAAAATAACACTTTTATAAATGAAAGGGCTAAAAAGTATTAAGAAAGTAGAATTTCATATTGTTTTGCAATCAAGTATCATCTTCTTAGACTTGTCCAAATTTGATGGACAATGTAAAAAAATAAATTAATTAATTAAAAAAACTTTATTATTTTCTAAGGATCTTATTTGATAAGTAATATTGTCTCGAAAATCATCTATAACAGTCTTAATCATATTTAATCCTTATCTTACTATCAAGTTAAAAAGAAAACAAACATAAAACTTCTCACAAATCATAGATATCATCCATATAATAAATTAATCATTATCTACAATCTAGGTAGAATTTTCGGTTTAATGTTCCAATCATCTATACAATCAATCTATCAATACTTTTGAAACCAATTCAGCACTACGTGAATATGACAAACTTATTAATATAATATTAAAAAAATCTGATGTAAATATGAGGAAAAAAACAAATTATATTAATGTATAAAAATAATGAAAAAAAAAGCTCAAGATACAACTTTGTAAGTTCATAAGTTGTCCTAAAAAATATACTATAACAACCATAAATCCTTTTTTCTTATTATTAGTTATTCACGCGTCTATTGTAAGGTAATCTAGTAATGACATTGTCTTACACATTCTTTAATATCATATATCTTGAATATGTCGCTCTTCAATGATTCTTTGATGGGATTCTAAATAACAATCAAAGAACAACAACAACTTTCTAATAGCCATGATGCTATACAATGTTGAGTGAATACGTATGCATCACTATCATACCAATTAAATTATTAAAATAGAAATCATGATTAAATGGCGTCAAATGTAATTTCTAGATTTAGGTCTATTTTTTTTTTAAAATTTTGTAGTCAACTTATTTTTAAAGTAAAACTTTTAAAAGTTCAAAATGAAGAATAAGAGAGTTTTAATAATGAAAATTTTGAGATTAGATATATAAGACTGAAAAATTAAAAGTTTAAGATAAAATGCATTGTATAAGTTATTTTCGAGAATTGATTTTGAAACTAAATTAGTGATTTTAAAATGAAAATAAACTTTAAAAGAGGGAAAATAAATTTAAATTTTCAAAAATATTTTCAAAAATACTAAATTAAAGAGATTAGAAATTTCACTAAATTTAGAACCTGAGGATAGAACTTATGAATGAATTAGGGCCAAATATAGATTTAGACCTATTAACCGATATTAACCCAACAACATCTGCTACTACCTATTTCTCTCTTCACTCTCTTTACTACGTGTCAACACATTGTAGAAGAAAATATGTATTTTCCTCCTTCTTCCCAATTTCTGACCAACTAACACTATGAATATATCCAACAATTTTAACAAGGAGCATTGACTGTACTTCGGTGACTATTGAGGTGTTCTTCTATTCTTTTTAACAAAGTATGAGTTCTTCTAAATCTAGCTTTTTAGATTCCGAAAATGGTGATGATTTGGTCTTTTGATTTATTTGTTGTAATGACCAAGAAAATTTTATTGTAATGACCAAGAAAATAAAGGTATATTTATTTTCTTAAGTCATTTATTTTTATTTTTATTTTTTAATATACAATAGATATAAGGGTTAATTCCAAAAACCGCCTAATTTTTGAAACATTTTACTTTTGTCCCTTGGCTTTGCAAAATTCTACCAAATCACCTCCAAAACTATCCAAAACCTAAATCAATAGTGGTTTTGATGAGGTATGGGTGGTTTTTTATTTTTTGAGTGGTTTTGCTAATTATTTAATTTTAGTAATTTTAAATATTTTTTAAAATTTTATTTTAATTATTTTAGTATAATTTAAAATTTTTATTTAATAATTTAAATAAATATTTTATTTTTTATTTTATGTTAAAGAAACAAAGAGTTTTATAGTTTTAGAAAATTTTAAAATTTAGAATTCATTAATTTTATTTAAAACAAAGAGTTTTTAATTTTAAATGAATTCATTAATTTTAGAAGTTTAAAGTTTTAATTTCTAACTTTTATCTTTACTAAACTAAACACATTATGTTTTAAATATTTTAAAAATTTTTAGTTTATTACTTTTTAAAAAATTAATAACTTCTTAGTTTTGATTTTTAATTTTACTAAACTAACTAGTATAAATCATTTTAAAATTTTTTATTCTTTATTTAATTATTTGAATAATTTTTATTTTAACCTTTAATTTTTAATTTTATACCTATAACAAAAAATTATGTAAATTTAAATAGTTTTTGTCAAAACATTTTTTATTCCTATTGGTTGGGGAACAAAGATTTGGAAGGTTTAAAAATAAGATTTTATTAATAAAATATATTTTTTATTAAAATTATTTTAGTCTAGTATAATACTGGTCTTTTTATATATATATATATATATATATATTAATATAAATTGTCTATATTTGGTTTGTTTGGCTTATCATTTCTAATATATCCAACTGTATATATCCAACTGCTTTTCTATGGGCATTAAGAACTCATTCGTATAATTTCTTTGTTTGGTGTTCATCTATACAAATTTCTTTTTTTTTTTATGGTAAGATTAGATTGAATTTGTGTAGTTAGTTTCTTGGGAGACAAGAATCACCGAAGACAATGAAATAAGATATACAAACCGTAGATTCTAATACTTTTTTTTTCCTAACTCAATCCTAGTATATGGCTAGTGTTTTGAATTGATTTTTCCTTGTTTGTTCATATACCTCTATATACATTTGGGATAATAACTTGACACTTTTTATAAGTGCTTCTTTTAGAGCATCTTATTATAACACCCCGAAAAGCAATGTGCACACTGGTAATATAGGTAATAACTTCAACTCTTTTAATCTTTTTGTATCAAGAATGTTATATTCTACCCACTTTAGGATATAGTGTCTTGTTTGCTTGCCTACAACTATGGCTTATCAGGACCATCCCCTACCTGTAATGACAAACCCCCGCCCTAGTAGATCCATGGTTAGGAGTCTGACGCCACACAAAAAATGCAGAAACATAACGGTCGAATAATTCAAAACCCCAAAACAGTCATATAGTCCAAAAGTCTCAAGAAATATAACAATACTAAAGTCCAGCAAAAATCCAATACAAATCCAAAGATAAGAGTCCCAAATACAATCCATAAACTAATATACGAAAATAACATAACAAAAATAGAAATGAAATGCTGATGATGTATGTTGTGATCCGTATATGAGACAACGCCTAATCAATCGGAATACCTGCACTCAACCGGGAATTTTATCCCCAGATTACAGAATAGGAAGAGATAAAGGAAATGTTAGGCTATGAATTAGTCTAAGTTAGCGCTCACGTTCCAACATACACAAACAGAGTGACTTAGACTTGACTCTAATCATGGGAGCACACAATGCAAGGCTCTAAAGACTCCCTAGAGTCCACTATATTAGTAAACACACCAATCATCATATCAAATAACCAGTTATTGATTATCTTTCTTAAACTCGGACGCAGCTCCTTAATTAACTTATAAATTTTAATTCATGTAATTATTTACAGTGGCTAACCAGAACAAGGAATACTATCCGGTCAACCAAATACAAGTCGCGCGAATACGGCGGTTCCTATACAGTTTTAGTTCAAAATTTTATATTCAGCTAAATTAGTCCAGTTATCCGATTAGTACATATAATCCATTAGAACCCATCCCGACAACATCCAATTTGTGACCAGTTCATTAATTCCAATTCACACAAACAACACAGCATTAATCCAGCCTTTAAGAATCCAATTTGACAAAACACAATAGCTAGCAATACCAATATGTCACAGTTTAGCTTAATATTTTAATAAAATTGCCCAAGTAGTTAATCAGCGGAAAACGGAATATACAGTACAGTAGCAGTGTTGGCCAAAGCCCAGTATTCAGTAATTCAGTAAGGCCGAAGTCAAGCAGTTCAGTATCAGTAGTGGCACTTCAAGCCGATATAAATAGTATAAGGATCCTCTATTCTTAGGCATGCCATAAATTCCACCTAAAACTGTTCTAGGGCAATTATTCGGTTGATTTATAGTGTTTATCAGTCCAGTAATAGGTTCAGTATTTAATTCATTATCTCAGTCAATTTAATATTAACTGTAACACGAAATCAGTTTAATATTAACAGTTCAGTACTTAAAACAGTAGGCTTATTTCGGGCAGACAGACAACAACCAATCAGACACATGCAACATTCATAAAATAGTACAACATGCAATATATTGGACTAAAAACGAAACACTAACAACGACGACAGAACCAACAGCAAGACGACTACTCCTCTGCCCGAGCAATTCCTTCCTCCTAACCCTTTGCAGAACGAAACTAGTAATATTAATCGCGGAATACAGGGTCCAACACAATCCGAACCCGACAGAATGAAGCCCTAACCGAACCGAGCAGACCCTACAAAGTTGCAAACCCGACTATAAGGTAACAAGACTTACCGAAACGACTCAGACTACAGTGTACTACAATCCGCGACGCCTACCGCACAGAATCTCGATGGAAAGCCCCAATTGACGGAATCACCAAATTAGCGATCAAGATCAGAATTATAACACGAGATTTGAGAGTAAGGCAGAATGAATCTTACAAGAATTCAGAACCACGACGGAACCTGACTGGAACCCTAACGGCCACCACGGAACCTGACTGGAACCCTAACGGAACCCTATAATAGGACCGTAAACTGAAATTTTTCAGATTATAATAAACATGAGAAAGGACAATCAACTACGGCAGAAACCCTAGCGGACAGTCGCTCTGACTCTCACGGTTCTCTCAACTCTAAAACGTGAAAAGAGGCAAGAATTAGTCTCTAGGGTTTATAATGGTTTATAAGATGTGTAATAATAAACCCCCCCAGGCTCAGGAAATATCACAAATTACATCAGAACTTTGAACAAATATCAATAAAACCTCCTAACTTCTAACCGAAGCTACTAAGCCCGAAAACGGTCCGTTACACGACCAGTTACAAATTTAAAAAATAAAATAGAAAAAAAAGATGAATAATAAAATATAACCATCCTAAGTATAATATATATACAATCAACATATGCTACACCAGAGACTACACTAGACAAGTATCTTTTTTATCTGAGCAAGCACCTTCTTTTTTTCTAGCTCTAACTTCTTGATATATGCTAAGACTAACATATATAAACATTAAGAATTCAGCAAGCAAAACCTAAGTATTTTACACTGCAACTGCATCACACTACACCTATGACTGAGCAACATCATTTAACTGTTTTCCATTGCATTCAGATCTCATTTGTTGTAAGCAACTTGTTGCTCCAACTATGAAACTAAATCTTACTTTCATGAAATCACTTCCTTATTTTTAGAAATAAAGGTTTTTCATTTCTTTTATCTCCAAAGCCTTATTTTTCAGGTTTTCTTGATGGAAAATAAATATACATGACAACGAGAACTATGCCATATAGCAAAAATACAATATAACTAGGAGGAGAAAACTTCATTTTTACCCAACAAATTGTTCCTCCATATTTATGCTTAACTACTTTTGATGCCAAGAAAGTAAAGATAATGCGAGTTAATATGAAAGTTCATAAACTAGAAAAATCTATACAATCGTATTATCTAAACCACTTATCCCAAATAAAACCAAATAATTTCCCAATATTAAAAAGTTCAGATTAAAATTCAAATAAAAATGGATAGCATCATTAGAAACAACTGAATTTGAATTCAATGACATGGTTAATGGATTATATTTCCAATATAATACCTGTATAAACACCGAATTTGATCAAGTTGTTCCATCCTTCTCTTGGCTATCTATTACAAGCATACTCATAAACAAGATTAGAGAATAATGGTTAGAAAAGCTCTATCATATCTCTTGTGATACTACGGTACATTAAATTGTTATATTTCTCACTAAATATGATATCCAATCAAATAGAAATTGTAAAGCACTCAATCAAAGAATCCACTACATAAACGCTCATACTTACTTTGTCTGTAATTCTTTTGTTATCAACCAGAAGAGTTAAGATACTAACAAATTTTCCAAACTAAGTCCAAAATATTGTTATCATCTCTATAAACAAAAAAAAACTAAGAATTCAATACCATATTAACGCAGCGCATCTAACACAGTCATTAGCATCACGCATAAGCTCTATAACTCAGTAATAACAACCTCTACATCATCAAACATAACTTCTAACCTAAACAAATCAGTCAATCCCTCAAGAGTTACTCTCCCCACATACAGAAATTGATTCTTAGTAACTTTAGCAAAACCATGGAGTGAACATACATTTCAATACTAATCCTCTCCACATTCCTGTATAGCCATCGGCCTATAGACACATAAGGAGCAAAGCAGAGAGAGATGAAGATTTGATTGTCGATAGGTTAAGAATCATAATAAAAAATTGACACGAGAGCAGCCAAGTGAGGGCAAGAGAAATGGCAATTAAAAATGACAATGAGGTCGGTGATGATATGTGAGTATGAAGATGGTCAAGGTAGTTGAAAGATATGAGGAGGAGAGATTGAGTGGTGGATGAGCGAGGAAAATATCGGATAAAACTAGGGCTTCGAGAGAGATACAGTATGAGATTAAGAGAGTGATAGAGATTGAGTTTCTTGTGTTTGTTAGCATTTGCTCCATTAAAGATTATGGCTTTCGTGTGTAGAAGAGTAGGACTTTTTGGATAGACCCATAAAATTAATACGCTAATTTATAATATAGAAGGTGGACATTTATTAGCGGTCTAGTTAGATTTCTAATGTAAATACTAAACCTAAGCAGCTAAGAAACAATTGTTATTATAATTTATTTACGTTAGCGGTTTTTCATCAATCGCTATTAAAACTTAGTTTATAACCTATTTATGTTAGCGATTTTTTATCAACTGTTATTAAAACCTTATTTTTCAATCACTCATTTAATCCCCGCCTTTTTAAATTAATTTTACTAGTAGTTTCAAACGGAAGCGTTAATAAATGTATTGCTACTTAATTTATTTTTTTTGGTATAGTATGAGGATATGTTTGAGATTTTATTACCTTATAAGTGAATATTTTATAATTAGTAGCAGCCTCAATTACATCCTCTATATGGTGCATATAAAATATATTATTTTTAAAAAATTTATAGTATATTTATTTCCTAATTTAAATATTGTTCTATTTTGAAAATATATTTGCATAAGTAATCCTACTATTAAGAATGTCTTGATTTGACACCTAATGTAACACCCTATATTGAGATAGGGTTAAAAAGAATTGAATTGCTATCACCAATGTGCACATTGTTTTTCGGGAGTCTAGAACTTGAAAACTCTAAAGTTAAGCGTGCTTGGCTGGGAGCAATTTTAGGATGGGTGACCTTCTGGGAAGTTTGCCCGAAAAGCATTTGAGGGGGACAAAGCACGTTGGAAAACTTAGTTATGGTTTGTGTGACTAATGGTCATCCTTAACACTGGTACAGTAATAACGTGGCACCCTGCCACCGCACCTCAGGTCATCCGGGGGTGGGGCCGGGGCGTTTAATGGTATCAGAGAAACTATGCGACCGCGAGGTGTGCTTGTGGACGGAAGAGTCTAGGGCATTCGTCTAATGAGGGTAAAGATTCTGGAATTGTTATAGGCCAACCACAATGAGGACGTTGTGTCCTAAGGGGGTGGATTACACTCCATTGATTGAATTACTTTAAGGGATTGGATTGGTTAAATATATCCTATATTTTGTTTGGTAATAAATGAAATTGAAGAAAATTAAACATGTGAAAAAATAAGGTTTTTTTTTTTTTTTTTTTTTTTTTTTTTTTTATAATATGATTTTTGTAAGATTAATTAATTAAAATAAAGTATATTATTTTCATGTTAACCACTAACTAAATTTATTTTATTTAATTTGCAAGAGAGGTTATGAAATGAAATAGTAGGTTTATTTTAATCCATCTTTCAGTAGGATGAATTTAACCTATTGTAGCAGGTTAAATGTAGAAGTGAGGATAAAATAATGATGGATTAAAATTAAGTAGGTAAAACTCATATTTGGATAAAAACAAATCCTAACCTAGTCCAGAACCAATTTCAATGGAACCAATTATTGTATAATCAAAAGTAAAACTTGCAGAGAAAAAAGTTCGTTTATGAAAATACTGGAGAATGGAGAGCGTTGGATTGATGAGGATTATAATGTTATTATAAAACAACATTTAATAAAAAAGTTAATGGATATAGCTTTTTCAAACGTTGTTTTAAAATTTAACTTAAATATTACTTTAAAATTGAAAGTCAAATAATTAAATAAATCCAAACATAATCTAATAATTTAAAATGCTAATTAATTTTTTTTGGCATAAGGGTCTGAGAAGCCCCCGAACTTGGCCTCAACTTTCATTGTAGCCCTTCAACTTTGCGATGGGTCAAATAAGCCCCTCAACTATTATTTTAAGGGTCAAACAAGCCCCTGAAACCACTTTCCCAGTCGGGTCCAAGCGCGTGTTTTATAATCTCGATCCAATAGGCTCTGAGTCAGATAATTGACACCCGTTGGATTGCCACGTCAGAGCTTTGACAAACGGTGTTAGGTTACCGTCAAATACACTTTCTAAAGTTCAATTACACCCTTCAACTTATTCGACAGAGATTCATCGAAACCTTCTCGCAGCTTCACTATCAAACAATCGCTGGATTTCAATGGGGATTTGACAGATAATTGATAGCATCGACTTCACAATCTCTTACAACAGATCTAACGTGGTAATGACTGTAATCTGGGCAGTTCGTCGCTTTATTTAGGGTTAGGTCGCCAGTTCGTCGCTTAATTGTTTCTTGAGTTTGTCATCGAAGGTATGTTAGGTTCATGTTTATGTAATTTTGGTTGTGTTACGTTGAAAAACTGTGAGCTTTTGGAATCTATTAGATACTTCTTTTATGGGTAAGTTAACAATAGATACGTTGTTGCAGGTAAGAAGATGGACAATGTCTTTATTAAGCTTCGACTTCACCATGGGGGGACATTCACCAGATCAGGGATTTATGTAGGGGTGAGGTAACCGATTTCAACGTTGACAAGGATTTGATATCCATTTTTGAGTTATATTGTTTTGCCCATGACTTAGGTTACCGTGAGGTTGAAACATACCACATTTTAGATAGGAATGGTTTAGGGTTTATAGCCATGGATAGAGATGAGGAGATAATGAATTATATTGCTCCAATGAAAACAGGGGACACGTTAGAGGTGTATATTGAGCATATGGTTAGTCAACCAGTGGTAGTTAGTCAAAATGTGGTCCCACCTGGTTCTAGTGAAAATGTGTTGGGTTCAGAGGGTGAGAATGTAAATTCTCATAAGGAGGTAGAGGGTGAAGACCTAGGGAATATATTCTCTGCAACAGGTGATTTGAACAACTCAAAAGATGCTGTTAATAGTTCTGTGGAGGCAGATGTAGATGGCCAAAATCACCTGCAAAAAGAGGTAGAACCTGGTAAGGGCAATACAGGTGGCTTGGAGATTGAGGAAGATTTTGATAGTAGCAGTTCCAGTGATACAGATCTGGAAATTGGAGGACCTGATGAGGAAGGGAGTGATGTGGAAGAAGAAGTTAGACAATTAAGGAAAAAAAGAAGGCTAGAAAAGAAGGCCAGGAGAACTAGAAAGGTACCAAATATACCAGCAGAAGTTTCATTAGGTGAAGCAGGAGTGGATAGGGGATTTGAGGGCGTAGGATCTAGTAGATCTGACAGGGTTAAGGATAGATTGTGTGGAGATGAACCGTTTTATGATTCTGAATCACCTGGAAGTGAAGACATCAAAGATTCTATTGATTCAGCAGCAGAGGATGGCGGCACTGACATACCCAGAAGGAAGACTAGTCAAAAAGTGAGGTATGATCCAAATGCATCTGTCTCTTTCTTTGAACTTGGTATGCTTTTTCAAAATGCTAAGGAGTTTAGAGAAGCCATACAGAATTATGCGAATGAGAAACAGGTGCAGTTAGTGAAAACTAAGAATGAACCTAAGAGAGTTAGAGTTAAGTGTAGGGCAGAGGGATGTAAGTGGGAAATTTTTGCTAGTCAGGATAATGATAGTGGTGATTTAGTTGTTAAGACATATCATCCTGAACATAAGTGTAATAGGAAGAACAAGAATAAAGCTTGTAATGTAGACTTTTTGTTTAGAAAATACAAGGACAGAATTGTGCAGCAACCTGAAATTGTCATTTGGAGATTCCAAGAGTTAATTAGGGAGGATTTGGGTTTGTATGTTAGTAGGTCTACAGCACGTAGAGCAAAAAGAAGAGTTATGAAACAATTTATGGGGGATTGGAATATGGAGTTTAGTAGATTAAGCGACTACGCAAGGATGATATTAGATACTAATCCAGACAGCTCTTGTTGGATTAGGGTTGATAGAGAATCAGTCCCTGGAAAAGCTTTATTTGGGGTATTTTTATATGTGTTTAGGTAGTATTAAGAAAGGTTGGATGGAGGGCTGTAGGAAGATTTTCGGTTTAGATGGTTGTTTCTTAAAAGGGGCATGTAAGGGGCAATTGCTTGCAGCTGTCGGCAAGAATGGAAACCAACAAATGTACCCAATTGCTTGGGCATTTGTAGGTTCAGAAACTAAGCATTCTTGGAGCTGGTTCTTGGATCATTTAATTGAGGACTTGCAGCTAGGACAGGGCGAAGGTCTAACTGTCATTTCAGACATGCAGAAGGTATTTTCATCCAAATTCTTTAAATAATGCAGAAGTGTTTTAATGTTTTATACCTCTATTATTTGTTTAGTCTGTTCAATACTAAATCTCTATTATTTGTTTAGTCTGTCATTTCAGTCATATTAGTTGATAGTGATTGTACAAAAATTCTTTTTGTTGAATTCTTTTTGTTTGTTTTGTGTTTTGATTGGAAAATAGATGAATTTTTCTTTTGTTTGTTTATGGATGGTTTTGTTTGGTTGACTTGATGATGTGTTTTGATGATTTGTGTTGGAATTTGATTGAGTTGATTGGAAAAGATAAATCCATGATTGGGAGAAGATAAATCCATGTTAGATTCTTTGTGGTTTTGTAATTGATTTACTTTTTTGAAGAGTAGTTGAAATTTCATTTGGTTTGATGATGTTAATAACTATCTGTTTAAAATTATAGTTTATAATGAATTGATCCGATATGGTCTATGGTGCTGGTGACAGCATAGTAGAATGGCATGCAAGATCTATCTGTCTTATGTTTGACCTTGATTTGTGAATATGTTGATGGAGAGGGTGCTTTATTCAGTGAGATGAGCATCTCTTAGAGGTTCAAGCATGTGCTGACATTTGAATTGTTGGAAATTACAAAAATGAGTTAACATTTTGCGTTTGCAGGGACTGATACCCTCAGTTGCAGAGTTACTACCACAGGCTGAGCATAGAATGTGTGCCAGACATATTTGGGCGAATTGGCACAAGAAGTGGAGGGGTGAAGAAAGGAAGAGACAATTCTGGAAATGCGCGAAATCCTCATTTGAAGCACAGTTGAAAGATGAACTACAAAATCTGTCAAAGCTAGGGGATGGAATAGTTCAGGACCTACTGGACTATAACAAAGAGACATGGTCCAAGGCATTCTTTCGGTTTGATTCTAAGTGTGATTCGATCGAAAACAACATGAGCGAGTCTTTTAACTCTTGGATCATTGGCCCTAGACACAAAGCCATCATTACCATGTTTGAAGAAATTAGACACAAGTTAATGGCTAGACAAGCAGAGATGAGAGCATTTGTGAGCAGATGGACATGTGATATCTCCCCAATGGCAATGAAGGTGTTAGAGGATAACATGACGATTTCTGAGAAGTGTAGGGTGATTTGGAATGCTGAAGTTGGTTTTGAAATATGGGAGGGTGAGTATAAACATGTGGTTGATTTGAATAGGAAGTATTGCTCATGCAGGTTGTGGATGCTAAAGGGCATTCCATGTGCACATGCTGTGTGTGCAATGTTTGACAGAAGTTTGAACCCAGAAGACTTTGTCGAACACTGGTACAGAAAGGAGACCTTTTTGAAGGCTTATAACCATTTTATTCAACCTGTACCGAACATGAAGATGTGGGTATATAATACTTCATACCACATAGATCCACCAGAAATGAGAAGGATGCCTGGGAGACCTCGCCGAAATCGAAGAAAGGACAAAGATGAGCCAAATAAAAATAAGTCTGGTAAGCTGCAGAAAAGTGGGGTTAAAATGCATTGTAGAAAATGTGGTGGAGAAGGTCACAATGCAAGAGGCTGTCCATCCATGGTAATTTCATTACCTGACATTCATTTCATAATTTTATTTGGTCTTGGTATTCATATGTTTCATCTTATCTTCTGCAGGGTACTTCTTCAACAACTATCCCTGCAATGGACACAAACCAAGATAATTCCAACACACAAGGAAGCTCATCAACCACAAATTTGCCCAACTTTGTATGTAATGACACGAGCAGATTATATAAGGAAGGGAATGCTACAGGTTCTACGACTCAACAACAAAAGAGATCAGCCACATCTGCATCTTCAACAGACAAAGCAAAGAGGGTCAAGTCTGCCAAAACACAGCCTCAAAATACCAACAAAGATGCAGGAGATTTACAGAAAACACAGTCTGAACCTCTTACAGGATCTACAGCTCAAACAGAAAAAGGTGGCTCATCTAGGCCTTTAATCCCAAAACCTCCTAGAGCACCACAATCCAGAGCTAACTCCAGTGTCATTCCTCCTTCATCATCTAATACAGTAAGCTCTGTGGACTTCCAACAACAACAGCAGCAAAATCAAACTTCCAATAGAGGAAGAGGTAGAGGAAGGCATATGAATTCAAGAGGTGGAAGAGGTAGAAGTGGAAGAGAGAGACCTGGATATGGCTTCTATGTCAACACAAACACAAATCAACAAATTTGGAATGTAAGTCCTACAAATATAGATGATTACTATATATATATATACTTACTGACATGACTATCCATTTTACAGCCTGATAGTGCAGCTCAGATTATAGTTAATGAAGGAAGTGTAATGAAGGATGCTACTGCAACCAATGTGGATCTTGGATTCAAACCAACTGGACTGAAATGGAAAGGGAAGAAAGCTGTATCAACTACTCAACTTCAGCTTCGTAGCAGGACCAAACTTCAGGCTAAGGAGAAAGATCAAACAGGGTCTGGTAGTAGTACAGGAAAATAGGGAATATGTTTCGGATGTTTATTTAGACTGCTGACATGACTATCGTACTATAGTATTAATATTTTGAGGTGTATTTTCCAGGCTGCATATTTCAGCTTTAAACTACTATCATTTTGGGATATTTTGTACACTGCTAGCTACAGCTTTAAACTATTAATCATGTTTATTTATATCATTTCGGAAGTTATGAAATCAGTTTGGGAGTTATTATAACAGTTTGGAAGTTATATGGTTTTAGGGGTTATTATGAAATCATCTTAGTACAATAGTAGCATTATGCATTCATATCATACACTACAGCCATTTCATAGCCTTATTGTGGGGGTGTTGATGGTCACATTGCTGGATGGTGAGTTTATGGTTGTTCATTGAGCAAAATGGTTTTCATTGTGCATTGTTTGTAGTGCTATTATACATTCGATATCATATGTTAAACCAATTCATAGCCTCATTTTAGGAGTGTTGGTGATCATTATTGCTAGATGGTGAGTTTATGGTTGTTCATTGAGCAAAATGATTTTCATTGAAACAATACACAAATTTGATAAACTTTAAACAACAAATACCATAAAATTGAAACAACTAATATCATTGTGAAATTTTTGTTCATTGAGAAAACCAAATACAGTACAAATAATGCTATGTAATAGCATTACCACCAATTGAACACCTAATCCTAATCAAAACAAACTGTTAACCACATACCATAATCAAAATAACCACCAGACAACTAGAATAATGACAGTCAAAACAAGAAGCTTAATTCTTCTTCCACAAACTTTGCTTGACATCCATTTCCCAGCCTTTAGCATATCATTCTCAGCCTCCAACCTCTCATTCTCAGCCTCCAACCTTTTCACATTCTTTAATAGACCCATAATCGTCTTCTTAGCTTGATCTGGAAATTCACGATCGACCCACTTGAAGAAATTGCAGCCACTGTTAATCTACATTACAGTAATGATTAGATTATCCCCTGTAATCCTCGACAAGATTATAACAAGTAATGGTTAGAAAATCCTTACTGTATGGCATGCTGTGAACCTTCTACCAGGATTTGAAGATGTCCATGAAACTCGCACAACAGCTGGTTTGAAACAATAACACAAGTCAACAGAACTCTCTTCATCTTCCAAATGTCCATTCAAGAAACCAACCCCCTCCTTCAACCGACTATTGTTGGCACTCATCTCAGGCTTTTCTCTCAAATAGATCAAGTAAATTTCATTGAAGATAATGTGAAAACCTAATCCCCAAATTACTTTAAACAAACGGGGAACAAATGGGAAACGGACGTTAAACGTCCACGTGTGCATAAAAATATATCAAACGCGCTTTGAAAACACAATTTGCCATCTCAGCCGCCACATCAGCTTCAGGGGCTTGTTTGACCCTTAAAATAATAGTTGAGGGGCTTATTTGACCCATCGCAAAGTTGAAGGGCTACAATGAAAGTTGAGGCCAAGTTCGGGGGCTTCTCAGGCCCTTATGCCATTTTTTTTCTAAGTACACATTTAAAAAGTTTATTTTTTTAATAATAATATTATAAATCTTTTCCACAATTAAATTTAAATCTTAAATTTTATTTTTCTGAACATGACATTATAGTTTTTTTTGCAATTAAATTTAAATTTTATTGTAATAAAATAAAATATTTTATTTAACGTTTGAAGTTTGGAAAAGCCGTGAAAATAAATAGAGGATAACTATATAGAATTCATCATGCAAGCATCACCATTGACAAATCTTTGTCAATAATTCAGTAGCATTTTTGTAACTTGACAATTTATTATTATTCTTATTAATATTATTATTAATTTAATGATTTTCATCATATGGGTCTGTGTGACACGGACTAATGTTCCATATTTCCAAATATGAAAGAAAAATCATATTAAAATAAAAAAAAAAATTGAAAAACAATCCACATACACCAAACATTAATATAATAATATTATAAATATATTATTTTAAAATATTATATATTATTATATTAAAATTAAATAAATATTTTAAATATTATATAATAAGAAAAAATTAATAAAATCAACCAAATAAAATTTAAAAATTCTAAACAAACAAAATTTTATTTTTATTTTTGAGTTATCCAAACTCTGATTTTCAAAAATAACCGTCACACCTTCATAAATTTTCTTCACATGCCACCTTCACATATGTGAATATTAGTGTAAAAGTTCATAAAATTGTAAAATGGTCAATTTAGTAACTTTTTGAAAGTGAAAGTTTGAAAAATTATTTTTATAATATTTTTAAAGTTATACTTCCTACATTTCTATTTACTTGCAACCTTTCAATAGTATATACTATTCATTGATAAATCTTTTGTCATGTGTTGTTCCTTATGTATAACGAAAAATATAGTCAAGTGGGGTTTTGTTTTATTCGTCTTGATATCTATTTTTTAAATATTAAATTTATATAATTTTTAGTTGTATATTATTAACGATATTTACGGTTAAAGTTAAACATTGGACAGCGTGCCCACATGAAATGTTGCAAGTATTTGGAAACGGAGGAAGTACTATATAATGTAAATAAAAATTATAAAATAATAAAAATAAAAATAATCCAAAAATAATTTGTAATTTAATTATTAAAACTAATTAAGAATATTAAAAAACAATTATTTAAAACTAATTCATTTTTGAAAAAATATATATATAAAATACACAAAGAAGAAATTAAAGTGCAGTTTTGTGATTTATAATATTCAATTTCCTAGAATAATAGAATGGGGAGATTTAAATTAGATTTGAGTAACCCCTAATTAGCAATTATAAATAAAAAGAAGAAAGTAACTCCATTAATTTATAAATTTAAAATTCAAATCCTTGATTCCCTCTTATAAATTTACCTTAAACATTAATTTCCTTTTTTCAAAAATCAACATGTTGTCAATTACAAGGCTCATGAGATGGAGAGTAAAAGACTGCGCATCTTGTTTCACTATGAATATGGCTGATAATGATGATCCTCCATCTAAACATCCCAAAAGAAAAACCATCAAAATCAAAGAGAGGACAACAAAGATGGACAAACATATTAACTCTGATGATGATGATGGAGGAGACTACATTGTGTTTAGTTTCACAGAAGATGGGTCATTCGATGTGGTCAAAGATGAAGAAGGAGAAGAACACTCATCACATCACTCTGATTGCAATGTAACAACACCCTCAAGAAGAACAAGCTCTTCTTGTCCTCTCAATAAGGTTCGTGTTTTTTATTTTTATTTTTATTTTTATTTTTTTTTCTGGGGGTTGATTTTTTTTTTCTTCGGGATGAGGAGGATGTAGAGTCATCTCCGAGAGCAAGCATGCAAACAGCAACTGAGGGCTCGAATGAATCAGACAACAGTTCGAATTCTTTCTCTTTTCCAAAGTAAGTATTATAATTATGAATGATGGTATGTAATTTAGCAGTGTGGTTGAATTTGAGAGAGTGAATGCAGGTTAGGGTGGGAATGGATGGGAAGTCCTCAGCAGATGCCAAAATCAGATGGAAGGAAGCATAAATCACACTCTTTTAGATTTCAATGTTGTAGCTTCTTTTCTTCTCATGTTTAGACATTCTTTTATACCTGTACATTGCCCACAACCCTTTGCTTTCCTTAATCAAATAAACACCATATTAGACAAGATTTTTTTATATTTGACTTCGATGTAGGTATTTTGATTCATGGTGGTATGTGAAACATTGGATTTTCTAAATTTAATTTTGTTATTATTATTTTAGAAAATTATAAACAATGCCCATAACCAGAAGGCTAGCACACACTCTCAACCATTTTGTTATGATTTAATTTGTCATTTGGTGGACTCTAAACGCATCCCACCAAATATAAGCGTAGTTAGGGAAAAACATTGAGAATAGGTGAAATGTTTATTTATAGATTTGAAAAAAAAATAATCATCTTCAAAATTTAAATCTAAAAACAAAAACCTCACATTAATATTAATAATAAAAATAATAATAATAATAATTATAATTATTATTATTATATAAATAAAAGTTGGATTCTAACATAAAAATTATTTAATAAATGAATCGTACTCCTTTATAATTTGTGAGCATTATATAACTAGTTTATATTTGAATTTAAAATTGCGTGATTATTATATTTGTATAATGTTATTATTGTTATTTAGAAAAAAATGATTTTGTGACCAAAAATTTTTTATTTAAATTTTATTTATTATTTATTTGTAAAGTTTCATTAAATGAGAATTAGTAAAACAATCTCAACTTTGTTCATTTAACTTAGTTAAACAAGTTAAATTCCAATAAAGAAAATATTATGGAGTCAAACTCTAGTTAAAGTTCATGTTTTACAAATGAATCAAATAAGTATTTTATATATTTAGTAAGTTTAATTTGCACTTCACTCCTAAAGGTAAATAATAAGGACTAATTTTTTAATAATTAGCGATTAAAAATAAGGAAATAATCCTTCAAATTGGGAAATTGTATTTTGATAATAATATTTTTTAAAAAAATTAGAAAAATATTATATATATATATATATATTTATTTATTAAATGGCTTATACTATTTTACAGTTCGGAAACGATAAAAAAAAAAAAAAATTTATAAAAATCCATCTAACTTTGAAGGATAGTTCAAACCATTTTACATTTAAATAATTAATATTTAAAAATATATATTAAAGTATAATATATCATTATTTTTAAATTTTTAACATAAAAATTATTATTTAAACTGAATTATAATATAAAATAAATTATAATGTCTCATTTGTATTAATATATTATTATTTTATTTTTAAAAATAATATATAACTTTAATTTATAAATATTTTTACCAAATTAAAAATAAAATAAAATAAAAATAGTAATAAAATATTCGAAATATATTATATGCAAGTGCACTGATATAAAATATGAAAAACATCATATTTTTGTTGCTTTGATCGTGGGTATAATTTGCCAATCACACCTAAACTAATGAGGTAAAAAATTCATTAATTTGGACAATACATTTCCATAAACTATTCTATCATTTTTCTTTGAGGAAAGGAGGGCAGCACAAATGTCAACTGGATTCTTGCCATTGTCATTACTGAAGCCACACTCGCTGTCAACAATAATTGTTTACATTAAACTGATAACAAATTCTATATATAAAATAACTACAAATCTAGGGTTGGTGACATGAAGCAAATGAGAGCATATACATGCATTAGTTTTGTTGAGGACCTAGTAGTAACCCCAGTCTCCATTCATTTTTGGTCTGAAGATAAACGATTGAAGATGCAACCGTGCTCTGATTGCAGCAGCTGTAGATTCTTCATCTTGCTTTTCTTTTGCAGTAGCAACAGCCGCAACATATGCTTCCCTTGCTTCTTCCATTTTCTGCATCTCGACCTCGTTTAACTCATCCTAAACCAATATGGATCCCACCAAGTATAAGAATGCCAACAAGAAACAGATGGTTGTATTGCAATACATAGATGCAAATATGCAAATTAAAAACTTACAATTTCTGGTAAATCATCAAAATAGTAAGGCGTGACATCATAATCATCATCAACGCTCACGGATTCATCATTCACATTCAAGCTTTCAAATATTTCTACAAAAGATGATATCTCTCCTTGCTTGGAGTCTAGCTCGTCCTCGAGCTTCTCTACCTTTTGGTTTGCTGTCATTGCTTCCCATCGTGACTTTTCCAGTGCAGCTTGCTTGTCTGCAAGCTTTATCTGCATGGTAACATTTAGAATGTACACCAGTCGCACAACATTTAGAACATTCAGGAATATTTGAACAATAAGTTAGTTCCTAGATGTGTAATACAGACGTGTAACTTTCACCATACCTTTGCATCAGAAAGTTGTAGCTGTATGGACTTTATTATAGAGTCTTTCTCTGCAGCTGAGTGTTTCAATTCATCAATTTTCAAAGTAACAGTATCAATCTGGCTTTTTGTACTCTCAGCTAATTTCAGAAGTTCATCCTTTTCCAGTATCTTTCTCTGCAGTTCCTCCACTTGCCCCCTTAATGCAACCAGCTCTTCTTTTTCCTTTTCTGATGCCAAATCACTTGAGGAAAACATTTCAAAGCTTTCAGGATCTTGATTATTATTAGTATGCTTATCCTGATCTTTATCTCCATTGTCCTTTTTCTTTTTTGAGGGGAGGGATTGAGCCACATTTCTACTCTTGGGATCAGTCACCTTCAGATTAGTAAGAATAAAACAAGTTCCCATTAGAATATTCAAGAAAAGCAAATAAAATGTGAAAAAAAGTCTTTTCTTAGGCTAAACTATAAATAGAAGTGTAGGGGAAGGAGGTTGCTAGTTGGAGGGAACGCAAAGGTAGTTATCAATGTGCAGAAATAATTACTTTATTAATGGATAAAAATTTTAACACATTCAATTGCAGAAAGTGAGACTTAACTAAAAAGAAAATTGTCGTAACAGATACTGAAACCAAATATCAACACTTCAAAGAAGTTTAGCCAATTGGGTATTGCGAGTTTGGGGTTTTAGGATTGCAAGTTCGATAGTCACTAGCAACATGTATTTTCTTTTATTTGTAATTAAGCAACTCCAAGGTGTATACAAATATTTTAAGATACCATTTTTACCGATACCCCAAAATGAAAATTTTAATAAATCCAATCAAGGTGACACTGGGAAAAATATGTGGTTTAGCGAAAAGCCGCATAAGATGCAATTGAAGCTAAAGCAACTGAGAAGTACTTATGTTCTTGCCTTCTACTCATGCATGAATGTACTACATATTTTAACGTTGATTCCAAAGAACAAGAACTAGGTGCTTGGCGCAACTTCAATGCATTCACCTAAATCAATAACCTTTGACAATAACAAAATATGAAACTTGTGCATCGGAAATGAACAGATTATATCATGCAAGAAAACTTCTGAACACAGCCATGCAACGAACAATCAAATTATGATGTCAATCAGATGCACAGAAATCTAGAGAAAATGTTGTAAGTATCCCAGGATGAGCCTAAATACGTGCAAAATACTAATTTGAATAAAAGGCAGCAGTTCAAAAGTTGGTTAATGCAGTATAATACAGACACTAGGACACCTCAGCTTTATGACTTCAACTTACTGGTTAATATTCATCATACAAATACCCTCATGAATTTAATACAGTTAAGCAGCAGTTTCATTAGTAACACAGAAGAAAATACATGCTAAGATGGTAGGGAAAAACTTCCATCAAAGTAAACTCATCATAATAAAGTAAGCCAGAAATTTGCATTCTGCTACCATGAAAAACAACTATATCTACCGAATAAATTCGTAACTATACAACCATGCTTTATTAAATGCATCCCTCAATCGAAAATGTACTTCTTTAAATATGGTTGCACGTTTCACCTTAATGAACCTAATATTCAAAAATCACAAAACGCTTCACAAGAACTCCAGAGTAAAATAGATTTCAAAAATAAACCTACACATACTGAAATGATTTTTCAGGGGTGTAACAGTATTTTAGGTGTTCAACTAATACCAGTGGAGAAAAATATATGAAGCAGTTTTTGTAACCTGATCTTCAAATCCAAATTTCTTAAATGTTCAGTTACAAAAATCCAAACAATCGGAGGAGTCACAGACGTTGGGAAAAAAGGGGATACAAATGAACAAACAGAAATTTCTTGAATCCACACAAAGGAAACATAACTGCAGACCTAAACAACTGGGTAGATAAAGTCAGATACCAGTGTTTTGAAAATCAAGGCGATGGTTCTGGAAACGCATAGATGGGACATAAGCTGGATTAGAAGACGGCTTAATCGGAAAATCTGCTCAAATCAGGAGCCTAGGCGGGATTAACTACGTTTCCACCGAATCACACTTGAAACCTCAACATGGACACCAAAAACAGAATTTAAAATGAGTAAAGACAACACCAATTTGTTTTATTCAATCAGTTCCACCTATAATATCATCGATTCAAAGATGCAATTCGAACGGCCATTAAATCAATAAGCCTATCACACAATTAGCAAGTAGTTTAAGTGAATCTGCAGTAATCAAGCAGAGAATGGTGATGGTGTGATGTACCTTTCCGTAGAAAGATCCTCTGGAAGGCGTCTTAGTGTAGACCATAGAACCTCGGCGAGTAAAAGAACTGGTGGCTTTACGATCCTAGAGAAATCGAGAAAAACGGTTAGTTAGGAAATGAGTAGAAGTGAAAGGAGGAGAAGTTTAGGCAGTTACGATGAGAGATTGAACGAGAGGGACGATCTCGACGAGGTCGTTGTAGAGGTCACGATCGACATTGCTGTTTACGGAGCGGTGAGTAGGGGAACAGGAGTTGTTGTCCGAAGAGAGCCAGGACTTGGAGGAGACCTGCATATCCACCATGTGCTTTTGCTGTTGCTGCTGCTGCTGTGATGATGGCTCTCCTCTCCTCTCCTCTCTCAACGGTGACCTGCTTTTGAAATTTTTTTTATCTTTTTCTTTTGGACATACATACGTTATTTGGAAGTTACCGTTTCACATTTACTTAATTGCCCTTATCAACGTCTCTTTTGATCATATCCCATATGGCAAATTTTGTGCTAATTTCAAATTACTCGGACTTTCCTAGAAGAAAGTAATTACTGAAATTTGACCGAAATGGTCGTCTTTATTATTCTACCTTTTTCGACCAAAATTTTTAAAATACCTCTTAATAATTTAAATTGCGATGCATGGTTTGAAATGGTATTTTTATTTTTATATTATTTTTAAAAATAATTCGAAGAGTCCGTTACTTTTAAAAATAATTCAAAACAATTTAGAGTAGTTTTGGGTGGTTTTATCCTATTTTTATCTTATTTTTTATTAATTGTATTAAATATTTATTTTTATACCATTATTATCAACTATTCATTAAATTATGTTATTTTTATTAAAAATTCAAATAAAATATTTTTTATTATTAATTAAATAATACATTTTAAATTTGTTATTTTTAATAAATAAATTCAAAATGAACATGAATTCATTTTATTTTTTAAATTAAATAATATATTTCAAATATGTTATTTTAAATTAATTTTTAAAAAAAAATTAAATGAAAATATAATAATACTTAATTATGTTAATTTTTATTTAAAATATCAAATAAAAATAAATTTCATTTTATTTTATTTTAAATTAAAAAAACATTATTTTATTATTTAATTAAAATAAATTATTTTTGTTTGAGTTTTTTAATTAAAAATAACACATTTTAAATAGGCTATTAAACTTAAAAATGTAAAATAAAAATAATTTTCTTTTTATTTTCATATTTTAATTAAATAATGCATTTTAATTTTGTTAAATAAAAAAATAAATTTGTTATTTTAATTACATATTTGAAATATACTATTTTATTTTTAAAAAATAAAATAAAATGAATTCATATTTATTTTGAATTTTTTTATTCAAAATAATAAATTTAAAATATATTATTTAATTTAAAAATTTTTAAAAATTATTTTAATCTTTATTAAAGATAACGTAATTTAATGAGTGGTTAATAACGATGGTATAAAGGTATAATATTTATTGCGAGAGATTATGAGCCGTTTTAGAATATACTCTAATTGCTATTTAGAGCATATTCAGCGGTCTATTTTTGGATAGTTAATACATTTTCTTTGTCTTTGATCATATCTCCTGTATTATATATATATTGAGTTCTATTCTTAATAAAACACAGACATACACAGAAAACACATTCTCTCTTGTTTCTTCATGGTATCAAAGCAATATACCATGGTTGACGGTGATAAACCACCACCAAAAATTGAACCAATTCGCCTTTTTTATCTAGGTGCTCAAGATAAGTCTGGTGATTTTATCACACCGGTGCGTCTCAAACTCGATAATTTTGATACTTGAGCTCATGCCATCTGTGTGGCCCTTTCATCGTGCAGAAAGTTTGGATTTCTTAATGGTACTATAATCACTTTCACGCCACCTGCAACAAAGGAAGATTGGGTTGTGGTACACTATATGCTTGTTTCATGGCTCAAGATTGAAGGTAACATCGATGCTTTCTAATTATGATAATGCTAAACGTTTGTGGGATGATTTGCATGAAAGATTCTGTGTAGTCAATGGTCCTCGTATTCAACACTTGAAAGCACAAATTAATAAATGTGAGCAATCTAAAACTATGTCTGTTGCTATTTACTTCGGTAAATTAAAGATTTTGTGAGATGAACTTGCTAAACTTGAACCTTTAATTACTTGTAAATGTGGACATTGCACTTGTAATGTCGGCCGTCAACATGAGAAGCGACGTGAGGATGACAGGTTACAACAGTTTTTGCTTGGCATTTTCTCTGAGTATTATGCTCAAACACAATCTAATATTTTGTCTCAAGATCCTTTACCTAAATTGAATAAAGCCTATCAACAAGTGTCTCAAGATGAGCTTGTGAGGGGGCTTGATCGGGTGAAGGAGAAACCTACACGGTTGTTAGTTTTGCTGATCGTACTGGTGCAGGCAGAGAACATGGGTCCTCGGATAGACCTGTGTGCAGCCATTGCAAGAAACCGGGTCATGAGACTTTGAGTTGTTATTCTCTTTTGGTATGTAGTCATTGAAAAAAAAGACATGAGGCAAGTCGCTGCTATGAAGTTATGGATACCCTGAGGGATGGTTCAGCCAATACTGTTTTGAGTTGTTATTCTCTTTTGGTATGTAGTCATTGAAAAAAACACGGGCAAGTTGCTGTAAGAAAAGATCCTCGGCTGGGAGAGGTCGTGGTGGAACACGGGTTTCAGCCAATAGTACATCTGTTGGTTCAATCATAATGCCCAGCAGTTCTTCTAGTCAGATTTTCACATCATAACAGTGTAAGGCACTTTCGGGTTTCCTTGGTAATGCAAAAATTCCTGATAATCGCGTAAATGGTACGTTTGATACTACTTCTTGAATTATTGATACGGGAGCGACACATCATATTACAGGTAATAAGTCTTGGTTATTTGATATACATGCCTTTGAATGTCCCGTAAGTTTACCAAATGGTGAAAGTGTGCTTGCTACCTTAAAGGACTCCGTTTGTTTGTCCGATAAAATTACTCTAACTGGCGTGCTTTTTGTACTCAATCTCAACTGTAATTTAATTTCTGTATCTCAACTCAATGATCAATTGACTTGTATTGTCCAATTTGATGTGTTATACAGGACCAAACGAAGGAGCTGATTGGAACAGGGGTCAGAAAGAATGGATTGTACTATTTTGGCAAACCTGACTTGGTACAACGTGTGTCGGCAATTGGGTCAACGTCAAGTTAAGAGCTGTGGCATAGGCGAATGGTACATCCCTCTAAAAAAGTGGTTAAGTTACTTCCTCATATTAGCTATAAAGAATGTTTAGATAAAGGGTGTGAAGTATGTATGCATGCTAAACAACCTAGAGATACATTTCCTTTGAGTGATAATAAGGCTTCTAGAATTTTTGAGAAAATATATTTTGATCTGTGGGGTTCATATCGCCATGTTTCGTCATATGGAGCTCCTTATTTTTTAACTATTATTGATGATTATTCTCGAGAAGTTTGGAGTTATTTATTGGTTGATAAAATAGAAGTGTTACAAATGTTTTTGTCTTTTGTTGCTATGGTTGATAGAAAATTCTCTCAAAAAATTAAAATCGTCCAAAGTGACAATGGGACGAAATTTAATTGTTTACTTGACTATTTTGTGGACACTGGTATTTTATTCCAAACTTCTTGTGTGGGCACTCTGCAATAAAATGGGAGGGTTGAACATAAACATAGACATATTTTGAATGTGAGTAGAGCTTTGCGGTTTCAAGCTCAATTGCCTATTTATTTTTAGGGAGAATGTGTTCTTGCTGCAACCCATTTGATAAATAGAACTCCTACTCATTTATTTCAAAATAAAACCCCATTTGAAATTCTCTTTAATAAACCTCCTCCATTTGATGCTATCCGTACTTTTGGATGTTTATGCTTTGCTCATAATCAAAAGACTAAGAGGGGTAAGTTTGCTAGTCGAAGTCGTAAGTGGGTGTTTTTAGATTATCCTTTTGGGAAAAAAATGGTGGAAAGTGTATGACCTTGATACAAAAGAATTCTTTGAGTCTCGTGATGTTAAGTTTGTAGAAGATGTCTTACCTTATAGTTGCCCGGAGGTAGTTCATACAAGTGAGACAACTGATGAAATTCATCCTGACTTTGCTATATTTTGTTCTGAGGACGGCAAGTTATTGAGTGATACTGTGGAACAACCAGAATCTACTAATCAATTGTTGAGTGATACTGTGGAACAATAACCAGAATTTACTAATCCGCCGAGTACAACACAGGAGGAGTCCACAACTGAACCTACAGATAATATTGTTCTGGCACAGCCGCAGCCCTTACAGCTTCCGCTCACTGATGTTTCTGCTGATAATATGGGGCGTGGATATCGAGAAAAATTTCCATCTGTTTTGCTTCGGGATTATATGACACACACAGTTTTTGCTAACAATAGTCCATCTCTCTCTACACCGTCCTCTAATCACTCCTCAGGTACTCCTTATCCTTTAGCACATTATATAAATTGCAATTTTTTTCTATGAACTATCGAAAATTTCTTGCTGCTATTGTTAAAAGTAAAGATCCGAAAACTTTCAAAGAAGCCATGAAAATTGATGGATGGAGAAAACCCATGAAGGAAGAAATTCAAGCATTAGAAGATAATGGCACATGGACTCTTGAGAAACTTCCTCCTAATAAATGAACACTTGGCAGTCAATAGGTTTATAAAACCAATTTTTTGTCAAATGGTGAAGTTGAGCGTCTAAAATCTCGTTTAATTATGTTAGGGAATCATCAACAAGCTGGTATTGATTACAATGAAACATTTGCTCCAGTTGCTAAAATGACCACGGTAAGGGCATTTCTTGCTATCGCAACATCAAAAAATTGGGAACTTCACCAAATGGATGTTCATAATGCATTTTTGCACGGTGATCTTGATGAAGAAGTCTACATGAAATTGCCTCTTAGTTTTGAGAGCTCTGACCCTTCCTTGGTGTGTAGACTATGTAAGTCCTTATATGGTTTGAAATAAGCTCCTCGGTGTTGGTTTGCGAAGTTAGTCACAACTTTGAAAGAGTATGATTTCCTTTAATTATATTCTGATTACTCTCTTTTCACATTCACCAAAACTAATATTCAAATAAATGTATCGGTTTATGTTGGTGATCTCATTATTTTTAGGAACGATTCCGCTGTACTTGCAACTTTCAAAGCTTATCTTAGCAATTGTTTTAAGATAAAGGATCTTAGTTCTTTAAAGTATTTTTTGGGTATTGAAGTCGCCCGAAGTTCATCTGGTTTGTTTTTGTGTCAGCGTAAATATACATTGGATATTATATCCGAAACAGGACCGCTAGGAGCAAAGCTGAGTGGTTTTCCTATTAAAAAATCATAAACTTGGATTTGCTAGTGGAGAGTTACTTGCAGATCTCGAAACTTATCGTAGACTGGTAGATCGACTCATAAATCTCACTGTCATACAACCAGATTTGGCATACAGTGTTCATATTCTGTCACAATTCATGCAAGAACCTCGTCTTGAGTATTAGGAAGTAACACTTTGAGTAGTGCGTTACTTAAAAGGAACACCGGGTCAAGGGATATTGTTACGAGCCGATTGTGATTTGACCTTGCAAGGATGGTATGACTTTGACTGGACTGCATGTCCTCTTACTTGCAGTCACTTACTGGTTGGCTCGTGTTTTTTGGTGGCTCCTCTATATCTTGGAAGACAAAGAAGCAACACACGGTATCTCGTTCTTCTACAAAAGCCTAATATCGTTCCATGGTCGCAGTTACTTGTGAAATAAAGTGGCTCAATGGTGTTACTGAGTTTCGCTGTGCATCATCCTAAGGTAGTAAAATTATTTTTTGATAGTGAATCCACACTTCACTTGGCAAAGAATTTGGTGTTTCATGAGCGCACAAAACACATCGAAGTGGACTGTCATTTTGTTCGTGATGCAATAAATGACAACTTTATATCTCCATTGTATGTTCCTACGAAGTCTAAATTGGCGGATATTTTCACCAAAGCACTTAGAAAAAATCAGTTTGATTTTCTACTTTCCAAGTTAGGCATTCATGACTCCCATGCTCCAACTTAAGGGCGGGTATTGCGAGAGATTAGGAGCTGTTTTAGGATATACTCTGATTGCGATAATTTGGAGTATATTCAGCAGTATATTTTGGGATAGTTAATATATTTTCTTTGTCAACATATCATATCTTTGATCATATCTTTTGTATTATATATAGTGAGTTCTATTCTTAATAAAACACAAACATACACAGAAAACACATTCTCTCTTGTTTCTTCTGATTCAAATAATAAAAATAGAGTAAAACCACCGAACCATTATCTCAAACTACTTCATCTCAAAAGTGGCAGTTGTTTTGAATTAACTTTAAAAATGATGGGTTTTTCGAGTTACTTTAAAAATTGGGTGGAAAAATGAAAATATCATTATTTAATATATATATATATATTAAAATGCGGTTCAAATCAGTAGTTTAATATTATTAAAAATATAATGATATTTATATTAATAAATATAAATTAAATAATTATAGCATTTATTTTTATATTTTTCTTTAATATTTATAAGAATCATTATAATTATCCTGAAAAAACAATTACAACCACTATGTTAATAGATACAATTTCAAGTCCTAATGGTTAGTGTTATTAACTGTTATTTTCAATCAACAATTGTTGACGTGAAATATAACCTTAAACTATGTTATTTTCGGCCCTTATATATAGCATTTATTTTTATATTTTTCTTTAATATTTATAAGAATCATTATAATTATCCTGAAAAAACAATTACAACCATTATGTTAATAGATACTATTTCAAGTCCTAATGGTTAGTGTTATTAAACTGTAATTTTCAACCAACAATTGTTGACGTGAAATATAACCTTAAACTATGTTATTTTTGGTCCTTATAGTGTTTTAAACCCGTCACAGCATTTAACATTTACTAAATAGTCGGTAATGTTAAGTATTTAATTAAAGGTTAATCCCTAAAACCCATTTTACTATTGTGAGGTTAAAAAGGTTAAAATTTTTAACATATATTTTTTGAATTTAGTAAAGCTCTATGAAGCGAGTCTAATAGTGGTGGTCTCTCGGTGATGTGTGGTTGAATGAAAGAAATTCAATAAAATTAAAAAATAAAGAAAATTAATGTTTCTATTATTTCTTCATCGTCCAACTGCCAATTAGCGACGAACCACCACTATTGAACCCGGAGCTTCACTAAAGTCCAAAATTCATTTTTAAAAATTTCAACATTTTTTGTCCTAAAAGTTGTAAAATAAGGAAAAATGAAACTGATGTGAAATTTTTTTTTTGGAGAAAACCTCAAACCTGTGGTGGTTTTTTGAAATTATCCCTTTTATTAACATTTTTATTAAAGGGAGATTAAAAAAATAATAATAAAATAAAAACAAAAACAACCGCAGATTTGTCATAGTAGTAAAAAAAAAAAAAAGGGATAATTTCCCTTTTAATCTTTTTAAAGTTTTAATTAAGTTAATGAGACTCCAAAGTTTGTATTAAGTATTTAAATCAAGCAAACTTTAAATTTCACAAATGAGCCTTTATGACTTTTTTGTCCCTCGTCACATAAAAATAAAGGTTCGTCATCACATTGTTTGAAAGAGTTTTAATAACATGGGAAGGATGTGAAGACTCATTTTATGAAATCTAAAATTTTGTTTGGTTTAAAAACTTAACTCAAAATTTGAAGGCTCATTAACTTAAATATATAGTTTGATTTGTTCAGTTTTTACATTTTTTCCAAAAAAAAACTACAATTTTTATATTTTTAGTCAAAAACCTACTTTCTGATGGTTTCTAGTTGTTAAACCGTAATCAAGGGTTTGTTTGTAATTTATGATTTTTAAAAATAATTTTTACTTTTTTTTGCTTTGTGATTTTTTTGAGAAATTGAAAAATGACCAAAATGCCCCCGTTACTATTCATCCACTAACGAGATGACAATAAAATGGATAGAAACCGTCCAAAAGTAGGTTTTTGGCCAAAAATTAAGAAGTTATAGTTTTTTTACTAATACGAAAACCTGCAGATATTTTTTGGGAATATTTCTTTAGTAAATATATATATTTTTGTGAAAATTCTTCCAAATGGGCCATGAAAAGATTAAAATACAGCAATAGGCCTGATTTGAATTTTATACAAAACCAAGCTTTATAAAAGTTTGTTTTCATCTAATAGGCCTATTTTGCACTTCTACCCTTTTGTTTTAAATTTTTTATCAAAAATTTCATTTTGTATTTTAAATATGATAAAGAAATAAAATGGAAAAGTGAAATTACCCTAATACCACTATTTTAAAATAAACGTTAGAACCTTAGTTATTAACTATTTAAAATATAACTAGAAATTGCCTTAGTTGTTAACTTATTTTTAGAAGAACATTGAGGCTTACCTAGAAATTTGATTAAGGTGATGCAAAAATTCCAACTCTATGCATCTGTACCATCAAATGAACTGTCCAAGCAATCAAATCCATTCAAAATTCAGGGAATATTAATAGGTTTATAAATATAACTTCAAATTAAAGAATTCTACATTCATCTTGAAATTTACTTACTGATTCAAAAAGCAATTAAATATGGTAAAGTTATAAAGATAGTAGTGGTTCGATCAATGAAGCAAAGTTCTTCGAATTCTTCAAGAGCTAAAAATGGCAAAAGTTAGACTTTTTTTTTGCAAGACTTAAAACACTTCTCATTAAGTGATATTAGATTCTACTTCTTAATCGCTGACAAAAAATATATAGATTCGGTAGTGGGGGCTTGAGATTTGAGAAAGAAGAGTACGCAACTTGATTGAACTTGTTCTAGCGCAAAAAAATGCTTTGCCTCGTGAACTATTGTGTGAGGTGTTGTTGTTGAAGCTGCTGAGTTGGGAGTTGTGGATTGAAGCAATAAATGCGATAATGATAGGAAAATTAATGAAATTAGGAAAAACTATTTTAAGGTATTTTTTCTTTTTAGGAAAAACTAGTGTGAATAAAATGATTTTAGCAAATTTTTCCATTCAAATGGTGTCAAACTTTAAAGTTTGATGATAGTAAGATTAATAAATATAATATTTAAAATTAGACTACAATTTATAGTTGTAACTGTAACGTCCACAAACCCGGCCTAGAAGTTGAATCATTTTGAAATCATATATTAAATTATTTGTATTTGACTTAATATAATTTTGGAACTAAAAATATCAATTTTAGAGTCTTGAATTCTTGAAAATTCTTTGAGTGGAAATCGAATGTCTTAATTGGGTTAAAATTGTTACTTTTGAAAATTATGTCTGAAGGGTAAAATGGTAATTTCAAAACTCAAATTTAGAAGTCTTAAATTGAGATGGTTCATCAGAACTTGTTTTGAACTTATTTTCATTGAAAATAGGTTTAATTGGAAAATATGAACTTTTGTTTAAAACTAGTGGTTTTAATTTAAAGTATATCTTTGGGGTGATTTTAGAAGTAATATAAGTTTTCTAAAGAAACCCTGGTCCATTAGCCCATTAGCCAATATGTATATAAGTCTTCTTTTCCTACTCTAATGATAATTTTTCATCTCTTCTATTTCACATTCAAAAACCCTAAATCCCTTTTCTCTCAAAAACTCCGACTTTTGGTTTGCGCCATCCACTTTCAATTTGCCGTTACTTTTTCCGTAGACGTCCGATTGACGTGATTTCAGAGGCTATGAAATCCTACGTCATCCCTCTATAAACTCTTATAACCCTTGAATCTCAAACCTTACCGGAATCCACTTAGATTATCAAAAATCAGTCCTGTCCATCCAGAAGATGTCAGTTCTGGAATCAAATTTCAGATGGCCGTAACTCTCTTGTTTGAACTCGGAATGACTTGATTCTAATTGGATTATCTTCTTCTTTCAATTTCCTACAACTTTAATAAAGACACCAGCCTCATATTCGTGCATCGTTTTGGTCAAATGTGGCCAAAACCGAAACGTCAATATGTAGGATTGCTCCAGTGACAAATAGTATTCATCCGGTCATATCTTCTTCATCTGATCTTTGAACGATGTCAATTTAATTGGATTTTCTTCATTGTTCTGTCTGCTACAAATTTTGTGAAGACTCCATCTGTAAATTCATGCGATATCATAGTCGAAAACGGTAAACTCTAAAACTGAACGAAACTGATTTTATTCCATGTTATTTATCTTAAGTTGTTATGTCGTCCTTTATCGTTCAATCGATCGTCGTCCTATTTTTTTATTAGACTAGGTTTCTTTAGTTTCGCTCTACGTGTTTAATCTATTGTCTAAGTATATATTGTTCCTTGTTATTGTTAGGCGAAGTAAACGCTACCGAGAATCCTACCGGCAATGGTTAGCTTAACTTATCGTCAAAAGAAAGGTTAGCAACGTCGTTTTATACTCTATATCAGTTTTTGTGTGTTTTATGGTTGTGCATTAATATGGTTAAACAAGATAACCACATGAATTGTAATTGGTAAAGTTAGATAGTGATTGATAGGGTGGATATTGATTGTTGCTATTGTTGGTATATTGTTGCTTAGATATAATGATAAGTCTATTGCATGTTAAACTTAGGCTTTGGTTAGCTAGAGCTAGAAATAAACGGATAAGACACTAGTAAAGTACCCGACAAATGATCGATTGAAAGCCAATGGATTGATATAATATAATGATTGAATGTTAATCGAATTGTGTATTTTGATCACTTAATGAATCAGATAATGATTGCCCTAGTCATGGTTGAAAATAGTGATGGAATGACATGTCATTAGGGGTAACCGAGATATCTCAAACTATTGAGCAAATAGGTCTTTTGGTTTAGCTAACCTCCATTGAATGAAAAACTAAGTGACGACTCCTATTGGCTGTGACGGCACCATAGATTATTGGTGGTCTTCGGACCTAATTGATGAAATCCAAAATGTGGTAGTTCGTCCCAAAACAGGGAATAAACGGCTCTACGAATTTTGGTCTTCGGGCCACAGATTATTGGTGGCTTCGGCCTAATTGGCCCCGTTTCATTATTGATCCTAGATTAGTGGCAATCTAATAAAATTGGAAACATAATATGATTGCTATTGTATGATGAATGCTAGTGGATAGTTGATTGCTTTGGGGGTTTTATCTAGATACATAGAATCTATATTGATGACTAAGAATGTTAATTGAATATAATGAGTATAATTAGAACGTAAGGATTAATACACCTTATTGAACTCGTGAATAATATGGAAATTGGGCGGGTTTGTATTCTATTATGATTGATTGGTAGTCCTAGGTGCATTGTGTGCCAAAAATCATAATTGTATGTTTAAATAGACGCATTGCTTGTGTTTGTTGGAGTGTGACTTGCTAACCAGACATCGATAGTCTGACATTGTTTCTTCTCCCTTTTTCTTGTCTCTATCTATTGAAAATGTGAAACTAGTGACCGAGCAGATTGAAGGTCGCATTGCATTCTTCATGTTTTTGGAACCCATATTGACAGCATTGTTTTTCTTTTGTTTTCTCATTAGTTTTAAATGGCATGTAAAGACCATTTAAATGTTTTCAATTTATATTTTTCAGATAGATATTTGGATATTGTCATTTATTGAATAAATATTACGAACAAGTTATTATAATTAAATGAGTTATACGAGTTTCTTTTCAAATGAATTGTCTAGACTATTTTATTGTTTTCAAAACAAGTTTAAGATGGTTATTTTAAATCTGATTATTTTAACATTAATGTTTATTTCCGCACCTATTGTATTGTATCGAACGAATGTATAGAATGTAATGTGACGCTCCGGCTTCCGCTCGCGGCTCTGCCATGGCCGAGGGTTGGACGTTACAGTAACGCTCAACCTCCGGCCACGGCGAAACCGCGAACGGAGATTGGAACGCCACATTACATTCAGTTGTTCATTACAATAGGTGCGGAAATATAAACATTAATAATAAAAATAATCGTTAATAAAATAATCATCCTGAACCTGTTTTGAAAACAATAACATAATCCAGAAAATTCATTTGAAATTAAACTTGTTCGCAATCCATAATAATCATTCAATCAAACGTTTACAATTTCCAAATAAACTGTTCAAAATATAAGGAACTTGGAATATTCAAAGGTTTACAAATTCCATGATAACTGACTTAAAACATCATAAACTAAGTTACTAAAAAGGTTTACATGTTTTTCAAAACTAATCAAAAACAAAGGAAAAGCGTCAGCTTTCAATATGGTTCCAAAAACATGAAATATGCAATGCTAGACCTTCAATATGCTCGATCACCTGTTTCAAATTTCCAATAGAGAGATAAGAAAAAGGGAAAAGATTACAACATGAAACCCAATTCAATTCCATCAATCCGTCAACCAAATTCAATTTCCCTCAAATCTTAGGGCTTCCAACAAACCCTAACTAATCCAATAACCTATTCAACCCTAACTCAACATCAAACACCTTTAATATTTCCAACAATCATGCTTGTATTAAAAGGAAACGAGATTAAAGTTGATCGGAAACTTACCGGAGACACACTGAAGCTGCGATAGCGAAGAAATTAGGAGAGAAATCACTTAGGCAAAGATATAATTGGCTAATTTAGATTTAAAAATACGATTTTGGTGTCTGGCGACTTAAAGCCCTTGTCGCCAACACCTACAGCATCTTAACAATTTGGCTCGCCTAGTGTAACATCCAGTCCCCGCCCCCGGATGACCCAAGGTGCGGTGGTGCCACATCATTCAGAATTGGTCTAAAGGCTGACTGATGTCAAAATTCCCGTATAAGAGAATTGCTTGCGCAAGTGCACGTTATCAAGTAATATAGAGAATTCAATTAGTTCAGGTATCAAATCCACAGAGTACGCAAATTAAATTTAACTTGTAAATTTTCTACTAATTAGATGCACAATTCTTTGAAGTATGTAAGAAACGTTTTATCTAAATGACTCAATTAACAATAGTGAACAGTCTTAGGTTTACGATTTCACCTACCCTGAACTCCACATACACTCGTGACAATGGTTGATTACCTGTTCTCTAGATTCATATGTGTTCCTAGGTTTTTCCAAATCCTAGCAACCTATCGAATAATTTCGTCCCATATTCCTATGTAACTCAATCCACTCGATGCAGTAAGTATGCTATCCTCGAATATATATATCTCAAACCGTATCCTTAAGTATTCAATTGATGTATTTTTGAAACCCTAGGTCTAAACTATAATTTTCTTCCGAACAATTATAGACAGCAGAACAAGATAAACATGGCCAATCATTCATCAAGCTTTAAGAACAAGTTCCAAAAAAAACAAGCATCAATACACCAATAACGAGTATAACAAGAGTTTACTGGGTGGCTACATCGCAAACCTAAGATCAGACTTAGTTACACATTATCATGGAAGCAACTATTCCTAACATAGTAGAGAGAGTTCACCCCTGATCTTCTCTTCCAATCTCTCCAGATGAAATTGCGTGATCTTCGAATGTGTTCCTTTGTCCGTTTCTCGATCCCCCTCTTGTGGTTTGTCAATTCCCTTTTATCATCCTCCAAGTCCTCAACGAGATTGCCCTCAAAATAATTGTGAAAACCCAAACTTGCCTTTCACGTCAGTGTCGACCGCCGGCACGTTTAGTTTGCCCGCTGGCAGTGGGCTGTGACGACGAATGGCTACAGGAAGCGCCGTTTTCATCCGCCGTCACCACGGTCCTTGCTCGCTGGTAGCGGGTGCTGGCGGCGAGCCTCTACAGGAAGCGCCGCTTCCTTTTGGTGTTACGTTCCTTCTGTCCGCTGGCAGCGGGTCCTGGCAGCGGACATGGCCCTAGATTGCCACTTATGTTTGTTATTCATAAACCTGTAATTCAACTTCTCCCGCATAGTCTTCACTCCTGTTCCGTCTCTGATACTTTATTGGCCTCCATCATCTCCTTTTTTATTCCATGCACTCCAAAGTGCTTGTCGGGATTAGAACCTGAAATAACTTGTAACAACATTAGTTTCACCAGAAATGCTCTCGAATTCATTGCAAAAGTCTAAGTTTCAAGGGAAGAAAGGATGCTAAGTTGCAGCCTTATCAACAACCCCCAACTTAAAACCTTGCTCGTCCTCGAGCAACCAATTTAACAAAATCTCCTATTTCTCTTCTAATGGCTTGATGCTTGCAATACAAAATTTACTAATTAAAGATAAGTCTATTAAATTGGTCCACTTTCGTAGGATACACGATGGCATTTAGCAGATGCCACAAGCCTTTAAACCCCTAAGTGGCCTTAGTGGAGGAGTTGTAGTCTCCTGAGAGTTTACCAAGTACGACACCCACAAACATATTGTATCATAGCAGATCAAATTTGGAGCATTCAAGAAAGAATACAAAGATAAATCTTTAGGCTCCCGTTCAGTATGAATCAGACAATAGACGGATAAAGCTCAGGCTCCCGTGCCCAATTCCCCTGCTAAGATGATAGTTACCAGCTTTCGAAAATTCTTATTTCCTATCTCAACAAGTATAAGAACTAGTTCTCTCTGTTTTTGTGTCAGCTCGTCTCTCAGAACCCTAGGTGTCTCACAGCAATTTCTAAGTAGTATGAAGGCCGACCTAATGTCTAAAACTACGTAGATCCATTCTGATGCGCGATATGAGAAATAAATATTTACCTTCGTGACCAATGGAACTGATAGAAGCTGCAGGGCACTTAGAGATCTCAAGATGCCAGTTTGCTCAATTCCCTGTGAATCTGTAGGACTTTTGGGCTATATCAAGGTAAGATTTTGTTTTCGAAGGAAAATGAAACTCATGATGGGAGACAAATAAAACTCGTGACTGATCCCACCCCCAACTTGGCTTTTCCTTAGTCTGTTGTTTTCAGAAAATCAGCTCTTCACCTTCCTTCTCACTCTCTTAGGTTTCTCTTCTTGTCTTCCTTGAGACCATGTATTTCTTTCTAAATATATAGATATATACATATTTGTTTCTTTTTTTTGTTTTTTTTTTCAATCCAAAAAAAGAAAAACTAAGTAGTGCTTACAGTTTCTACTTCCTGCTCCATAATTTCGGTTCATATCTCTGCACTTTACCCGCCTTCGTTTGATTTGTTCGGTCACATCAACTAATTCTTTCATTGTTCTCCCCGTAGGGTTCTGCTACCATTCACGAGTTCTTAGGTAGGGCAGTGTTTAAATTTGAGTTTCGGCTCCCAATTTCTTCGGATTTCGACCCCAAATTCTTGGTTTGGACGAGGTGGGGACCACAAAAGTTCATGGTGTTTGGCTTCAACTGGGCTTTAGTTATCACTCTTTAATGTTGCGGGACGTGTTTCGGCCGAGGCTTTGCTTTGCTTTACTTCACTCCACTTACCATGCCTACGTCATTTTCACAGTTCCTCTCGTCATCCTGCTCATCCAATCATTGCCCCCTGCACTTGAGGAACTCCTGTCAAAACCAACAAACCTAGCGAAGGGCTTTTTAGAGAAATCAATAGAGAAGTGTATATGAAGTGAAGAAAATAAGATCAAACTCTCACAAATAAGATATTTATAGGCTCAAATACTCACAGGGTATCTCCACTACTTGTTCCTATTTACCTGCTTTGACAGTACTCTAGAATTTTCTAATACTGGTGCCAAGCGAAATTCAGAGCATTTAGGCCGCGGAGCTATTAGAATTCACATTCTATTGTCAAATTCAACTTATTCAGTAAACCGAAATCAATGAAAGATTTTAGAAAAAAAATTAGCTCCAAACTCAAACATCCATGATACTATACCTGCAGCCACCCCCAACTTGAGTTCATACATTGTCTCAATGTATTACCAAAACAACCACTAGATAAGAAACCAATAGCAACTCCTAGTGACTGCATACTAACATATCAAGTTCAAGTACCAGTTATACATATCCATACAGACAGTACCAAAGTCTCAGAAAATTGGAGTTACTAAAATAAAGAAACAAAAAAGGAACAGAACGATCACAGTGGTGGTGGGCAATGAGCTGCAATAAAGGCGTCAATCGCCTGAATCTCTGCTTTGAGTGCATTCTTCCTGTCCGTGAGTTGCTGAAACTGAGGATCATCAGCCTGAGTCCCTTGCTGTAGAAGCTCAATGAGATGCTCTTGTATTGCGTTCAGCTCCTCCTGCTTCTCCACTTTTCCTCGAAGAAGAATCTCCACAGGTGCTCTGCTGGAACTAGTGCTGCTAGATTGTGCCGGTGTGATAGGAGCGGTGGCGTCGCTAGAAGATGCAGTGCGACTGCCAGAACTAGTAGTAGCCGAGGTAGTCCTGGAAAGAGCCGGTAACCCACGGTTTGCTCGCACCTTGGTGATGTTGACCATGTTCAAGTTAGGGTGATGTAGCATCACCTCCCCATCGAGATCTACACGCAGTCCCGCCCTCCTGAAAAAGTCAGTAATCAAAGAATGAAAGATGAGGGATTTGTGTCCCATCCTACCCGAGAGCCGTTCACAAAGTTGTTGATTAATCAATTGGCCCACATTGATGGGAAGACAGCTTCTCAAAGCATGGAGGTAACGAAGTCGGTCGGTGGTAAACATCCGCCGCGACACCGGAGTGAGATTCTAGCACATGAAGACATTCCAGATGTGTGCCCTCTCATCCATCTCTTTCGGGCTAGTAGCTGCCACCGTCTTGGTATGCTCAGGACCGCATAACACCGCTAGCAAGTCGGCATCTTTCATTTGCTGGACGGAATCTGGCCACCCGTGAGATTACTTCGGCGGACGAGAAATACCATAATACTTGTTGATCTTGTGCGCAGAAAACACAACTGATACTCCGTTCAAAGTGATAGAGTCATACTTCATGAAGCTATCTACATCCATCTCCCGATAGAATTGCTTCACTAGATCATAGTTGGACGGAGGGCGTTGCCTAGTTAGGTCCTTCCATCCTCTCAACTCAAAATCCTGAGCCCAATTCATATAACCCAGCGCCTCATCATCAACTCCCCATTCTAACACAACCTTAGCCCCTTCAACTGCTATTTCCCTCTCCTCTTGCTCCTTCCGCAGCAGCTCCGCTCTTTGGTTTGCACTTCGTCCAGCCTGCTCATCCCGGCGTGTGTCATTTCGCCGTGAATGTTCAATTGTTGCTCCTCTGCACAAATTCAAGATAAAACAGCACACAAAACACATAAGCAGCTCTATGTTACAACCAATTTCAAACCACCATGCAATATTGTCACCTAGAAGCAATCACACACATATAAAAGGAAAACTAGCACTTCTAGTGAACTTTCAAAATGAAAATTAGCATGAGTGGACATATGCAAGGTCACTAGCCCATCTAATTGCACCTAAGTTGTCATTGAGGTAATTTATCAAACACCTTGCGAGCATATGGAATTTAGGCATAAGATGGCATGAACAGTATTTTCCTACAACCTCATCATGTTTCTAATGACAACTAACATTCAAGAGTACTCAAAACCATCAAAATTTTCATTGAGGCATTATGTCAAACACCTTGAGTTCATGAGTTGAACCTTATGAGAGTCAACTAAACTAAATGGTAATGCACCCAAAAATCACATCCAATGGCAGCTCTAACATCCTATGGTGCGGTAAAGAAGTCTACACAACATAATGTGCCATTCAAGTTCAAGAAAGAAAATAACCCTAACCTCTATTCAATCCAATTCCCAAGCAAAGACAAGAGAAAGAAAACTTACCTCATGGTGGGAGTATAATCTAGGAGAAGGATGAAGATGGAAGAAGAAAGGGAAGAGAACTTGGTGGATGTGGTTGAGTGTAGAACGTCCAATCAGTAGGAGAAGAGAGAACTAGAGGAAACAATGCTAATTGGGAGAGAAAAGAATAAGAAGGGTGTTTAAATACTTACCTGTCGGGGTCGTCCGCTGCCACATTAATGTCGTTCGCTGCCAGCGGAGTGTGATGGCGAACCCTGACAGTGAGCGCCGCTATGGCTCGTCCTCAATTTGCATCCTATTCGCTGGCAGCGGGATGTGACGGCGGAGGCATCGGCCGTCAAATAACCCCCTCCGCTGGCAGCGGACGCTGGAAGCGAATGCTGTCCGCTGCCATCCCTTCTTCTCTTCGCTGGTAGCCAAATCTGGCGGCGAACAGTACCTGGGAACTTTTTTTTTTTTATTAAATAACACCATTACATAATACCCAAACAAAATAAACGACTATACACAATAAATTTGCTAGGTTGCCTCCTAACGAGCGCTTTGTTTAATGTCGTTGAGCTCGACATTTATCGGCCCATTGATCGCAAAGGAAATAGATAGTCTGACTACCCATTTCCTTACTCCCTCCTAGATATGCCTTCAACCGCTGTCCATTCACCACAAAGCGATGTCCATCACTTTTATCCTCCACTTCGACAGCTCCATTTTTACAGACTTGATGAGCACGGAACGGTCCGGACCATCGGGACTTTAACTTGCCTGGAAACAATTTCAACCGAGAGTTAAATAACAGAACCGACTGACCTGGGGTAAACTCCCGTCGCAGAATATGTTTGTCATGCCATATCTTTGTTCTCTCCTAGTATAGACGAGCATTCTCATAAGCTTCAAATCGAAAAGCATCCAATTCCTCCATTTGTAGAAGGCGTTTGTCACCACCATCTTTTAAGTCGAAGTTCAGGTACTTGATCGCCCAAAATGTTCTCTGCTCCATTTCTACTGGTAAATGGCAATTCTTTCCAAAAACTAACCTAAAGGGTGACATTCCAATTGGCGTCTTGAAAGCAATTCTGTACGCCCATAATGCATCTTCCAACTTCAAGCTCCAATCCTTCCTTGACCTGTTCACTATTTCAGCTCCCTATTAGAGATTTCCACTTGACCGCTTGCTTGCGGATGATACGCCGTGGTGACTTTGTGTTTCACTCCATATTGAATCAATAACCTTCAATAAGGTGATTATAGAAATACGTACCTCCGTCACTAATCAAGGCTCGTGGGGTCCCGTATCGTACGAAGATATGGCTTTTCAAGAACTTAAGCACCACTTTTCCATTATTTGTTGGAGTTGCTATCACTTCTACCCACTTCGAGACATAGTCTACCGCCACCAATATGTACTCGTTTTTCTGGGAAGGGGGAAAAGGTCCCATGAAATCGATGCCCCACACATCGAACAATTCGACTTCTAGAATGCCTTTTTGTGGCATTTCCCACCTCTTTGAGATGTTTCCGGTACGTTGGCAGCGGTCACATCGCTCAATAAAAGCTCTTGCATCTTTAAACATCGTAGGCCAATAGAATCCAGACTGGAGGATCTTTGCAATTGTCCTATCGGCCGCAAAATGTCCACAGTACTCCGAAGAATGGCAGCTATCCAACACCTGTTCAACTTCTTTAAAAGCTACACATCTACGAAGTATATGGTCAGCACATCGACGAAATAAATAGGGTTCATCCCAGACGTATCGTAAAGATTCATGGAAGAATTTCTTCTTCTGGTGGGGAGTCAAGTCATCTGGAATTACCTTTGAAACTATATAGTTCACAAAATCAGCATACCAAGGTGATTTCTTTGACTGACAAGTGTATAACTGCTCATCGGGGAATCTTTCATTTATCTCCACATCAGCCTCTAGTGGAATATGTTCCATTCTTGATAGGTGATCTGCCACCTGATTTTCCGTCCCTTTTCTATCTTTAATCTCCAGATCAAATTCTTGAAGTAGCAAAACCCAACGTATCAACATCGGTTTGCTGTCCTTCTTCATCACCAGGTACCTAATAGCTGCATGGTCAGTAAAAACAATCACTTTAGATCCTATTAGGTAAGGTCGGAACTTATCCACCGCAAAGACCACTGCTAGTAATTCCTTCTCCGTAGTGGTGTAATTCTCCTGTGCATCATTCAATGTTCTACTAGCATAGTAGATTGTGTGAAATATACAATCACGTCTCTGTCCAAGCACTGCACCCACTGCAAAATCACTTGCATCGCACATTAATTCAAATGGAAGGTCCCAATCCGGTGATGTAATAACAGGCGCAGAGACCAACCTTTCTTTAAGGAAATTAAATACCTGCAAACAATTGTCATTAAAATCAAATACAGAGTCTTTCTCAAGTAAGGTACTCAGAGGTTTCGAAATCTTAGAGAAATTACGGATAAATCGTCTATAAAAACCCGCATGACCTAAAAAACTTCTGACCGCTCTAACTGATGTTGGAGGTGGCAACTTCTCTATTACCTCAACCTTTGCTCTATCAACTTCTAACCCTTTCACCGACACCTTATGTCCTAGTACTATCCCTTCGGTTACCATGAAATGGCACTTCTCCCAATTTAGTACTAAATGTGTCTCCTTACACCGCTTCAACACTAAACCCAAATTCTCTAAGCAATGATCAAAAGATTCACCAAATACAGAAAAATCATCCATAAAAATCTCCAAGTATCTCTCAATCATATCAGAAAATATTGCCATCATGCACCTCTGGAAAGTGGCAGGAGCGTTACACAAGCCAAACGACATTCTCCTATATGCAAAAGTGCCATAGGGGCAAGTGAAAGTGGTCTTCTCTTGATCCTCAGGTGCTATAGCTATTTGATTATACCTAGAGTACCCATCTAAGAAACAGTAAAAGGCATGTCCCCCTAATCTATCTAACATCTGATCAATGAATGGTAATGGGAAATGGTCTTTCCTAGTTGCCTTATTAAGTTTCCTATAACCTATGCAGACTCTCCATCCTGTAACTACCCTTTGGGGAATCAACTCGTTCTTTTCATTCGCTACTACAGTCATTCCCCCCTTTTTAGGTACACATTGAATTGGGCTAACCCAAGCAGAATCAGAAATAGGGTAAATGATACCTGCGTCCAGTAGCTTGAGAACTTCTTTCCTTACCACCTCCTGCATGTTCGGATTCAACCTCCTTTGCGCTTTAATTGAAGGTTTGTAGTCCCCTTCCATCAAGATCTTGTGCATGCACACAGAAGGACTGATCTCTCTTATATCTGCAATCGTCCATCCCAGGGCTTTTTTGTATTGTTTGAGAACAACAATCAATTTCTCCTCCTATTCATGGGTTAGTTTCGCAGATATGATAACAGGTAAAGTAGAAGAATCACCCAGGAAAGCATACCTGAGATGCTCCGGAAGTTGTTTCAGCTCCAATTTCGGTGGCTCTTCAATGGATAGTTTAGGCTGAGAAGATATCGGCCTAGTCTCAATTTGATGTACTTCACAGTATGGTCTCTCTTCAAGTTGCATAATTATCTCAGAGACTTCTTCTCTTTCACCCATCATGTTCATTAGTGCAGCTTCTAGTGCGTCCAAAAACCAACAGTCTTCTACAGCTAGTTCTTGAGAATTTTCTTGAAAAGTAGAGACCCTCATGCACTCAGAATCTTCTGTAGGGTATTTCAGAGTTTTAAAAACATTGAATTTAATCTCTTCATTCTCTACTCTCATTACCAATTCACCCTTCTGAATATCTATAACTGCTTTTCCAGTAGCCAAAAATGGCCTTCCCAAAATCAATGGTACCTCCAGGTCAGCTTCCATATCCAAGACAATGAAATCCGCTGGGTAAATAAATTTACCCACTTTCACTAGTACATCCTCAATAACACCCTTAGGCTTCTTTAATGATCTATCTGCCAATTGCAAAGTCACAGACGTCGGCTTGCAGCTCCCTACTCCCAACTGTTGGAAAACAGAATAGGGCATCAAATTAATACTCGCCCCTAAATCACATAATGCCTTTCCAGAAAACTGATCCCCAATGGTGCATGGGATAATAAAACTCCTAGGGTCCTTTAACTTCTGAGGTAGATTACGTTGAAGAATTGCACTGCACTCCCCAGTGAGGGCCACTGTCTCGTAATCTCCCAATTTCCTCTTTTTGGATAAAATATCCTTCATGAATTTGACATAACTGGGCATCTGCTCTAAGGCTTTTGTGAAAGGTATGTTGATCTCTAATTTCTTGAAAATGTCAATAAACCTTTTAAACTGCTGGTCCAACTTCTTCTTCTTCAACTGGTTAGGAAAAGGTGGGGGAGGAACAAGATCAACCAATCTATCTTTTTGCGGACTTTGGACTTCATCATCTTGCTTCTTAGACAAGTCCTCTTCTTTTGCCACCTCTACGTCCCTCTCCTGATTCTTATTCAATGGATTCTTCCCTTTCTTTTCCAGTTCTTTCAGTACCTTCCCACTTCTCAAATTCACCGCTTTCACCTCCTTTTACTCAATAGGATTGTTCTGAGTATTACTAGGCAACGTCCCAGCCTGGCGATCTTGCATTGCTTGTGCTAGTTGTCCAACCTGCACTTCAAGATTTCTAATCGACGCCTTCGTATTATTATTCTCAACCTGTTGAGCCTGCATGAATTGTACTTGAGTCTGCATGAGTTGTTGTTGAGACTTCACCAGCTGAGCCAAAAGATCATCTGTAGTGCTCGCTTTCTTCTCTGGTTGAACTTAAGGTGCATACCTAGGTGGCGGTTGTTGCTTGGCGAAAGTACCTTGAGTACTTTATCCGAATGATTGCTGCTTGTTGAACGGTTGTTTGTATCCAAAATTTGGATGGTTCCTATTTGCTGGAGTGTAGGCCTGCGAATAAGAGTTATTGAAACTTTTATTAGTCACCTAACTTACCATCTCTGAAGCTTCTCCAGTGTCTTCGAATTCCATCCCTTCTTCAGTGCAATCCTCTACAGCTTCCACCTTCGACATACTCAAAGCATCTACTTTCTTTGTCAGGGCTTCTAACTGGGCTGCCACCTTATCGAATTGGCTAACTTGATGCATCCCGGCTGGCTTCTTTTGCGGATTTCTTTCTGCCTCCCAATGTATACTCATCGCCATATCTTCTATTTTCTGGTAGGCCTCTGCATATGTCAGATTTGCTAATGATCCGTCTGCGGCTGCATCTAACACTGATCTGGTAGCAATATGAAGACTTGAATAGAAGGTCTGCAAAACAATTTCATCTGATAATCCATGGTGCGGAACTTTTCTTGCCAAATCTTTTATTCTCTCCTAGGCGTCATATAGTGATTCTCCTTCCATCTGACGAAAGGTCATAAGTTCGTGCCTGAGACGAGCTGTCTTCGCTGGTGGAAAATATTTCTAGAGAAATTGTTGCACCAGTTGTGCCCAAGTAGTGATAGATCCAGGCGGGAGAGACTCCAACCAATTCCAAGCCTTGTCTTGGAGAGTGAATGGAAAAAGGCATAAAAGCACTGCTTCCTCTGGAACTCGATTAGTCTTGAACGTCCCGCAAATAGAGAAGAACTTCTTCAAATGCTGGTTGGGATCCTCATTAGATAGCCCATGGAACTAACAGGACTGTTGAATCAAAGTGATAATAGACGTCTAGATCTCAAAAGAATCTGTCGTCACTGCTGGAGGAACGATACTTTGACGTATACCGTTCAATGTAGGAGCTATAAACTCCCTCAATGTGCAGCAAGGAGGATTCACCGCGTCTGCCATTCGATGCTGACATCATCTCTCGCGTAGGAGTCTCTCAAGTTCAGGTAACGGTTCCACTAATTGCGCTCCTGAATGTCTGGTTCTTCGCATCCACTAAAGACCTGCACAGACAGCAGAGAAAAAGAAACAAATTGAAAAGTCCAAAGAGTAGAAAATTCTCAATAGTTGAATAAAATAAAGCCGTAGTCCCCAGCAGCGGCGCCAAAAACTTGATGTCAAAATTCCCGTATAAGAGAATTGCTTGCGCAAGTGCACGTTATCAAGTAATATAGAGAACTCAATTAGTTCAGGTATCGAATCCACAGAGACAACGCAAATTAAATTCAACTTGTAAATTTTCTACTAATTAGATGCACAATTCTTTGAAGTATGTAAGAAACATTTTATCTAAATGACTCAATTAACAATAGTGAACAATCCTAGGTTTACGATTTCACCTATCCTGAACTCCACGTACACTCGTGACAATGGTCGATTACCAGTTCTCTAGATTCATATGTGTTCCTAGGTTTTTCCAAATCCTAGCAACCTATCGAATAATTTCGTCCCATATTCCTATGTAACTCAATCTACTCGATGCAGTAAGTATGCTATCCTCGAATATATATCTCTCAAACCTTATCCCTAAGTATTCAATTGATATATTTTTGAAACCTTAGGTCTAAACTATAATTTTCTTCCGAACAATTATAGACAGCAGAACAAGATAAACATGGCCAATCATTTATCAAGCTTTAAGAACAAGTTCCAAAGAAAACAAGCATCAATACACCAATAACGAGTATAACAAGAGTTTACTGGGTGGCTACATCGCAAACCTAAGATCAGACTTAGTTACACATTATCATGGAAGCAACTATTCCTAACATAGTAGAGAGAGTTCACCCCTGATCTTCTCTTCCAATCTCTCCAAATGAAATTGCGTGATCTTCGAATGTGTTCCTTCGTCCGTTTCTCGATCCCCCTCTTGTGGTTTGTCAATTCCCTTTTATCATCCTCCAAGTCCCAGACGAGATTGCCCTCAAAATAATCGTGAAAACCCAAACTTGCCCTTCACGTCAATGTCGACCGCCGGCACGTTTAGTTTGCCCGCTGGCAGCGGGCTGTGACGGCGAATGGCTATAGGAAGCGCCGTTTTCATCCGCCGTCACCACGGTCCTTGCTCGATGGTAGCAGGTGCTGGCGTCGAGCCTCTGTAGGAAGCGCCGCTTCCTTTTGGTGTTACGTTCCTTCTGTCCGCTGGCAGCGGGACCTGGCAGCGGACATGGCCCTAGATTGCCACTTATGTTTGTTATTCATAAACCTGTAATTCAATTTCTCCCGCATAGTCTTCACTCCTGTTCCGTCTCTGATACTCTATTGGCCTCCATCATCTCCTTTTTTATTCCATGCACTCCAAAGTGCTTGTCAGGATTAGAACCTGAAATAACTTGTAACAACATTAGTTTCACCAGAAATGCTCTCGAATTCATTGCAAAAGTCTAAGTTTCAAGGGAAGAAAGGATGCTAAGTTGCAGCCTTATCACTGACCATTAGCCCCACAGACCACCATTACGTTTTCCAGCATGTTTTGTCCTCACTCGCATGCTTCCCAGAAAAATTTCTCGGAAGGTCATCCATCCTAAGATTGCTCCAAGCCAAGCACGCTTAACTTTGGAGTTCTCAAGTTCTGGGCTCTTGAAAAACAATGTGCACATTGATGATATGGGTAGCAATTAGATTCTTTTTAACCTATTCTCAATATGGGGTGTTACATCTGGAATCGGTCGTTGGCGACAAGGCTGGCAACATAAAGCCATTGTCGCCAATAGCTACAGTGTTGTGACCATCCTTTGACAAGACGATTCACTCACTAGCGAGATAGCTGGCAGCAAGGGGCTATGTCGCCAGTGTCAATAGTATCGCGTACCTCTTTTTCCTCATTTGATTGACTTCATTTTCATAACCAATTCCGACATACAACGAAAAACAAAACCAAGGAACATTTACAATTCAATTTAATGATCAGGAATTCCATTTCAATAATTAAATACGGTTCAAGAATTACAAGAAAGGTTCAATAATTTAACAATCGAATTTAGCTTGAAATATTAGAAAACGTTTAGCCCCAAAATTGGGACATTATAGTAGCCGCGTTAAAAAATTTGATCACTATAGTCAATGATTTTATGAAGTAGTTTTAGAAATTATTCTGAAAACACCTCAAAACCGTACTCTATTATTTAAAAACTACGGATTCACACTATAGTCTATTTTTTTTTTTAATTTTTTAAATATTGCTTATATATTTGAAAATCTTTGCCATTTATTTTCTCTTTACCTACAATTAGGGAAAAGTGTGGGCTAAAGTGGTTTTAGGCAACAATTTTTTTAGCCGTAAACAATGATGGTGTTGTCATAGACTATAAATGTTATCGTGGAAATTCTAATAGAAGCAAAGAAAACATCGATTAATATGAAAATCTAATAGCATATAAATGAATTCAGAAAAACAATTAACATAGATGAATGCTAATCAAGTTCAAATAATGTTGAAACTTGACAATTGAAAGAGATTGTGTTAACATGTCTATAGAATTTTCTATGGTGTGAGTTTTCTCCGTTACAATTTCTTTCTTAGCAAACACAAGTCAAATAAAATGACACATTACACTGAATTTTAGTTTTAAAATGATAAACGTCAATTCTGAATATATGCAAGTTAAACATCATGAGATACCAAGCTTGTTACTAAAATCTCAAAGTTGTAAAGCCTCATTGAATCCTAAGTAGATCCAATATACTTTATTTTGAGTTAAAGATGAAGCGTGAAGAGATTGTAAAGATATTTTCTAAGAAACTAGAACACCATATAATGAAATATATATATATATGTATATATATATACTAAGAGATAGACATTCTATAATCAAGAATCATCACCATAACAACATTGAGGATGTGTTTGGTTCATGTCCTAATTAGAGGAGATGGAGTACAAACACATAGGTCTCTGTCTCGAACGTGTTTGCTATTCATCTCAATTTCATTTTGTCTCCGTCTCTAGTGTACAAGACACAAAATTTTTGTACTCCTTCAAACTGAGGTACAATTTTTTGGAGACAGAGACAAAAACTGGAAAGCCAAAAATACCCTTATCATCTTCATCAATTCCAGATGTGTAACAAGAAGAAAATCACCTTGCTTCACCAATGTTGGGAGTATATTAAAATTTAGGGTAATTTGGTCCTTTTAATATTTTTTTCAATTTTGTCCCCCTAACCAAACATTTTTTTAATTTTGAGACGGATACAAACTTTCAATTTTGTGCACTGCAAGGAAACACTTTACTATCCTCAATTTCTGTATCCTATCATCTCCAAATTTTTGTATTGTCTTTTGTCTCCAGCCGGATCACTAGAACCAAATGCAACCTGAGTGTACCATTGACTTAACATGAACATATCAAATCTTTTATACTACTCCCAAGGAGCTTGTTTAAGGTATAGTGCTCTTCCAAATGACATATAATATTTTCTTTATCAAGGATAAAAAATCTCTCGAGTTGCTTATAAATTTCTTCCTCTAACTCACTATTTGAAATGCAATTTCAACATCAAGTTGCTCTAATTTATATTGAAAAAATAAAAATAAAGTAAGACTCGAGCATAAGTGTGTCCAATTATTAGAAAAAAAAATACCACATTAAAATCAATTCCTTCATTTTGATTACAACAACTACGAATAACCAAGTTGGTTTTCTATCTTGCATCTCCAACCCCAGAAATTCCTTATACTTGTAAATATATTTCGTAGATAAAGCATAAAGTGTCCAACTCCCGCCCCAGAGGACCCGAGGTATAGAAGTCAAGGCATCTCATCAACAATACTTATACCTATACATATCCATAATTCTAATAACATATAGTAGTAAACATTTAAGACAATGCAATTACAATAACCGAAACCCAAATAATAGTACAAAATAATCTAAGCTTAAAATACATTTTAAGTTTCCTCTTTTCAATAAGATAATCAATTAACAATTCAAGAGTGCATTTAATAGGATGGGACATCAAATATAATACTTATTGGTTTAAAATATTATTACAATTTATATCAAACCCAAACTAGGATGTTAGGCAAAAAAAAAAACCTAGTTTAAGTTTTAACTATCCCAAATTGTATTTAGGATAGTTGACAAAATAATAATGTAATTTATACTAGACAAGTAGCTTACACCTACTCAATTTACATTTTTTAGTGATACTTTAGGATGTTTCAGGACGTCAAGTTTTATAAGTGTTACTTTTTGAAGGAATTTTGGTTACTTTGAGTTTGTTTAGGTTTGTATAGTTGTAACTTCAGAATCTTTTTATGTTCTGAATATTTAATGATGGAAGTTGAATTAGTCGTGATGTAATATACTATCATTTCTCTAGATTTTGACTGCAATATGGATTTGATTTGACTTTTAAATTAAATTTTGTAGTCCCTAAGGGCGACTGAACGTATTTGATTTCTTCTTATTTATATTTTGTTGTTTATTTTCTTTATTTTTCAAAAAGTTGCAACTCTATAAAAGCGTTGTGACACATATAATAATTATAACATCAAAGGTCGTGTAAATCTAGTAAATACTTTCAAGTGAATAAAAGGAATCATATTATTAGTTAGCCACATAAAAAAAAATAAGGGATAATGCAATTTCGGGTCCCTGATGTTATGTTGAAATTTCATTTAGACCCTCTAACTTTGCGTGGTGTCATTTGGACCCTCCAACTTGTTAATTATAAGTCTTTTAACCCCCCCATGACATATTAAGAATCAGAAACTAGCGCGTGAATATTACACTATATGATAGTGGTAAAAATTGCTGAAATGGCATTTTATTATTGTACCTGTCATCATTTAACGTGTTCATAATTGCTGAGATGTGTTTTATCTTATACACATCATCAAAGAAGACAAAAAAAAGAGTAAAATCGAGATTCTCCAAATTTCAATTAGGGTTTGCGATCGACGACCTCAATTGAAGAAGAAGATCGATTGGTTAAGCATCAACTAGGGTTTCACGGAATCTACAAAGTCCAAAGATTAGAGACTAATATTACCTGAGTTTTTCTTCAAATTTTAATTAGGGTTTGCGATCGACGACCTCAATTGAAGAAGAAGATCGATTGGTCAAGCATCAATTACAGTTTCACGGAATTTATGCAAGTTTCACAGAATTAGGGTTTGGTTTGAGACTGCTTGTTTATAAACTCAGGAGCTTCTGCGTTTGCTTTTCATCTATCCAGGTGAGTTTGGTCTCTTTTTTATGTTGGTATAAGGTTTTTGTTTTTTGCGCTGAGTTTTGGTAACATATGAAGCTGTTGGTTTTTTCGATATTTATATTTGATTCTTAAGGTTTTTTGGTAACTGTATTTTTTTGTACTTTTGTGGTTAAGGTCAGGACAAATGACTTTTGATTTCATAACCGTTAGATTGTATCATGGGGGTTCTATTGAGGATGATGAGTCTGGTGTGTATGAGAATGAGATGAGTATTAAAGAGTGGATAGTAGATAAGGATTTGCTGTCAATGATGGAGTTATATGTTGAAGTTGTTAAGTTAGGATATACAGAACTTGATTGTTTCTACTTTAGGGATGGAAGTAATAAGTTTAAGGAAGTTATTAATGACACAGTCCTATTAGGAATTCTGGAGGGTATGAAAAATGGGGATAGTATGGTCAATACTACATCATTTTTACAATTGACTAATACTGAAGATGGTCAGTCAAAGTCCCTTTATGCTTTGGAATATTCTCAAGAGAAATATAATAATAAAAACATGGTGATGGGTCAACTAAGGGAGTGGAGACTTTTATGAAAGATATTCAAGAAAATATACCATTTGGAATTAGAGGTATAGAACAGGGTACTGGATCATGTGATTTTAGGTTAGTAGGAAAGATAGAAGAAAATCTGGTTACTACATCTGAAGGAGCAAATCTGGTTACAGGATCTGAAGAACTTGAAAAAGATCCACAAAAAGAGTCTGAAGGAGGAGCATATCCAGAGTCAAATAGGGAAGTTAGGGATGAGGATGAAGATAATAGTGGTGATGCACCTAGGCCTGAGGAAGATGGAAGTGAAATAGATGAAGAGATGCTGAGCTATAGGGAAGCAACCAGAGAGGAAAGAAATGAGAGGAAAAGAAAAGAACCTGCCTTAGTTGAGGAAGTGAATCTAGGTGAAGCGGGTATTGACAGGGGTTTTGAAGGTTTTGACGAAGAAAGGGATGATGATATACATCAAGGCAGATTAGATGGAAATGAGGATTACTATGGCTCATCCGATCCTAGAAGCGAGGATATTAGAGAGGTGTTAGATCTTGAAGCAGAAGAAGGTGTTGATATCAGAGGTAGAAGGAGCTCAAACAAGTTAAGATATGACCCAACTTCTACAGCCTCTTGGTTCCAACTTGGTATGATATTTGAAAATGTGGTTCAGTTTAGAAGAGCTGTTGCAGACTATGCTACAGAAAAAAGGAGTCCAGTTGAAACTGAAGCCCAACGAACGAAAAAGATGTCGTGTGAAGTGAAAAGCAAAGAAGTGTGGGGGGACTCTTTATGCAAGTATAGATAAAGAGACAGGGGACTTCAAAGTGAAGACTTATGAACCTAAACATGAGTGCACAAAGAAAAACAAAACTAAGTTGTGCAATTTAGAGTTTATTGCTAGGAGATTTCAAGAGAAAATTATTTCACAGTGGGACATTAAGTAGTGGAAACTTCAGGATCTAATTAAAGAGAAGTTTGGTTTATATGTTAGTAAAACTATTTGCTATAGGGCAAGGAAGAGTGTCATTAAGAAATTCATGGGAGATTGGACATTAGAATTTTCTCGTCTCGGGGATTATGTTGAAATTTTAAAACAAACAAATCCAAAAAGTTCAGTTTGGATTAGGATAGATAAGGAAACATGTCAAGGGAAGAACCTCTTCAACTACTTCTATGTCTGCTTGGATGCTTTGAAAAAAGGATGGCTCGCAGGTTGTAGAAGAATTATAGGCTTGGATGGAAGCTTCCTGAGAGGAGCCTGTAAGGGACAACTTCTCTCCGCTATTGGAAAAATGGAAACCAATAGATGTACCCCATTGCTTGGGCAGTTGTGCATTCGGAGTCGAAGCATTCTTGGAGCAGGTTTCTAGAGCATCTGAAGGATGACCTGCAGCTTGGATATGGTAAACATTTAACCATTGTTTCAGATATGCAGAAGGTAAATACATATTGTTTATATTTTAAATTTTGTTTGCTTCATTTTATTAGGATTTTATATGGTAAATAATGTCCAGATATTTATTGTTATTGATTGTTATCGGTACCATTATTGTTAATAAGATAAATTTTGTTTGTTTGATGAGATTCATTGGTTGCTAAAGTGATCTACTCAAGTATGGCATTTATGTGTAAACTATTTAAATTGACAAATAATTATCTTTGTCTTTATCTTTAGTGATATGGGGTTTGATTTCAAACAAAAGCTACAATCTTTGTGATATTTTGTTAAAAAATCTAATCTTTCTCAAATAGGTTATCATTTTTCTTCATTTACTCATAGGCATGATGACTGTGTGATATTTATCCCAATCATGTGCAGATTTGTTGGTGAACGTTAAATTAGGGGAATCCTTTTATTATAAAAAGATTTTATTTTCACTGATGGTTAGGACTATTTGTGGGCTTTAGTCAAATTTAGTTTTCAGCTTGCAAATCAATCAACACTGTATGTGAAACAAGATTAGGTATAACAATGATATCAATTGGCTTTTGTCTTTCTCCTTATCTATTCGACATAGCTGATAAAGCTACTAGTTTCTTCAATTTGTTCCATGAAATCTTCCTTACTGACTAGTACGTTCTTTTATAATATCTAACATCTTTTAAATTAGTAAAAACCAATGTAGTGCTATTTGTTTTCTGGATTTGTTCTATTATCATTATAATTTGCTTCTCTATCCTGTAATCATTTTAGTGGGTATGTAAAATTCTCATTTGCTGGGATGTTTTAGGGTTCTGTTCAATTAGATATCCCATTATAATGTATTAATTTGTATTAATTTTTTGGTTTATAATTTTTCCAATTTTCTGTCCTATAATCATTTTGGTGGGATGTTTTAGGTGTTCTTTTCAATTAGATTGAGATAGTGATAATTCATTTGCTGGGATGTTTTATGTTATCATTTCTAGTATATGTCTGTAATTTTATTTGAATTATGGCTGACTTATGGTGATCTAATATTGTGCAGAGCTGAGAATTTTTGTATGTAAATCAATTGGATTCATTTACATTATTGTTGTTGGGACAATTTTGTTACTTGTCAAGTTATTATGTCGTTTACTTGTTTGGTAATGTTATTCTACTATTGTCTGTTGGGTGCTGATTTAACTTGATTGATCTACATCTTCCTCTCTTCCAGAAGCTTTAAGTTTGTGTGGATATTGATATGCTATGTCAATTTTGTTATTCTTATTTTATATTGGTCTATACCAGGGATGAATTGTGAATGGGTAACGTGTTAATTATTCTGGACTGATGCTGAATTGTTAATTATTATTAATGTATATAGCTATGGATATTGGGATGTTAGTTGGTATCTGATGACTTTATTCATATAGGGACTGATTGAAAGTGTCAAAGATCTATTACCTGAGAGTGAGCATAGAATGTGCGCTCGTCATATATGGGTCAACTGGCATAAAACATGACGTGGTGAGAAGAGAATGAGACAATTTTGGAAGTGTTGTAAAGCTTCATTTGGGATCAAGTTCAAAGAAGAGTTGAAAAACTTGAGTTATTTGGGGGGATAAAATAGTAGACGACCTCTTGGAATATAATAAAGAGACTTGGTGCAAGGCTTATTTTCAAGATTTGGCAAAATGCGACTCGGTTGATAACAACATGTGTGAGTCCTTCAACAATTGGGTGATAGGGCCTAGACATAAGGCTATTATCACAATGTGTAAAGAGATTAGATGTAATGTAATGAAGAGAAATGTAGATATGATTAAATTTGCACGGAGTTGGCCTTCCAATATTGCTCCAATGGCATTGAAGTTGCTTGAAGGTAATAAGGAGCTTGCTCAAAAGTGTGATGTCTCATTCAATAGGGATGCAGGATTTGAAGTTTCTGAATGGAGGTATAAGCACATTGTTAACCTTTGTGCCAAGACTTGTACATGTCGAACTTGGCAATTGAAAGGGATTCTGTGTCAACATGCTATTAGTGCATATTATGAAAGAGAACTGGACCCTAAGGACTACATAGACCATTGGTATCATAAAGAGACCTTCCTCAAGGCATATGAATTCTTCATTCAACCAGTAACAAGTATGATCATGAGGCCAGATTCTGGATTTATGCATATTGATCCTCCTGAAGAAAAACCAATGCCTGGGAGACCAAAGAAGAGTAGAAGGAAAGATAAGGACGAAGCTAGTAACAAGCATGGGAAGTTATCTAAGAGCGGATCATGAATGACTTGTAACTTATGTGGTGGCCTAGATCATAATAGGCGCGGTTGTCTAGAAAAGGTTAAATACTTTATCTGCTAAGTTATTTTTAATTTACTTCACATCTTATGTTTTAATTTACTAAGTTGTTTGTTATATATAGGATCAAAATTCAACTTCAGCTCAACCTGAACCATTAACAATTTCTTCAACAGTCAGAGTTGATATAACAGAGCCTGTCATCCCACCATCCATCTACCAGGATACATCTAGGATTATGACAGAAGCTGAGCAGAGAGCTTCAAGAGCACAAAGAAGTAGAGGAAGAGGTAGAGGAACTAGTGCTGGTAGAGAAGGTGGTGTCGGAAGAGTAGCTGATGGTAGCGTAGGTTCAAATAATCATTAACCGTCTCAAATTGTTGCAAGACAATCCACACGGGGAAGAGGTCGACGAAGAACAGCGGGAAGGGTTAATGGGAGACACGTTGCTTCAACATCTGTTAATGAGGAAAATATGGAAGCTGGTGCATCACAACTCAATTCAACTAGCTTGAAAGGAAAGGATCATGCAAATGGAGGATAGAAAAGAAGGAGAAATGAAGGTTTTGGGACTTATGTTAACATCAACATAGGGAGAACTGTTTTAAATATAAGTAATTATATTTTATACTTAAATATTGATTTTATAGTCTTATTTCATATGTTGAAGTACAAATGTTTTGTATCTACAGCCTGGTACAACAACACAGACAGTTATCAATCAAGGAAGTGGATGTATTGATGCATCACAAACGAATATCGATATAGGTTTCAATCCAAGGAGTTTAAGGTGGAGAGGAAGGACAGCCATCACAAGCTACCAACTGGAACAAAAAAGAGTATCAACAGCTAGGATGAGGGCTCAAGATGGAAGTTCGAGACTTCCAAACAATTGAAGACTTCTCAGTATTACAGATAATGTCTTCCTTTAGTTTTTAGTTATAAACTACTCTGCTTCACTTCTTCCTATTAGGATTTTGCATATGTTACTACCATTTTAGACTTTGAAAACAACAAAAACGGTAGTGTTTTTGTTTGTATTTTTGTTGTTATTTTATGAGTATGATATGCAGGATGATAATACTTGAACTATTTAAATTAACAATGATATGTTTGCTATCTGTTGGAGACACAATTTGTTATTCTTATCATTTGTTGGACATTGTTGGTTTGGATTTAGTAAATCCACTTTCTGCAGACGTAAGGTTTCTGGTGCTGAATTGTTAAGTATTTTGATTCCTGGCACTTATTTGTATTTATTTAAAGTAGGTTAGACCATGATTCTATCTCAGATACAAGTAATGAGAGATTATGTGCTTGTCATACTATGCCTTGAAAGTTAGCTGATTACTTTGAGCTTGCAGAAGAATTCTCTTCTGTTGTTTAAATTAACAATGATATGTTTGCTATCTGTTGGAGACACAATTTGTTATTCTTATCATTTGCTGGACATTGCTGGTTTGGAATTAGTAAATCCACTTTTTGCAGACGTAAGGTTTCTGGTGCTGAGTTGTTAATTATTTTGATTCATGGCACTTATTTGTATTTATTTAGAGTAGGTTAGACCATGATTCTATTTCATATACAACTAATGAGAGATCCTATGCTGTGTTTGGAATTCTCTTCTGTTGTTTTTTCTCACTGACCGGTTGGAAATCGGCCTACTATAGCAACTTCTATGATTGATGCTAATTATCCTGATTTTATCCATATTGTGTTTGTTAATCCACTTTGACAGATTCAGACTTACCATGTTGATTCGTACAATTTCTTCGTTGTAGGGTGAGGATGATGATTTTGATTCTGTCTGATATGTTCTGTGAATGTTGTTTTGTAGTTGTCTGTGATTTTGTCTGTGTTTTTGCAAGATGGATGTTGGTTCATGGAATTCGAGTAAAAACGATAGATATAACATGATTAATGTTGTTTCATGGTCCACAGTTCAGGTAATTGAAATATTAATACCTAAGTGATTGATCAATGATATGATTAATTATAACTAGCGAATACAGGAATTTAAAGAGTGTGATGTTTTGTAGTTTGATGTACAGGTTTTTCCAGAATTGTGGACAACAGTGTGGATGAAACTAGACAATCAAGTGGAATTTAAGGTAATTGAATGTAGAGAATTGGTATCTGGATCAAGAGCTAAACATAAGATTGAAAAGACCTGGCAAAAAGAATCCATCAACAATTCCTGAAAAAGATGAAGCAGTAATACCATTTAAGAAATGGGGTTTGACTTGGTTGCAATCTACTTGTGATATATTGCTTCGTAAATGTGTCTTCTTTTGACTGATTAACGGGCTAAATCTGAGAGAGTTCATAATGTGAATGATAAAAGTTTTTTATTTAGATTAGAACACTTTGTTAACACCATTATTTATCAGAGGGTGGAAATATTCCACCATAAAAGTAGGTCAACAAGGTAACAGGGGACAGCGATATTGATTTGGTGCTCAAATATTGTAGACTATTGATAGTGTAATACAAAAGTATATATCATTGTGATTAGTTTTATTGGATTCGGTGGCCAAATGTGAGAAGACAAATTCTCAAGATTCGACTCTCTATCAAAAATGACAAAGAATTTGAATTTTCTACACCAGTAAAGTAGGCCAAGAGTCAAATTCATAAATTGATGGCAGGTGTGGTTGTTCTGATAAAGATGGTTCCAAATTGCTTGGAATTACATTAACCATATGGCTGGTTTGGAATTGCTTATACATTCACAATCTTGGTTGATTGAGTTTTAGTATGTGATTGAAATTATATATGCTTCTCACTGGTTCAAGATATGGTTAATATAATTTCAGAATCATGGCAACATATAGCTATTCTAACATGTATATTCCAATCACTAGAACAACCTAAACCATTCCAAATGATAATCATAAGCTAGTTTGTTATAACGCATCCCTATGCCTCGATTTTATTTCATTTCTTACTTTCACCTAGAACAGTAGAAAAAGTGTTTCTCAAATGCCTTGCAGGAACAATTTGAGTCCTTAAGAAAATTTTACAGGAAGATATCATATTCATATATTGATGTTTTATCTATGTATAATAATGAATTCACAACGAAAGAATTCACGACCTCCATGATTCTGTAAATCAATTAAATCAAAAATGAACTCAGGAACCCTAAAATCCCCAAATCAAATTTAACAGACAAAACTCAAACTCACTCTATCTTTTCTGCAGGTTACGAACCTTCGTCCTGGGTTTGCTCTTGTCCGTGAAACCTTCAGAACTGCGTTATTCTTGCAACGACACAGAATAGTTTTCATTTCTTCTTCCATGGACGTCGTGAAGCTTAGCTCACTAGAATTTGAAATAATATACGTGGAAGTCGTTTTGCACATCAAATACTGAGTTAGCATGAGTTGGTAACCACATCAACATCTGTTAAAATATTCACGCGTGTTACAAGCTGTGTAAATTACACACTAATCCACGTAAGCACCAAGGGTTTAAATGACTTATAATTAACAAGTTGAAGGGTTCAAATGATACCACGCAAAGTTAGAGGGTCTAAATGAAAATTTGACACAACATCAAGGACCAAAATTGCATTATCCCAAAAAATAATAATGAAAAAAAGTTTCACTAGCTCTTTTTTTATCTATTTTAATTTTACTTTGTATGTGATTGGAAGAATAATATAAATAAATCTTTTCTATCCCTAAATATATAATGAATTTATATTTAAATAAAAATAACATAATTTTTATTTTACTTTTTCTTTTATCTCAAGTAGAGAGTGTGATCCCAATATTTATTGGGTGGTTAGTTCTAAAGTTATAAAAATCAAAGACCCATCACAGATGATTTATTGGGTGGCTAGTTCTATAGTTATAAAAATCAATGACCCATCACAAAGGAAATAAGTTTAAATAACAATAAAATAAATAAATAAATAAACTATATATATAAGGCAAAATAAATACATATAATAAATTAAACATAAAATTTTACGTGGAAAACACCAAAAAATAAAAACCGAGATCATCACATAGACAAAAGACCAATTTAGTATGTAACAATAGATAAACTATTACGATCATAATATAACTCTCTCATTCCTGACCTAATTATAATTTGTCATAATCTCACGCGCACAAGTTCTCAAATTCACCTATATGGCTTTCACATGATAACAAGAATAAATTTTAGAATTTCAAATTTCTGTAGTCTCTATAAGTTCCTAGAAAGTTATCAAACTCACCTACAAGATTCGATCCTAAAACTTTAGATCTCCATAGTCTCCATAAGTTTTTAGATCCTAATCGAGCACCTCTCAAATCTGACCAACAATATCTATATTTTTCTATTAAAATACCTAATAATACATACAAATATATTATTTATAATAATAGATTACTTAGTTACAAAGTAATCTTAAAAACAATCAATAAAACGTTTTTCTATTTAGGATTCTCAAGAGTCTCTAATTATAATCCACTTTAGAAAATATAATTCATGGTCAACTATGATGCTTCCAAAATAGTCTTAAAGTCCTTTCCATATTATCGAACCAGTCAGATTTTCACATCTACTCGAATCTACGTGTACTATAGATTTATACTCCTTGATGCTAACGGAACTTGTAAGTATAGGTGGCAATACGGGTCGCGACTTGACAAGTTGACACGAAAAAAAATCGGTTATTAAGGGATAGGATTGACCGTAATCGTGTTGTATTAGTAAGTGTATCGAACCATTTAACCCATTTAATAATCATGTCATGGATTGATCGGTTTCTTGAGGACATATAAATAATTTTAAATTTTGATATTATATATATATTTTTTATTAAATTAAATAAATTTTTATCAAATAAAATTTGTGTCAATCCATTGAATAATCGAGTTAACGTATTAGTTTCGTGTTAGCGTGTCGGATTGGATAATAACTCATTTATTAATCATGTTATCGTCTCGTATTCGTGCCGACCCATTCCTAATCGTGTCGGATTGGATAATAACTCATTTATTAGTTTCGTTGTGTTCGTGATGATAGTTCACAACCTATTTAACAGTCGTGTCGTATCAAGTTAAACAAGTTCGTGTTTATGGGCCTGTTTGGCAATTAGCTGTTAGCGGATTCAATTAACGGTTAGCGGTTGGCGGATTCAATTAGCGGTTTGACCAACTATTAGCGGTTAGCGGATTGATGATACGGTGTTTGGTAATTAGCTGTTTAATAATATACTATTAGCGGATTCAATTATAAAATGTCGCAAACAAACATTTTTAAAAGTTTACTTTTATTTTTCACAAAATATATCTTACATTACTACCTTCAAATAGGTAATACAATGGGTTAAATATTTTAATATTTATTAATAATACTAATAAATAATAATTTTAATAATATTTACTATTTTTATATCAATTATTAATTAAAATAATATACTATATATACTTGCTACAATAGTAAAAAAAATTATAAAAATTTTTAATTATAAAATATTATAATAAAAAAATAATACTGAAAGTATTAAATATTATTATAATACGTTTCAATTATTTTATTAACATATCATTAATATAAATCTAATTAAAAGTGAGGTAATTTGGTCTTTTTAATAAACCTCTAATTTTAAAACCTCTCAAACGCTTCTACTATCAACGTTTTTAAAATTAGAGTTTTAGATCAAATCAACTGATGAAGTTGCTATCAACCAAACTAGCTGTTTTTAAAAATTTTGAGATTTGATTTTGGTCAAATCTCTAAAACTCCTGAAAACGCTAACCTCTAATTGAAAACACTATTTAACAAACAGGCTCTATATCTAGATCAACATGACCCGCGAACCCATTTTGCCAGCTCTACTTGTAAAAGAACATGTAGGGTGTTCAATATCTGACTACCACGGATTTATGTGTCATTCGATTTGTCTAAAAATAATATTTTCAATTATATTTTATTTACTTAAAACATATTTTATTTACTCATCCAAATAATTAAAATTATATTGAATATTGAAACATATCCGAATTTTTCATCACGTTTTAACCACATTCGTTGATAAACCTTCATATCTACTCTACCTCATATAGAAACTTATATATTTTCAACGAGACGGTAAATTTAGAAAATTAAGGCTATGTTCAGCCTCAATGGTTAAAATAGAGGTTTGGATAGTTGGAGTAGTTAGCGATTTGAAAAAAAAGTTAGAGTAACAATTAAAATAGCAGTTCCATTCGATGATAGTTATAGCGGTTAAAAATAACAGTTAGACATAAAAAAAAAAAAAAAATATTGACGTAATCATTTGACTTGTATTTATTAATATGAAATAAAAGGATATTTTCATAATTTTGAAATAGCGATTTGGGAGAAAGCTAATTTGTATGGCGTTTACGAAAACGCCATTTGAATGGCGTTTACGAAACCGCTATTTGAATGACTAAACGCTACTTTGAAATGTTATTACCATACACCTATTTTTACAAACCCGCTAACCATTAACCGGGAATGAAATCGTTAACGCTGACTCAGTCCTAAGGTGAAATATAGAGTTGAGGTCTTACCATAAATTGGTAATCGGACAGGCAAACAGTTCCATTAATGCACCAACTGACACCACAATCCAAGCCAGTAACAACTCTAACAACTCCACAAGTCTCCAACAGGCACTGCCTCTCAGTTCACATGGCCCATCATAAGCCCCAGTACACAGGGCCATTCTTAAACGTACCAAAAAATGAACCATTTTTGGGTATTAAACCAAAATCTATCTTCTTAGTGTCCATTGATGGCCACCTTTATCAAGCATTTAAACCATATCACATCTCATAATGGAGCAACTTCTTTCTACCAGTACTCGGTTAATTGCTCCATTTTGTTGTCAAACGAGTTTGGTGGAACAAGAAAAAAGGCCCCAGTGAAACAATATCATAATATCAATTCATGATTTTTGAGACCACTTCCATTGAAGGACCACCACCACCATGTGCAACACTTTGAAGCACAATCTTTAGTCACAATCCAAGACACAGTGGTGGCCGTCACTGCCTTGGCAATATTGGAACAATTCAGTCCATTGCCAGAGGAATTTGTGTTAATTCTTACCCAAAGCCCGTTAGGCAGTAAAATGTGCACCCACATCCTTCATCATCACTTACCTCTATTAGCTCATTCTTTCGACCATTCATTAAATTCATGCTTGCTCAACTTGATATCACAATAATAGTTTTTGTGTTAATCAAAGTAATTCTTTTTCATTTTTAAATCTATAATAAAAGAGAAAAGCCCCTTATATTTTCATCACATTGATTGTAATAATAGTTTAAGATTTGTATTTTTTTTTCTCAATTTTATAAATGTACTTCAAAAGAAAAAATAAATAAATAAATAAATAACTGGGTGGTTTTTTACTAATAACTAATTATTTGTATTATAATAATAATTAACCCAAAATCCACCTACTCATATTATTTAAATAGTTTTTTTAAATAATAACAATAAAAACATTGTTTAAAAGAATTTCAATTTGGCTTATAAATTAGAAAATAAAATTCAAGTTAAAAAATTTTAATGACACCATTCAAATTATAATATATATATATATATATATATATATATATAATTTTAATTTTAATAGATATAAACAGTGAAACACCTCAATAACGGCACCATTTAACTGATAATTTTTGTCCGTTGGAGTGAATGATAGTTATTCGTATATAATGGTCATATGAATGTTATAAATCTCACTTAATTGTTATAAATTCATAATTTTTTTTTTTAAATAAAATAGGCTAGAAATTTTTTAATGTTAAATTTATTCAAATATTATGGAAAAAGTCTGTTAGCTTGTTTAGAAAATTCCAATCCCTTAGTAATATAACACTTGAATTGATAAGATTTTGGTCTAATATTTCAGCAAAAGAGTAGTCAGTTGCCTTTCTTTGAAAGCAATCCAATATAGGAGACCATGCAGAGTATCGCTTGTATAAGTTTTAACGTTTCAAATTATTTTAATTAATTATTTATAATTATGAATTTATTCAAATTCAATCATATTCATTATCTTCATTATGATTACTTATACAATCTTTTTCTTTATCATTTTTAGTTATTAAACATTAAAAAAAATTCTTTTATCTATTGAAGTAATTACAATAGTTATTTAAATTTTTAATTTTTATATTATTTTATTTTAAAATAATAATTTATTAGATTTGAGTAGTCCATTATAGAGGATGTGTTTTATACAGATTATTCTATTCAAATTAAGGTAAATTACACCGGGCAGCAGTGAGTTTAGGTAAAATTACATTTGTGAATCAATTTTCATCAATTTACACAAAATATTAGCGAGTTTTGAATAATGTTGCAGTTGGTTTGACGGTGTTAAGTCAACCCCTTTGACTCAGTCAACTGTAAACGTGTCTAACACACTTGGACACGTCAGCAACACGTCAATGCCACGTCACCACCATGCAGTGCAACATGTATTTTAATTGTGGTCAAAGGTGAGTGAACTCTGTTGCAACATCATTCAAAGCTTGCTAGTGGTTTGTGTATCATTATTCAAAACTAGCTCGTGTATTGTGTAAAATTGATGAAAACTGGTTCACATGTGTAATTTTATAAAAATTCACTATTGTCTAGTGTAATTTGTCCATTCAAATTATGGTTGTTACTGTTTATAGGAAAATTTATTTTATAGAGGATTAAAATAACATATAAAAAAATCGATTCTGAAATAAATTTAGTTGTGGTAATGAATTGCTATTATAGAGAATGACAATTATAGAGAGGTTTGACTATATATATATAATAAAAATATCCAAAAAAATCTTTTTAAAGTAAATCTATCTAGTTTCCAAAACTTTTAGATATAATATAAATATTTAAAAAAATTACATGTCGGTCTTCAATTTTCTTTTTGACTGGAAAAAAATAAGCTCAAACAATATGTAAAAATATTAATTAAAAATATTTAATAATACATCTTTAATTACACATACAATTAAGAAAATAAATTAAATTAGGACCAAATATTTCCATTAAAATGGTGTTAGTTGTTTGTCTATCTACATGGTAATATTACTTTTTAATAATAATAATAATAATAATAATAATAAAATATTGCACATTCAGGCATAGTGTAGTGGCAAGTGGATCTTACAGGATCTCTTTCTGTCTCTAGACAACTATACATTTAGGATTCGAGTTGTAACGTCCTAAATTTGGGTCTAGATTTTTTTTTTTTTGTTATTTTGAGCCAATTATGACTTTGAATTAATGTACGAATTTTCAAAAATCCCAAGTCAGATGATTCAGAAATTTACTCTAGGGGCAAAATGGTATTAGAAATTATAGAACGAAAGCATATAGTCAACTGGTGAATTAAAACGTTTTCAAAATTTAATTCGTGAATTGAGTTTTAATTTATGAAATCAGAAGATTGGGGGCAAAAATTGAGGATATTTGGGTCAAACATGGATTTTAAATGAATGTGGATATTTTTCCAAAAAAAAAAACAGAGTTTTGGGTTTGAATGAACTATTTAAGATCAATGAGTGTTTTAAAGATTCATTTAGAGCGGAAGGGCGGACTAGAGGGTTGGTAGGCTGACATATGGGTGGTTGAGTCCAAATTGGACCACCAATCCACCCAAGCTTACCCAACCAATCCACATCCACCTACACCCTATCACAATAGTAAAACCCTTTCATGACTAAAACCTTACAAGCCATTTTCAGAAACCCTCACATTTCTCTCTTCCTCCCAAATTACGTAAACACCACTCACACTCCACTCCACACTCACACCCAACGCCATCGACATGAAAGACCCAGTCAACTTACACTACTAACAACTGTAATTTATGAGTTTCAAGAGGAATGGTAAAGTTTTTTCATTTATTTCTTCAATTAGGTAAGAAAATTCAATCTCCATCCACGGTGTTTTGGGTTTAAACTATTAAATGCACATTTATTGATTGTTGATAGGATCATATGCGTGTTTTAATGCTTTTGATCTACTAGCACTTGTATAGTCTCTAATGTTGTTTTGGTTTAAGCCGTAGAATACTCATGGTATATAGTCAAATTTTAAGTGTAGAGTAATATTGTTGATTGAATAGTATTGACTTGGTTATGTGATTTTGGCATTGGTGGTAACCAAGCTGGAGAAATCTAACTATTATTCTCGGAGGAAAGGTTGGCATTTTTATTCTAAGCTCTATATGATGTTTGATGTGTGTTAATTGCTTGATTGCATTAAAATGGTTAAATGTCATGACATATGTGAATTAGAATGTCGATGATGACTTGGTGATGACTAAGTGTTGAATCATAGTGATGAACTGAATTTTTACTTTCAATGATGATACATTAAAATGAAACTTGAATTATATGAGCCAAATGGTTGGGGGTGGGCAGATTTTCAATTTTTAACCAAAACGAATCGACCTAGACCAAGTTAGTCAAATTTTAGGCTTATTTGGGTTAGTCTAGTTTTATTAAATTAAAAACCGAATCATTTGGTCTCGGTTCGGTTTCATCCTTCCAAAATCGACCTAACCTGAATAACCGATTTCAATTAGAAAAATAAAAAATCTCAGACATTCAACTCAAAAATAAAAATAAAAATCCTAATCTTAACAATTTGTAATAAAAAATATATACATATATATTTGTATTTTATTATTATTATTATTATTCAAAAATATATATATATATACATATATTGTAATTGTTTTTGGGTATTGTGTTCTAACAATTTTATAATTGAATATTCTGATTTGTTATGGTTTTTCTACATTGTAATATTTCAACGTTTTTGAAAAAGAAATATTTATTCAAAAATAAGTTTTGAATGAGTTTTTTCAATAAGAGAGAAAAACTTATTTCAATTAATTTTTCAATAAATAAGTTTGAAAAACTTATTTTAATGAGTTTTCAATCTAGTAATGATAATTTTAAATGAATATTATATGATATAATGATACTACCAATGTAATCATTATAGTATAATAATTATAACATATAAATTGAATATAGTAGTAATTTGAAACACTAGTCTAATCGTAAACAAAACATAAACAAAATATTAAGAAATTTTTTTGTCTAAAACCAGATCGATTCAGATTGACCTGACTAAAATTGAACCAGTCGATTTTCTCCATCTATTTGGGTTCATTTAGTCCTAAACATGACAAAACCGAGTAATTCGATTTTGGTTTGATTTTGCTCAAAACCAGACCAACCCGGACCGTGCCCACCCCTACAAATGGTGATACTTGGCATGAAATAGTTAATGTGACTACATAGTTATATACATAGAAACTGCCTCTTTAGTTCTATGTAGGGTTTTGTCATGACTATGTGATTGTCTCAAATGAATTATCTAATGACACGAGAAAGAGATATTTTCTAATGGTTGTTTGTGTATCAAAGACAAAAAATGAACTCTTACCCTTACCTTGCTAGTTAATAGGGATCAATTGTGTTATGATTACTAATATTTGTTGTGTTTTGGCCTAAGACCAACATATAAACGGACTGGGTTCGATATGACATGATAATAGAATGAATTGGTAACAAGAATTCTAAAACTAGAATTAGTTGGGTCATTGAGCATCTTGGTTGACGCCTTAGTCAAGTGACCCAAAATGTAAGAAAAGGCGCAAAATACTCAGTAAAATTCTGGATGTCCTGATCAGCATCTTAGTCAAGTGGACCAACACGCATGATGCTCTCAGTACGCTTCTAGGCGTGCTGACTTGATCCTCTAAGTCAAGACGCGGGTCAAGATGCTAAAAGCTCTCGGTATCATTTCTAGCGACTTGGGTCCTATAGGTCATGGTGCGGGTCAAGATGCCAGAAAATCGCGGTAGCGATCCTAGTGTCCTGGTCTTATTCTTGGCGGCCTACTTAAGTCTACCAAGACATCAGCTAAGGCGTGATGTATCTATATGAGCTTCAATTAATTTCCAATAGATTTAATTCACATGTTAGTACCTGATTATGATTTGTTAATTGATCAGAAGTGCATTATGTGTGCCCACTTATAGTAGATGACAAAGAAGCATATGTGTATGCAATTGTTTGAGCATGAAAACTTTACCTAGGCATCAATAGTTTGACCTTCCTCTTTCATTGTTTTTATCTTATTTCTATTACTAATTTTCTATCAGGTGATTGAGCGAGTCCAAAGAAACTAAGGTTGCATTCATATCATAGGATGATTTCAAAATCATCTAGAGTTTCACTTTTGGTTAATATGCCTTAACTTGTAAATACAATACTTTTATCAAATTTTGAGAAGTACTCGTATGATTAAATATTTTCATCGAACTTGTTTATCTGAGATGAACTCATAAGAATTTTTATGAACTTATATATTGTGTGTGTGTTCGTGTGTTCGTGCGTGCGTGCGTGCGTGCAAAATAATCTTCATGACATTTTTGCCCTTATTAGATCCTTCAAAGATCTATATAGGTCTTTAATAGATGGGGAATTTTGGGTCCTGATCCTGGGCATTTATGTTTTCAGAGGCACTTTCATATCTTTTATACAGTTGTAATGAAGTAGGAGAGATTAATCTGTTGTATAGTCTAGTGAATAATGGCACGCTGCAAAGAGGTTGTATTAATGTTCGTAGTCATTCTCTATTCAAATTACATTGTAACACGAGGTTGTGGGGATTGAGCTATCTCTCATTTTCTTTTATTTTGTGTATTTGGATCTTTTTATATTGTGATTAATATATTAAATTATCGGCCTCTTTTAAATTTTTATATTGCAATAAGTTTAAAGAAAATTCATATTGCAGCCAAATTTATTTTTTTTTTATAGCTGAAAATATTGCTATCATTTCATCGAAATAGAATACATTTAAAAAAAATTCCCTAAAAAGTCATAAAAAAAACCGTTTCGTAAAGGACATACAAAACCGTTCTCTAAAAGGTCCCAAAAAATCGTTCCCTAAAGGGTTTCTAAAACTGTTCTCTAAAGGGTCTTTAAAAACCGTTCCCTAAAGGATTCTAAAAAATCGTTATCAAAAGTAAACATTATAGAGAACAATTTTATATCATTGTTGCCTATATTAGGCAAAACCATTCCCAAAACTTAAGGAAACGGCCGTATAGGAAACAGTTACAAATGCGTTCCCTATAGTATTATAACCGTTACCATATCTTAGGGAACGATTTGCACACAATGTGAACGGTTTTGTGACTGTTCCTAAGGACTATTTTCTATTACTGTGACAGACTTTTGTGACGAGCCTTACGCATATGTGACGGGGAGGAAAATGTCATGGAGTTGAAAATTTGAAAATATAAAGTTTGATTGGCTTATTAACTTAATTAATATTATTTATGAAACTTTCCCGTAAGTTATTCAATTATGAATGGTAGGTATAACTAGAAAATTATGTTGCATGAACATTGATACAATAATATGAACATGATATTCTTTTTTAAAAAATATATACGAATAGGACATAATTTTGATATGATATTTTAAATAATATTATATAATATTTATTGATATTTTAATACTAGAAAATATTGACATATATTATGTATTAGATTAAGGAATTGACTATATAATATGTGTACTTAATTTTACCTTAAAGTATATAATCCAGTGTATAAGTTCATAAATAACATCTAATCGCCAATATTCACTATATAAAGTTATTAGAGTTTAATTGGGTTTTTAGAAAACATTCAAGTGACAAATTGAGGTTTAGAACTTTTGAGAGAAAAAGTGAAAACAATAAAATAATTAAAAGTGTCCGCACACATATTTGACACATATAAGATGGCATACCGACCACTTATGTCCATTTTCTTATAATTTATTTTTTTACTATCTATTTAATATTTTGAAATTCGAACTGGATCAGCATATAAAACCAGGTTATTTGAGAGCCGGACGCTAATTTTGTCTAAGTTAACTTTAAAATGTAACGTAATTGAAGTAGATTGAACAAAAAATAATTCTTAGTTGAATCAATATGGTACGAACATTTTTATACATTATATATTTTATTTAATCTATTTTGTTTAGTGGTTATAATTGCAGTTATATATTTACGTTATATCAGTTATTAGATATTTGGTATAAATTTGTTATTTGTAAATAAGTAAAAGATATGAAAGAATTGATGTTTCTATAAAACTACTATTTCTCTGAAACTCTGGTATATTCTTTTTCGGATTTTTATATTTCTATTTCTTTCTTGTTTATAAATTCCTTCTATCTCTATTTTGTTCCTATCATGATGAACCCAAAATATTTCATTTTTTATCCATTTACAATTTTCACTTTGAAATCATATTTAGTTTTCATTAGAACTTGAGAATTTAGATCTAAAGGGTTAAGGAGAAGGATATAACAGAAGATAAAAAATAAAAAGAAAATGTAGGGATTATGCCCTTTTCTTCACCAGTTTGGCCCAATCCAAATATTTTATGAACCCGATTGAAAATTGATCCGCATCATTCTCTTCTACTTATGAAGAACTCATCCTCGAGTTCTCATTAAATATTTTTGGGGATTGGATAATGTTGGAATTGGTTCCACCTTTTTTTCTTCTACATATATGTCTTCTGCAGTAACAATATTTTTGGAATGTGATGTAGATGAAAATAATTTGAAAACACGAGAGAGATCATTAGTCTTTTTATAGAAAATAAAATACACCAATCTCATAACCCTGTCAACTATAACAAAGATAGAGTCAGATCCAGTATCAATATGTGAAAGGCAAATAACAAAGTCCATAGAAAAATATCCCGAAACTGGTTTTGACGATTCTATAACTAATATATAAAATTTCTCCAATGGTTCTATGATGGGTGGTGGTAGAGATAATATATCCTTCTCTTCATTTGTAGGTTTAAATAATAAATCTGGATCCCCAATCTTAGACTCCATCATCATTATAGTTGTTGTAATATATTTGTATTATCAATTAAGGATCTCTTGTACCTATCATTATGATGATTGAAATCATGATAACGTCAATCTCACCACTCTTATTCACGTCTCTCTTGATCTCTCCTGTCCTGATCACGTAAATCTTTTTCACTCCTCTGATATTCTAGATACTTATAACGGTTACGCTACATCATGTTTTGAATCATCGCTATCACCAGAGTGAGTTGATCATTAATCCTATTCATGGTAGTTTCTAAGGCGGTAACCTGGGTAGCGAGATTATTCTCCATGAATGAACATGGCTCTGATACCAATTGACGTAGGATGGAAGTAAGTAAGAAGACTCTTTAGACACAATTACAAGTTTTTGGTAGCCAAATTTGTTTGGTTGGGACGATGAAACCCTAATCCAAGGAATAAATAAACCCTAATTCAATGGAAAAATATGGCAAAGCCGAAGTATTTTTATGAGAATAAAATAAAACCTAAAAATCTATCTTATAAGGTCTCAGAAGAACATATTTATAATGAAAAACTAATTATGGAATCTAATGACATAAACCTAATAATAATAGTAAGCCTAATCAAAATAAAAAAGAAATCCTAATAAGATAATATAAATAAAGATACTAAACTAATTAGGCAATCTAATAATATAATCCTGATAATAATATAAAATTTAATTAAAATAAAAAGAAATCCTAATGACAAAATATACTAGTTTAATCCTTCGAATAAAGGAAAAGAAATCCTAATGTAGGGATTATGTCATTTTCTTCACAAACTTTATCCGATCCAATCTCTTATGAACCCATTGAAAATTGATCCGGATCAATGTGAATTTTGTTATATATATATATATATATATATATAAATTTATTTATTGTAAACTTTGTTACACTATGAATAATTTATTTCTGAAAAATAATGTTTATCTAATATATTTATTTATTTGTTGGATTGTAATTAGAAAAAAATTAAGGTGGTTGAAATGTTTTGATTTATAATATATATTAATAGTTTTTAAAAAAAATATTCAATTTGTTCGAATTTTTAAAATCATAAACCATTTAGAAACTCTATTCGATAATTGGTTCGGTTTTTAAAACCTTACTCAATATAAAAATCAAGTTTTTAGTTAATTTTTATATTTTAAATTTTTTGTTATAAGCAACTTTTTAAATTAAATTTATCAACCAATTAAATAAAGGCTTTGACCCGCTCAGCGTTTTTATAGCGTTTAGCGTTTTTGGTAGCGTTTAGAGTTTTTTTTAGTGCGTTTAGCGTTTTTTAAATAGTAGTTAGCGTTTAGCGTTTTTATGAGTATTTTTAATAAATACTGTTTGGTAAATTAGCGTTTTAATTATTTTATAATATCGAAATGACGTAAAAGGACATGATATAAATTAATAAATATTTTTAAATTTAAAATATGGCTTTAGAATAAATTTATTATTTTTCAATAAATAACAATAAATAATATATATATATATATATATATATTAAACTATATATTCATTTGTAGCAAATATACTCAAAAGTTAAATTATAAATTAATTTTTATAGATGTGTAATTAAAAGTAATTATAATATTATAAATTAAAAATTTATATATATTAAAAACAAATAATCGAACTAAATTAAAATTAATTGAAATTAAATTTTATTCATATTTATAATAAATTCATCCATTATATATATACAGTCAAACCCCTTTATAACGGCACTGTTTGTCTGACAATTTTTTGGCTGTTATAGTGAATGGTTGTTATTCGCATATAACGGCCATATGAAGGTCATAAATCTCGCTTGGCTGTTAACAATTCATAATAATTTTTTTTTTTAAAAAAATAAATTATAAATAAAATATGCATAATTTAGAACATTTTTAAAATTAACTTTATTCAAATATGATGGAAAAGGTCTACAATAGTAACTTATTTGGAAGCTTTCAATCTCTTACTAGCAATATAACGCTTGAATTAATGAAGATTTTGATCCAAACTTTCAACAAAATGTAGTCAATTGCCTTCCCTTGAAGACAATCCAATGCGGAAAGACCATGCAAAGTCTCTGTTGCCGGTTGAGAGACCCCCTAAGAGATCAGCGCTGCGAATGATCTAAATTTTAATGTTTTAAATTATTTTCATTAATTATTTATAATGTTGAAGTCTTTCAAATTCAATCATATTCACTATCATTACTTATGCAATCTTTTCCTTCATCATTTTTAATTATTAAACATTAAAAAAAAATCTTTTATTTGTTGAAGTTAATTACAATAGTTCTTTAAATTTTTAATTTTTATATTATTTTATTAAAAAAATAATGTATTATATTTGAGTAGGCCATTATAAAGGATGAATTTTATACATAGTGTTCTATTCAAATTACGGCTGTTGCTGTTATAGGTAAATTGCTGTTATAAATGATTAAAATAACATTAAAAAAATCAGTTCTAACATAAATTCAAAAATTCAGTTATTATAGTGAATTGCTGTTATAGAGAAGGACAGTTATAGAGAGGTTTGACTGTATATAGATTTATATCTAAAAAAAATCATTTCTTGATAAAGGGAAAAATACATTCATTCATCTTAACCATCGGATTGAACTTTGTTTGCTCATCTCTTATAGATATTTTTTTTAAATAAAAACATTATATATATATATATATATTCAATGTTTTTATAGCTTGTTTCGACTAATATAACTTTACGAAGTTGCTACTCCACTAGTTCCGTATTCAAATATTAGATACAATGTACTAGCAATTCGTGTTGTAATGCTTGGAGGACTATAGTCTTTGAATGTCAAATTAATAATAAATGAATGGAAAACTAACTTCCTAAAACCAAGGACCACTTTCATAGCTTAATCCTCCCACTTCAAACATTTATGACAAAACACTCCCCACTTTCCTCCCTCATCTATAAAGCTGTGGGGAGCATACACCTAACTAATTTGAAAACAATGTCCATCATATCATTTTTCAGTTTCGCTGGCATACAATTCAAACCTGAAACAATCATCAAGGGTAAAATTGTCATTATGATAATATAATCAGTTATCCCATTTTGGTGTATGTACAAGATCTTTTCGAGCAGAAAATATCATCTTGAGCGTTAAGGAAGAGAGCCATTTAAATAAGAGCAGTCCCGAAAGTGAGTGCACATGTCCCGTCGGCCCACTATCACCTGCATTTCAGTAACCACCCAGCGACCTAATCTGAATGAGTCCACGTCATCTCAATCAATCAGACTCAGAGAAGAAGACGGACAAACCGACTTCCCACCTATGCCCAGATACCATGTGTCCTATACCCCATTATTATCACCGCCACGTGGAGTCATAATCACACGTGGGGCCCACAATCCACTACCCCTGACCTAACCGACTCCCTCTCCCTCTCCGTACACTTTCATCTGCTTATTCAAAACACACCAACCATATTATTATTCTAATAATTGCAGATTTCAACTAGATTAACTGAGAAATTTAATAACCACCAAAGAAGTTGTTTGCTCAAACAAGCACTCTCTCTACACATGCTCTACTAGTATTTACTTAATTAATTGAGTTCAACATACATACATCAGGAATTCAAAATCTCCCGACAATAATTATTGAAAATAAAAAATAAAAACAATAACATTAGTCAGCAGCACAGCACAAGAACATCAAAAATTCAAACTCAAAAACCAACTTTCAAAAATTATCAAAATCACCCAAAAAGAAATAAAATTAATATAAAAAATTTACACATATCATATCATATATATATAATTATATTCAACATAAACTCCCATGCTTTCTTTACCTGAATTGTTTTTGTTTTTGTTTTTTTTTTTTAATAAGAAAATATTTTTGTTGTTAATTAATTAAAAAAGTGAGGAAATTACGGTAGATAGAGACTAGGTTGATCTTGATCACTCCACTGAGTATTCTGACTCCAATACGTGGCATGATCAACGGCGTTAGGGAGATGAAACAGCTCTGGGTGATCACCACCACCGCTTCCCTGCCAATCCAACGATCCAAATCCTCCATTGCCTGATCTATCGGGCAAAGTTGATAACTCAACGTGAACTGTCTGATCAAGGAACCCGCTCGTCATATCAGTAGAAGACGGAGCCTGTTGTTGCTGCTGCCACGGCTCCTGTTGAACTTGATGTCCTCCATTTAACAAGTTATTGAATCCAAAAGATAAACTCTGATTCGTCGACGATGATGTTATTAGACTGGTGAAACTTCCGATCTCTGAAAATATTCCACAGTCTGACCCTTGCTCCAGTAAAGCAGTCGTCGATGGTTCGAAACTAGATTCCTTGTTTTTATCCACAGTGGCTTGGCTGAGAAACTTGTTGGTGTTATCGTTATCCTTCAAGTTCAAAACATTGGACACCGAACTCGACGAATGTACGGACACCGTTTCGCCATTTGTATTTGTGACGGTTAGACTTGAACTCTCGCTGCTTGAATGAGAATTCGTCTTGCTCTCTAGTGGTTGCGGTTGCTGTGGTGGTGCTGAAGTGCTTGTAGTTGTTTGTGTTTCTGAAGCAGCGGAGTCGGTGACTGCTTTTGGTTTGGAGCTACGCTTGGTCTTCCGACAGCCACCGCCGACCGGGACGTTGCGAAGGACGCCTCCTTTCGTCCAGTACCGTCGACAGCTCTTGCAGAAGTGTCGAGGCTGAGAGAGATTGTAGTTGTTGTAATAACAGAATTTGGTGTTTAACGAATCACAGCGAGGACACTTGAGTGCTTGGTGGTTCTGATGATTGTGCGGTCGTAGTCTCCTATCTCCGCCGCCGTACAACCTTCCTCCGCCGATTGAATGGATGTCTTGCATTCCGTACCGTGAATAATTAAAATAACAAACTTATCCTCGTAAATATCAATTAAAGGAAAAAGGAAAAAAAATCAGATGATTTGATACAAGTGAGAACTGATCTTTACATTTGTTGCTTAGTGTGAATCAGCGATAAGGAAATCAAACCAGAAAAGCTAAGCAAGAGAGTGAGAGAAAACGATGAAAGCTTCAACTAAAAAAAATTCTGACAAATATCCTCTACATATCTTCTGGTAACATTTTTTATTCCAATTACCAAATTGGTCAGTTATCAGTCGCATATTTACGTAAATGTCCTAATGAAAATGAATTTACTGAACTAACCCTACAGATATGAAGGAAAGGCAATGAAACAATAGGGGTGATTTGGAGAATGGAGGAAGTTGAGGAGGCGCTCATGGGGAAGGAGGAATCAGAACCGTCGGTGAATGGACACGTGGACGAAGGAGAGTAGGAGAGAGTTGATGTCCACAAAATCAGGTTGTCTAGTTGTCGGCCACCCCGGTTTATCTGCTCAGCGATGTTGGTGTCAGTACAACTGGTGGATGGAGTGCCACGTTATGAGTTACAATTGGTGAGTTGTCAAATATGATTTTGTTAACAGTGGGGTTACTGTACCATGTATCTGACCTTGATACGGGAGATTGCTATTTCTTGTTTTGTTTTGTTGCGACTTGTTACTTCATTGATAATCTACTTATTAAATACTATTTTCTTCCACTTCTTGATGTGAGATCCCCTCAAATCATGCCCGAAACATATTTTTGATCATACTGGCCTGTACGATACGAGTATGAATTGGGTGTATACATTCCATCATATGTATCCCATTTATATATATATATATATATATGTATGGGGATATGAAAATTTATTTATCAATTACAATTATAATTAAATGAATATAAAATTCTAATTTATTTTCATTAGGGGTGTAAAAGAGTTGAACTATTTGCAAATTATTTGAGGTCCACTTGAAAAATATTCGAAATCGATTCGTTATTTATAAATCACAAGTAGAAATAGAGTTTTTTTTTTTCTTTTTAAACAAATCGAAGGAGCTCATTATAACTCTACTCATAAAGCTCACGAGCTTTATCGAGATTTATTATAGTAAAATCTAGAGGTATAAATGAGTTAAGTGAAATTCGAGTAAATTAAAATCGAGTTAAGAATAATTATATGAAATTAAAACCTTATTAATGTAAAAATTAACAAGTTTTAACGAGTCAAGTTAGATTTTTGGTAGCTCAACGAGTTAAAGCTCGAGTCAAGTTCAAGTTTAAGCTTGATATAATCTTTCATAATTCGAGTTAGATTTTGGGTATACTCGAGCTCGACTTATTTACACCCTTAATCCTAATACTGTCGAAATTTAATAAAATTATAAATTTATTCCGTTTAATTATTTTATTTACTAAATTAGATTTTAATAGGTTCATCACATTATACAATAAGGGAAGTAATAAATTTTAATTTATTACACGACGTATAATGTGCCAACACATCTCTATTATAATGTAGTAAGTTGGTATAAGGTTATAATATACTCTTTTAACTTTTAACTTTTAACTTTCACTTTCACGTTATGGCTTTCACTAACTTACTCTTTACTTTTATTTATTTATTTATTTTTCACTTTTACTCTAATTCTCTCATTCTCTCACTTTATTATAAGGGAGATTGTATGAATTTTAGTATTTTTATAAAATTTTAATATTTTAATTAATAATTATTTTAATATATGTTTGGCAGATGGTTGTTCCTATTAGATATAGGGTTGTTTGCACTTTTTAGCCTTTTATTAAATTTTTTTTTTATATTTTAAGATTAACATTAAAAATTTTACAAAATTAAACTTTTGATTTTTTTTTCAAAAAAAGACCAAAATGACCATATTACCCTTCAATATTTAAAAACAATATATCCAGTAGTTTTCTGGTATTACATACCGGAAAATAAGCAAATTGACACTTAATTTCCTGGTATATAGTACCGGGAAGCAAAAATTTACTTCTCAGTACTACACACCAGGAAACTAAGCATCAATTTTACCTGTTTCCTAGTGTGTAATACCATGAAACAAAATTTTTACTTCCTGGTATTACACATCTGGTATTACACACTAGGAAACATGCAAAATTGATGCTTAGTTTCTTGGTGTGTAGTACCGGGAAGCAAATTTTTGCTTCCCGGTAATTTTTTTTCTAAAAGTTTAATTTTCTAATTTTTTATAAAAAAGTTTAAAAGTGAAAAAAATTTAGAGTTGATCTAAAACTAAAATAAAAAAGTTGATAAGGTCTAATTTTGCGTATTTTCACTTAGATATATAATATTATTAGACGATTTAAAAAATGACACATGATAGAATTAGAAACGGACAAGTTAGTATTTATTTGTTTATCATCTTGTCATAGATTATAAACTCAAATTATTTTATAATATATTATTTTAAGTTAGAGTTTATAGACTTAAGTTAATGTATGTAAGGAGGTAGAAAATACTTTTATTATTCAGGATCACTAATTATACCATCCCATTTAATAATATTAAATAATTAAATCTTATAAATTGCATTTAATTTTTACAATTATTGATTTTATGTATATATATTTTTAAATAGAATGGTGCATATATGCATTTTGACTAATTTATAAGATTTAATTAGTACAATTAGAAGTGCCAAAGATTAGAGTTTCAATTAGTAAGATTTTTTTAAAGAATAAGTTCAAGAGAGATTAGGATTTTCAGTCTAGGTTTTCAAACATTGTTGACTTTAACTTCTACACTTTGTTGTTCATCGATCAACCTTCAGGAATTTGAAAGACTATCAAAACAACATGTGACTAGGTAAGTTTGCTTATTCTCTATTTATTCGAACTTTATTTACTAGTAGTTTTTTATGTACGCAGTTGGTACTTTTTGTTATTTTTGTTATACAACTGGGGTGTTCGGTAACAATAGGTTTTTTTGTGCTATTTTCTCAATAGGTTGTTTGCTATGACATTTGACTTCATTACTGTCTGATTGCATTATTGGGGTTCATTTGAGGAAGATAACTCATATGTGTATGTTAGTAACAAGGTTGTAAAGAGTGAGTTGTTGATAAAGATTTATTTTACATTGAATTAATTATTTTAAGTTATAGAGAAATTGATCGATATTATTTTAGGGATATGAGAAATCAGTTTAGAGAGATAGTAGATGACAATGTCCTATAAGGAATAGTTGGAGGTATGAAGAATGAGGATGTTATCGATATTTGGTCAATGCAGTATCATATATACAATTGCATATTATAAAAGGTAATGTGAGGACTCACATGCTTTTTCTGGTTCAAACGATTGTTTAGAGATACTGAATAATAATATACTACTAAGTGAGACTTTTGAGGGATTAGGGTCTTTTACTTAAGATGTTTCAGAATCTGATATACCAGTTTATACCATTTGGGTTAGAAGTAAGTTGAGAAATTGAGAGGAAGATCTTATAGTAGAAACATATTTGGATTCAAATAATAATAGTGACACATCTAGTTCGGAGGAAGATGAGAGTGATGTCGAGAGGGAGTTATTAATGTATAAGGAAGCTGCTAGGAAAGAAAAAAGAGAGGAAGAAGAAAAGAAGAAACTTTCGTTAATGAAGTAAACTTAGGTATAGCAGGTACTGAGAAGGGCTTTGAAGGTGTTATTATTATTAGAGATGATAGAAACAATAGAAGATTACGTGGAGATGAAGATTATATGGATCATCTAATCTTTGAAGTGAGGATAGTAGGGAGGAATTAGATCATGAAGTTAAAGAAGGTATAGATATTAGATCTAGGAGAATATTTTAAAAATTTAGATATGATCCAACTAGTAAAGTGTCATGGTTTCAACTTGGCATGGTATTTAAGAATGAAATTCAATTTAGGAGGGTAATTGTAGATTACACTATTGAAAGAATAGTTCAAATGATGCTGAAGCCTAGTGAAAAGAATAAGCGTCATGTGAGGTATAAAGTAGAAGGTTGTGAGTGATCACTGGTTGCAAGCATAGACAAAGAGAGTACTGACTTTAGAGTGAAGACATATAAACCTTAACATAAGTGCACAAGAAAGAGTAGAAACAAGTTCTGTAATGCTGAATTCATTGCTCGAAGATTTGAAGACAGTATTGTTTCATAACTTGATGTTAAGTTGTGCAAGCTATAACTACAATTAAGGAGAAGTTGGGGTTACATGTAAGCAAAACCCTTCGTTATAAGGTGACGAGAAAATTGATTAATAATTTCATGGGAGATTGGAAACTTAAGTTTGCTTGGTAAGGAGATTATGCTAAGATTATTTAACAAACAAATCTAGGGAGCTTGGAATGGATTAGGATAGATAGAGAGAAATGTGAAGGAAAGAATCTGTTTAACAATTATGTCTTTTTAAATGCTTTGAGAAATGGTTGGTTAGCAGGCTATAGACCGATTATTGGATAGATGCCTGCAAGGGTCAATTATTGTCTGCTGTGGGGAAAAAATAGAAACCAACATATGTAAGCCATTGCCTGGACAACTGTGCATACGAAATCCAAACATTATTAGAGCTAGTTTCTGAAGTACTTCAAGGAAGATTTGCAGGTTGGAAGTGAAGAATATTTGACAATAGTTTCATATATACAAAAAGATAAGCATTAAAATCTCTCTACTGTTTTGTGTGTATATTTTATACAAGTTTAGGGAGTTAATATATGTTTTATATTTGGGTTAAATATCAATTGACCCCTTGTACTTGGCAACATTTATCACTTGACCCCTTGTGCTAATTTATGTCTCACATAGCCCCCTGTACATCATGCTGGCTATCGCTTGTGGCCTGAGGTTAGTGAGGATATAAGCCTAAATGTTCTTGTCTCTTGGTACTTGATCGATAATAAATTTTCAAAACCAAGATTCCAGCTTACAGAATATATCGAGGTAGGTGATCATCTTGGTTTCTTTGGCTTGGTAGTTTCTGTTCACCTGGTTGACCACTATTTGGCTATCGCTGAATACATTTATATCTGCTGCCGGCAAGCCACTAATTCTAGTTCTAATTGTAGCCCAAGTATCAATGCTTCTTATTTGGCTTCATTGTTTGTGGTTCTCTATTCGCATTTCACGACTCTCTCCGGCAGATTCCCTTTCGGAGTTATCAGCACAATACAAAGGTTGTTTCCTTTGTGGTTAGATGCACCATCGATTGATAGATGCCACAATGTTCGTGGTGGCCCATTGGTCTTTTGTATGTCATGTTTTAGTACTGGGAGTACTTCTTTTGCATTCCCGGGGTCGGGGCATGTGTGAAGTTAGCGATGAAGTCCGCGAATGCCTGTGATTTGATGGCCGATTTGGGCCTGTAGTTGATGTTTTGCTTGCTAAGTTTGACTGCCCATTTTCCAATTCTTTTTGTAGTTGTGTAAAATAGCTCTGAGGGGATACTTGGTGATGACCGCTATCGGGTGCACTTAGAAATAGGGTCTTAACTCTCTATTCGCCCTCACTCTCACTAATGCTACGACCAGAATTTCCTTAGGGATGTACTTTTATTCACTTGATTCCTTGTTTACATAGTATATGGGCGCATTTTTAGTTTCTTCACCCTCGCAAGTACTGCATTAACTACTATACAGAAAACATACAGGTAGACCGATAATTCCTCAAGTCTCAGGCTTTCACCGGGACTGAGTGAGCCACAAGGTGTGCTTTGATCCCCTAAAGCAGATCATCACACGAAGATCCTATTTAAAGGGGGTATCAGTCTTTAATAGTTGGAATAAGGGTCTTCAATGCTCAACAATCGGGAGATGAATTTGTTGAGGGATGTGTGGCGGCTCATGTGCTTATAAATATCTCTCTTGCTTAAAGGTCAACGGAGATTGCTGAACGATTGTATTAGATTAGGGTCCACTTATATGCCTCTTTTACTCACTAGGTAGCTTACAAATTTATTTACTGTGACCCCGAACGAACATTTAGCAGGGTTAAGTTTCATGTTATACTCTTCGAGGACCCGGAAGGCTTGCTGGAGGTGCTCCAAGTGCCAATTGGCTCTCACTAATTGCATTAGTATATCATCGATATATACTTCCATTGTCTTTCCGATGAAGTTGGCAAACATATGGTTCACCAACCGTAGGCATGTGGCTCATGCATTTTTTATACCGAAAGGCATGATCTTATAACAGTACGTTCCTATCTCAGTGATGAAGGCTATTTTTTCTGCGCCTTTCAGATGCATTTATTATTGGTAGGAGCTTGTAACCAGCCTTGGTGTCGATGTGACGTAAAAAGAAGGAGTCTTTGGGGTATGCCTTATTCAAGTTAGTGAAATCAATAAATACTCACTACTTCTTATTCTTCTTCTTGAGTACTACAATGTTTGCTAGCCAGTCAGGATAGTGCACTCCTTCGACAAACCTGACGTTGAGCAGTTTTTGAATTTCTTCACTGCTGACTCTTTTGTGGTTGGGGGCGGACCTTTTCCTAATCGGGTCTATATTCAGTCTATGTGTTATCACCTCGGGATCTATACTGCTCATGTCTGCGTAGGTCCAAGAAAAACACGCGCACTAAGTGGTTAGAAATTGGATTAGGTCAGATCTGATAACGGGGTCCAGGCGCGACCTTATGAGTACCTTTTTAGACTTGTTAGATGGACGACTTTGCACTTCATCCAGCCTTTACTCACCTCTTCCGTGGGTGGGTGGTTCTATAATTGCTTTGAGGCAGACCATTGATGTAACACACTCTAGAGGCGGTCTGGTTGCCTTTAATTTTCTTCATGCCAGAATTGGTAGAAAATTTTAGCATCTGGTGATATATGGATGGGATTGCCCGCATTTGGTGTATCCAAGGGCGGTCGATGATGGCGTTGAATGATGAAGGTCCTTCTAGCACATAAAATCTTGTATACTTGTTCACCCATTCTGCCTAAACTTGTAGCTCGATCTCTCCCAGTGTGTGCTTTATTTTCACCACTGAAACTTACAAGGACCATCGCTTGCCTCGCGATTTTAGTTTCTACTTGCATTTCCTTCAATATGTCCTCGTAGATTATGTTGATGGAGGAGCCATTATCCATTAGTAATCTCTTAATCAGGCAATCACAATGTGAGTGATATGACTAATGTCTCATGATGGGGATTCAGTATATCGACACTCTCTCTGAAGCTGAAGGTCACTTATAACTCCTCTTCGACCACACCGACTTTTTTAGCAGTGCTAGTGACATTATAGATTTTGCGCACGCTTCCTTTTGCGGTTGAGTAAGTTTCCCTCCTCTTGTAATATTCCCCTATTGATCACGTTAATAGTGAGCACCATTTGGAGTTTTACAGTTTTTGGTTAGCATTGGGGTTGGTTGGCACACTCGTGCGGGCCACGTATCTTTGGAGGTGACCTTGCTACAACAACCTCTCAATTTCCTATTTTGTGGTAATGCAATCTTCCGTGTTGTGTCCGAAATCATCGTGGAACCGACACTACTTAAATGGTTTTTTCTTTTTTGGATCCAATCGTAATTTCTTCGGCCAATGTTGTAACGTCCGCAAATTGGGGCCAAAATTTTGGGCCAATTTGAAATTTTTGTATGTTTTATTTTTGAAATTCCATGACTGAATAAATCGAGAATAATATTAAGGGCAATAATGAGATTAGGAAAAATTGATTTGAGACAAAAAGCTTAGGATAAAAAATCTTTATTTAATTTGAAAATTAAATATTAATATTGGCTTTGAAATCAAAAATTGATCTTGAAGGGAAAAATATGATTCAATTGGAAGTTAAGAATCTATTTAAATTGAAATTGAGAAAAGTATTGATTTTGAGTCAAAACGTCCATTTTGGTAAAATTACCATTTTACCCTATTGAGCGGAAAAATTCAAAATTTAAAATTGGTGGTTATTTTTAAAGAAAAATATCAAAATAAAACTTCAGAAACCAATAGAGGTGGCGGAATTGAGTTTCAATTTCTAACGAGTTCGAAATTGGATTGGGCCCATAATTGGACCCAATCCAATCTAAAGGCCCAATTTGTTAAGTCATGAAACCCTACCCACCCTATTCATGATACTATTCATCTTCTTCTTCATTTACACATTTCATATCTCTCTCTACACAAAAATAAACCCTAGCCACCACTCACTTGAAACACTATAATTCACCCACCAAAATCAAGACTTTATTGCACCAAACAACCCTATTTAAACTTCTTTAATCAATTTTGGGCATTGTGGTGTGGATTGAAAGCTCATTTGAAAGGTAAAAACCCTCATATTCCTCTCTTAAAATTCAAATCCGAAAATAACTTTATGACTTTGCTTCATGAATGCTTTCATAATGTTTTTGGGTTGATTTTAAATTGTTATTATGAGCTTAAACTTCCAATTAAGTTAGGTTGATTTTTGCCTTAATGTCTCTACACTTGATGTGTATAAATTGATGGTATGGGTTGTGTTCTTTAATGCCTTTATATTGTTTTTAAGATGATTTTGATACACAAACTTGTTAAACTAGCTTCTAATTGAGTTTAAATAATTTTGCTTTAATTTCTCTACCATGGTGATTTGGTTTTGGTATACATGGTTCTAATGCGTTATGTTTTTACATTTCAATGGTGTCAATTAATGTTTTTAAATTGTTAGATTTGATCAATCATGTCTCTAATGCCTATTTTGTCAAAATCCCTAGCTTGAATAAATTGGGTTTTGTGTTCTTAAATATTGAAAATTGTTAATTGATGATCTTAGGTTGTTACTAAGTGATTTTGGGTTAAATCTAACCTATTTTGAAAATATCTAATCTCATCAATATACTAATGCCCTTAATAGAATTGTTGTATGGTAACTTAAGTGTGTTTGAACCATGTAATGATATTGTGGTGTGTATGGATGGTTGTAGTATGGTAATTGTATTTTGGTGATGATTATTAACAAGTTGAAACCCTTACGGGAGCGGCTTTCTAGCTTGTGGATCGACGGATGCGAGGTTCGTTTTTCCGTCTTTAGCCCTATACAATTGTATGTTATTGAGTGATGCATTGAATGTGTGCCTACTTGTAATTATGCCATGAAATCGATTAAATAAGATAACCACTCAAGAATTGAGTTATTGATCATTATCGCCATGATTAGGGCGTTAGAGCACGTATGGTTGCAGGTAGAATCATGCTAGGCGCTGCCCTTGGGAATTGAAGTTTGGGTGGACTAAGTCCACATTGTTTGTGAATTGACGGAGTTAGGATAGAGACTTAAATTCCGCAATGCATTCGTGTTTGGATGCCATGATTGTGTTTATTGTGATGAATGTTGTTGTGAGCTCCATTGGAAACTAAATGATGCAAAATTGGTAGAATTGATGTCATTGAGAAACATGTATTGAAATGTGGTTTGATAACTTGATAATGTCAATATTGGTAAAAATGACCTTATTAGCATGTTTGGTCAATATCGAATTTCTCATTGGAATTGGTTTGCTATGGGAAAAATAGTACATTGAAATAAATTGTTGCCTTGTGTGTTGGCTTGATCATTGAACTCATTGAATATTGAAAACTTGGACTTAATGAATGTCATATTGGAAACAATGTACCTTGATGAATGAAAACGTGGTATTAAAACCAAATGCCCTTAGACTTGCTCCAGAAGATAGAAGGTAAGGCATGCCTAGGGATTAGAAGTATTTCGGCACGAATATATCGTGTTTCTTGGCGCGAAAGCCATATTGGGACTTCGGTCCAAATTGTATTGGGACATTGTTCACAGAGGACTTCGGTCCATATTGGGACTTCGGTCCACAAAGGACTTCGGTCCATATTACATTGGAACTTCGGTTCATATTGGGACAATGGTCCATATTGAATCTCGTTTTCTATTCTATGGTTTGTTTTTGGGCATTGGTTAATAAATCCGAATATTGGCATTGATAAAGTATTGAAATTATTTTCGAGATGAGAATGGATAATGTTCTTGATGTGGACATTAACATTGACATTGATATTGTTATTGATATTGAAAGTTACATTGAGATTGACATGATCGAATAATTAAAATTGATTGATAAACATAATGAGATACCATGGGTAAATAGGTGCATTTGTGTAGCCTTGGTGTGTGTCTCACTATCCTTAATTGCTCATAATTGGATTGTTGTAATTCATGTGAAAATTGACCTAATTGTGAGATAACTAATTCACATCTATAAGTCATGATTGAATTATATGGCTAATGTGAATGACTTGACTTAACTTGAAGAAAAAGTGAATGCATGGAAACTTGGTTAACTAGGAGCTTATGTATGTTATGTGCATGTTCATGATATTCGGATGTGTAATTAAATAGCCAACCTTTAGTCCAACCCCCTTTGATGAGTTACTTTTATGACATGTTGTTCTCTTATAAAATGGATTGCGTTAAAACCCTTATTGTTGAATAAATGTGTACTTGGAGTGTCCCTAGTGTTGTTATGTCAATTTTTAGTTTCCAAATTGGTTTTACAAACCTTAACTAAGACCTTTGAAAATAAATTGAGAAAGCTTTAGTGTATTGAAGTTCTATATGAGATGTTTCGGAACTAAAAGAATCATGAAACAAAGGTGTTTTAATGCATTGATTCTAGGGTGTTTCTAGGTGTTTAACATGTCTATCAAGTCCATAAATTATTTTTGGAATGATTCATAAACTTAAAGAAGGGTTTTGGTGGTGTAAAGGTGAAGAAAAATCATGTTTTTGAGGTCTTAAAACAATGGACGCCCTGGTCGGCGCCCTGGTAAGCAACCAAGACGCGAACTAGGAGGTGAAAAGTGGTACCAAAGCTGTTTTTGTGCATTGGGCGCCCTGGTTCGCGCCCTGGTCGCGCGCTGGTCAGGTTTACCAGGACGCATAGGTCTGAATAGCAAACTTCTCGGCTTCCGTTTTCCATCGTTCGGACTTTGAATTGGGTGCCATTTGCGGCTATGGATTCGAATTTGAGTCTAGTGTTCAAAAATATGTTTATATTTTAAAAATAATATCATTTGAATATCCTTATTTTGAAAATACTTTAAGACTACAAAAAAATTCAGCTTTTATGTAAAATGCAAATTTATTTCCTATTGATTTAAAAATACTTTAGTTTACTTCTTTTCGATCATAAATGAATAAGTAAATGTATCATAATGTTATGATGGCCTCTTGTAAGGCTCAAATGGATGGAAATTGACTTGTGAATATTAATTGTGATATAAGTGACTTTTACAATACCATGTTAAGTGTATAAATGACATGATAGTGAATTGTTTTGGGTTGTATGACTTGTAAGTGTTTAGTTGTTTATGTAAGTAGAATAAGAGATTATTGACATTTTTTGATTTTCAAACTCCTTATAGTATATAGAAATTTTTAAATTATGTTGTCTAAGTTTTGTAAGCTTGGAGATTCTTTGTCTTGATGTTGTGGTCTCATCTATGAATTGTGTGGTCGATAATTGCCTTCATGAATATTAAAAATTAAATAAGATCAATTATATGGCTTGCTTAATTGATTGTAAGGATTGATTGATGGATTGACTTGAGAGAATAAGGAGCTTTAGTAAGTTCACTAGCTGCATTGTTTCTCATTTAATTACATATATTAGTGTGTTCGAAAACCATTGTTTCAAATTGTATTTGAACCAAAGGTGAATTTTGGATTTTTAACCATTCATCCAAATCGTCTTCCTACCAATTTATTTTGGCTATTTTAAAGCTTTAATTGATATTGAACATGGTCTTGATAAAAATGTTTTGAACGCATTTGAACACGCTTGAGATTTACAAATTTGGAACCCTTGTAATGTTTTTCTATTGATTGAATGTCATTGTAAGAAGATTTTCTTATTAAGAATTGGACGTATTACATTAGTTGAATGTCTTCTTAGAGTCGGGTTGTTGGACTAAGCGTGGAATTTTGGCTATTAATCCATTATTCATTGATTATTGTTCAATTGATAGATTGATGGTATGATCACTTGATGGTCTATTGATTGATTGATTGATCGTTTCTTGGTTGATTGATTGATCGTCTTGATTGACTCGAGTGTACTGATTGTCTTATGGTTGCACTATTGATTGATAGATCTATATGGTTTATGATAAAGAGAAATGAAATTTATCTTAATGATTGGTAAACCATATAATGAACATGAATGTGTGACATAGCATGCCTCGATTGGTACACTAGCATGATTGATTGCTAGGAATCGATTGTGCTTGACTTCAATGTGTTAAGGTGAGCTTAGAGATGCTCACAGTAGAATTGCATTGTGTGATAAAGCATTGCATATCGATGGAAAGGTAAGAGCATTTGCCTGTGCTTGTTTGGGACATGGAATGCGAACCACGCGTGTGCCTGACCTTTCTTCTTTTTCATTGTCTCTGTAAATTGTGCTTTCATTCCGATCGAGTAAGGCATGTGGTATTTGAGCTCTCATGGCGAAGTCCATTAATGTTGTAACCCCTCATACATGTATTTTAGATCTTATCATGTTTGTAAATAAGCTCACATGTATTTGAATTACGATTATAAAAGATGTTTTATCCATTTTGAATTTCTAAACATTGTTTATATAAGATTTAAAAAAAGTATTTTATGTTTAAGAAAGTAACGTCTTTATTTGTCTTCCGCAAAGATATCGTATAAAATGATTGACTTTTGAAATTATTCCTAAATTGTAAATTACAATTGCAATGTTAATGTGGCGGTTTGGACCATCCGTTACGGTCTCGGCTGGGGCGGGGGTTCGACACTACAAATGTACAACGTGTCAGAATTTTCTTAATTCCTCCATCATGTCGCCAATTGATATGGTGAGCTCGTTGTGTGGTAGGTTAGACCTAACTTCTAGTCTAAACACATTTGTCTGGTTAGCTTCCTGGTTGGGTTGTAGTGGTCGTTCTTAGAGAGCGCTCGGGGACAGTTACGATCTCCGTTTATTCGGTCAGATCTTTCACACCTTAGGCCATTGGGGAATTTTTGACTTGTGGTGGGCTCTTGAGAAACCCATCTATCATCCTCCTTATCAAGCCTATGCAAATGCCGTAGAAAGAGATTCTTCCATTGTCCTAGGTTTGTACTGGATTAAGTCAACATAGAGATCCGACCCGAGAAGTAGGCCTTTGGCGAAAGCTCTAATTTCTTTGTCCTAATTGCAGTTTGGTAATTTGATCTTTTCTTTATTGACTTGTGCTATACATAAACAAGAGTTTTTCCTATCTTCTATCTGATGGCATAGAGGTCATTAGCTTGCTTTTTTGGGTTTCCAGCTACATATGAAGTTCCTAATGACGGAGTCTAGCAATTGTGAGAACAACACGATCAATCCTACCGATAGGTTTACATACGACTCCAGTTCTAGTCTAGAGAGCCAGTTGCTAAATAATTTGTAGAAACCTAACTCCTTGATCTCTCAAGGCAATTGTGCTGTTAACATATCCTATTAGTAATGTGCTATGTAATCATCAAAGTTGCTTGTCCCATTGTAGGTTGTAAATCTTGGAGTGATAACTTTGTGAGGGAGATTGACAGATGCAATTTTATCGCAGAACAAGATTTTTATGAATGAACCGCGACTTGATTTCCTTAGAAGAGATGGTACCCCAAGTAGAAATCGGAACATGTTCTCCATGTCTTGCAATCTTTTTGCTAGATCTTAGGAGATGGAGTATTGGTCGTTGAATCTGTGCTGCTAAGACTCCTTTTGAACCCTTAGGGTGGCTGTATTTTTCTTGGAGTGTGTCTCGATGCAAGGGATCAGTATACGGGTGTTCAGACCATTATTGTCGGTGATCTTTTGCCCTGTCTCAGTTTTGAGCGTGAGTGGTCTGTGGGCGTTGGTTGTTTGGGACATGTCCGTCTGTATTTGTTCAATGTTTTCTTCATCTTCAAATTTGATATGTCTAAGTATCTTATCAGAGAACTAATGTCTTCTTGAGGGCCAAGGATCAGGCCGATATTCAAGATCCGATCTCTCCCTGATGACCGCACTCCTCTGTCTTCGTTTGTTTCCTTCATCTTTTTTGGCGGCTCTGTCATGCGGTTTGAGGCTAAAAGAGGCATCTTAAACCCTTGCATTATGGCTCTAAGTGCTCTATTTTCATTCTCAAAGGTCGACAATCATTCTAGCATTTTATGCATCGCGTTTTGTTAAGAAAACTTAGGGGGTCTGAACTGCCGAATCTTGGTTGTTGTACGCATCCATTGGTGGTGTTGAGTTTATTTGATACCTGTGATTGAGTTTACTATTAGAGATACATTATTTCGATAGTAAATGATTGTTAGCGTGGTCAGCGAGCGAGGTGCCTCATTGTGGACGCCAAGCTGTTCGAGTCTCATTCGATGATGTGTTAAGACTCCTCTTCCTAAAGGGAACTTCCTATATCTAGCATATCTTAATCTTTAGATTGTGATTTTCTTATAGAGATGGAGAAGATGAAGTTAGTTTTCGTAAGTGATGCAATCCCTTTCTTTGAAGTGTCCTTACTATATACACGGTCCCGTCGTGGATTCCACAGAACTAACTGAATTCTAGTAATCTAGCTAGTCTGTTAGTTGGACAACTATTAGTGAACGGACATCTGTTAGAATCAAGGACAATTGTTCACTTATCAACTTTCCAGATAACAAAGTAATTGATTCAAGCGTGATCGCACCAAGCCCAAATGTATCAAGCTTAATACTTCGACGACATATGGACCTAGATATCTCTAACTCAAGTTTAGGCTCCTCATATTTGAAATATGGCCCAAGCTTAAATTTCGACCGCACAAAACTCCGTTTATCATTAAAACTCATTTGCTCTTTGGTCACCTAAAAAGGGCCCTAGTCTAAAGGTTGGGGTCTCTCATATATAGATAGACCCATCAGAAGTATAAAAGAGAAATAATGGGAACAAAATCAATTTTTTTCATTATTTTAAAATATATAATTATTTTAATATCTGCCAAAGAATACATCAAGAAAAAGATATACATAAACAAAATACTAAAGTAAAAGAAGAATTAGGATAGAGGGTACATTTCGATTAAGAAATAATTTGAGAAATGACACTAAATTAGGAGAGAATAGGTGAAAGTTACTATTTTAGGTGAAAAATTAAAATAATTGTTTTTAAGATAAATTTGAGAAAATTAATAGCCTAAATGTTTATGCATTAATGCATATAATTTAATATAATGTTTTTGCTACATTTTTAGCATATTCCTTATACTTCTATGAAGGTTTTGAAAACGGGTCAATGTTAGAAATGTTAGCGTGTAATATATCTGGATGTTTGTTATTCAATGTTAATGTTATAGTAAATACTTTTGGGGTGATTTGGACAAGTGACCCAAAAAATTAAATTTATTATAATTTTAAATCAAGATTAAAATTTCTACGATACTAAACAATCTAAGTAATTTTTTTACAATAAATGAACCAAGAAGACCTTTATACCTCTCCCATTAAAAAATAATTTAAAATCAATTTAAGTTATATTTTTTTGTTTTAAAGATATGGAAGGTCTATTATGCCCTTCAATTTAAATATTTGAATTCAAAAATAATATTCACATATAGACCCCACCATATTTAATAAAAGCCCCCCACGAAATTTACTTATGATCCCTACACATTAGGAAAAATAATCCCCAATTATATCGGAAACCTAACTTTCACAATCCCAATTCCTCACATCATTGGGACACCAAATTCACAACAAATTCATCCCTATTTGTCTCTTAACAATTCATAGGAATGTCAGCACATAATTATCCACTACGTATCTGAAACTTCATATTCCATCACAACTCAAAGATATATTTTTAAAGTTTTTTCATTCTTGAGTATTGTAGAGTTAATGTTATGGTCTAGGGTTTATGGGTCTTGAATTAATAATTTTAGAGTTAATTGTAATCTCATTATGGATATTGGATAGTGTTTTGTGTTAATTGTATGGTATTGGAATGCAATTTGACGAGTTAGGGTTGAAAATCCTGAACGTAGTTTTCCAGCTGTTTCTTAGGGTCCATGCCAGGAAACTGTCCCAAATTAACATCATTTCCCGGTGTCTATAGCCGGAAATGATTCGATTTAATTTTCATACATTAATATCGTGACACATACTGGTAAATAATTTCATGGTTTCCAGACATCCATACCGAGACATAGGTGGTTTTTTTTACCTATTTCCCGGTCACAATACCGGGATACAGACGGGATAATATCTATCAGTGATTTCCATTGTTGAAGCCCGAGAAATAGTCTATTAGAAGGCATGTTTTCAGCCTTCATTAGAGGGAAACCATTTATCGGCCTCCATACCGGGATATAGGGGATCATTTTGACTGTTTCCCTCCATTTATGCATGGAAACTTGACCTGATCAAAACCAGGGTCGGACCGGATTAGGGTCGGGTCAAGTGGCGTAGCTAGCCAAATTTTCTTGACCCTAGTCTGGCCCGGCCCTATAACAAAATAGTCAGAGTCTAACCCTGGCCCTAGCCCTGAATGGACAGGGCGGGCCTCGGGTCGGCCCTGACTCTAATATATTAATAAAATTTATAAAAATATATATTTAATTCATCAATTAAAACTTAAGTATCAAATATAAAGAATAAATTAATTTAACAATTAAATTAAAATAAGTCCAAAATCTAAAGTTAAATAAAATCCTTACTTTGGAATTCTTTTCGACCACAAATTTAAAAATCTTGATGCTGATATTTATTATTGATTATTTCGTTATGAAATCAAGATTTAATTGCGACAATTATGGAAATTTATAGATTTGGGGTATTTTAGTATAAATTTGGCTATGTGAAAATTTTTTAGGTTTAGGATTTGGTATAAATTCTATAAATATAATTTTTAATTTATATAATTAAATTTAATATTATAGGGTCGCGTCGGGCTAAGAGGGTCAAAATATTGATCCTAGCCCGGCCCTACAATATACAGGGTCCCCAATTTTGAGGGTCAGGACGGGTCAGGGTCAAATAAAACAAGATCAAATAGAAAATTTTAAGGGCCGGATCTGGACGGGTCGGGCGGGTCCCCGACCCTATGACCAGATCTAATGGAAACAGACATGATTTTTTTGTCAATGATTCCCTGGTGTTTACACCGGAAAATAGGCAAAAATTACTTATATTTCTAGGTCTATAGGCCGGGAAACGGCGTCGATGCATTAGTTTTTCCTGGCGTTAAATAATTTGTCTGTTCCTTTTTCAGAAATAGGCTTGAAAAAGACACTGGTGTACTTCAAGGAGAATTGGGCGCAATGGAGGCACAAATAATACAGGTTCTCGTGATGCAACTATGGTGCCCAGGTGAGAGTGCCACAGAAACTACAGATGCTCCTCAGAAGCGACGCCAACAAGTCTGGTGTGGAGAGTGTAAGGAATTAGGACATACCATTCGCACGTGCCCAAACAAACAGATCGGAGTTCCTAATTCACCTCAGTCTCCCTTACTTTAGATATATAACTTTTGTGATTTCGGTTTAAGCATCGTTTATCAAATGTTTTTGTGTCGATTTTGGGTTGCTTGTTGGAATAGGTATTGAAATAGGTATATAACAGTAAGTATCATTTTGGTTGCAGCAATTTAGGAAACCAATGGCTTGTTTCCATGCCTAAACACCAGGAAATAATACTCAAAATGAACTGTTTCCCGGTATATATCTTAGAAAATACATGCCTTGTTTTCATGCATACACACTGGGAAATATGTAAATTTGGGTTCAGTTTCCTCATATGCTGACCTGGAAACTATGTTTTCCGACATTAAATGACATCCATTCCAATTCCAAACAACCTACCACACCCACTACTACCATTAGGTAGTTTTTTTTTTGTAGTTTAACCCAACTCTCACATACTAATGCATGCTTTTATGACCTGGTTTATTTATATAAGTTGCTTAATTTTGATGTTTAGTAGCTTTAAACGACTAACTGTGGATGATTACGCTTGCTTTCATTTAGTTGAACGTAATTGTATCATAAAAAGCATATGGAAAAATCGAAAAACAAGGTGGTTTGCATGACCTACGTAGTAGTATATAGTCCATCATGTGCTACTCTTACATGTCCATTGGAATGAACATCAAAACTCCAAGTTACAAATGATCTGTGCTGGACTCTTTAGTGGTCTCAAGTGTATTTTAACTTGTTTTGGTCTTAAATTAATCTGACAAATGTCATTTCCATGGTCTCATACCGGGAAACATTGCTCAAAATGAACTATTTTCCAGTCTAGATCTTAGAAAAGTAATGACTTGTTTCCAAGCCACAACACCGGGAAATGGGTAAATTTGGGTCCAGTTTCCCGGTATGATTACTAGAAAACTGTTATTTTGAGGTGTAGTTTCCATGCCTCAAAATTGGGAAACAATACTCAAATGAATTATTTCCCAGTATATATCTTAGAAAACACATGTCTTGTTTCCATGCATACACATCGGAAAATAGATAAATTTGGGTCCAGTTTCCCGGTTTGCTGACCTGGAAACTGACCTTTTAAGTTTCGGTTTTCATGCCTCAACACCGGGAAACACTTATATGTGGTTGTCATTTTCCGGTACGTTTACCTGGAAACATATCATTGCTTATTGATTTATAATTCATTTTCACCCATACATAAATTATGCACATATAACACAAGTAATCAGAACATTTTCAATAAACATAGTGATGTAGGACAAGGAATCCTAATCCTACTTGTTATAGGTTTTATTTCCTAATTTGGTTTAGACTATATTTCCTATTTTATTTTTATTTGTTTTCTAGTTGCTTTCAGTTTTCCTAAGTTATTAGATTTCTTAGTTGTTTAGGATTAGATTTCTTAATTGTTTAGGATTAGTTCAACTCTATATAAAGAGTTGTCATTCTCATTATTATTAAGTTCAGTTATCAATCAATTTTATTCAGTCAAGAATATTCAGGTTTTATAGCTAGTTATCTTTAATTCTTCTATCTTTCGCCTTAGCTGCGAACTATCTTCGTCTTAGCTGCGAACTATTTCCGCTGTGCTTCATCAATTGGTATCAGAGCGAGGTTTTCCCTTGTCCGATGGCCAAAGATGGTTCTAGTGGTTCTAACACTTCCAACAACGAACGGAAGTTTTCATAAATCGATGAGCGGTTCACCGACATCGACAAGAAACTCAATTTCATGGAAATCAATTTTAACAAGAGATTAAACACCATGGAAGTCAATATCAACAAGAGGTTTGAGAGCGTAGAGGCAAGACTTCAAAGAATAAACCGAATATTAGCTGCATTGGTTGAACAAACTTGGTTTGTCAATCAAAGTCAACCTAACTTCAATCAAAGTCAACCTGACTTGCTAAGTGGTTGGATTACAAATTCCATTATAGAATCCAATACCAATAGCGACCAACAATCCAATCAGATTCAAGATCTTTACCAAAACCCAAAAACGCAAACAAATCAACAATATGAAGAGGTAGTATCTAGTCAAGATGATGAGTTCCAAATCACATCCAATCTTCATAGCCTGGATTCAACTTCTGATCTTCTATCTGACCATCAAGTAATAGTCGTGGAGTCTTCTTGCAACTATAAAGTGATAGATTTAACTCAAAGTCTGTCAAATTGTGAAGATCCACATGAGATTCCTATGGCTCCAAAAACCCTCCATGTTGATATCAAATCGCTAGATTCTCATAATATGACTTCATTGGGCCAAAGTTGGAGTGAAGACAAGAGGGTTCGGCAATATGGGATCGATGGGGAAGAGACCAAAATCGTACAAGTATACATATTATGTGAGAAACAACAATACCTAATGTTTAGATTTAACATACTTCTTGTGTATGACAGAGGAAGACAAAGTATGGTTTTATGGTATGCTTGATGGAATCCTTCCGTATATTCCTCTCAGAAGAATCACTTTATAAACTCGAGGACGAGTTTTTCTCAAGCGAAGGAGATTAATATAGGACAATTCCTACAACAAGAGGGATCCATCGAGCATAAATTTGGTCAATCCAACAGAGTTGCGGATGCATTAAGTAGGCACGCTTTATTATTAGCCACTATGAATACTGAAGTGGTAGGATTTGATGTCCTTAAAGATGCCTACGTTGAAGATGAAGATTTTAGTGAGATATGGATTAAGTTTCAAAAGCAAGAATTTGGCGATGACCATCTTCATGATAGGTTTTCGTTCAAAGGAACATATCACAAGTTTCGTGACAAGAAAATTGGTCCTTTCTGCCTATTGCAAAAAATTAGAGACAATAGTTACAAGATTGAATTACCAAGCATCATGAACATATTTCTCCTACTTTCAATGTTGCTGATATCTTTGAGTACTTCCCTTCGGATGAGTCTTCACCACAAACAAAACTCGAGGACCAGTTTCCTTTAAGTGGAGGAGATTGATGTAGGACAAGGAATCCTAATCCTACTTGGTATATGTTTTATTTCCTAATTTGGTTTAGACTATATTTCCTATTTTATTTTTATTTGTTTTCTAGTTGCTTTCAGTTTTTCTAAGTTATTAGATTTCTTAGTTGTTTAGGATTAGATTTCTTAATTGTTTAGGATTAGTTCAACTCTATATAAAGAGTTGTCATTCTCATTGTTATTAAGTTCAGTTATCAATCAATTTTATTCAGTCAAGAATATTCAGGTTTTATACCTAGTTATCTTTAATTCTTCTATCTTTCACCTTAGCTGCGAACTATCTTCGTCTTAGCTGCGAACTATTTCCGCTGTGCTTCATCACATAGTAATATTTACCACAAAACAAAGTTATGTATTCTAACATTCACAAAAAAACCAAAGTTATTTACTATAATATTAACACCTAAACAATGTTATAAACACATTAATATTTACAAATTCAACCACTATGATCACTTTCCTTGTCTAAGTTTTCCCCTTCAGTTGTGGAGTTCTCAAAAATAAAGTACGTGACCTCTTTTCTGATTCGGCTTGCCTCTTCTATTGTGCTGCCGAACGACCACACCTTTGTCCCTTTCCAAATGCCGTGTATGTACTTACATATATATACCGCGCAGGAGGACCTGAAAGAGGGAAACATACTGTTTCATGATAATTTCACTTTTCCAAAATAAATTTTTGCATTCAAAATCATACTCAAACAAAATTCAACAACCAAACCATATTCGACAAAAAGCATTTGATAAACAATGCTCAAATAAACTCATAACAAAAGTGATATATCTAAAGTAAAGGAGAATGGGGTGAGTTAGCTTCTGGATGGAATGGTATATCCCCGGAGGAGCTTTCAACTAGGGGGTTTACTGCTTGTGTCAAATCTTCATTCTGCGGTGATTCCTCTAAATCCAGAACTTCGATATGTTTGTTTGGGCACGTGTGTATGGTATGCCTTAAATCTTTACACTCTCCACAACGAACTTGAAGTACACTAGTGTCTTTTTCAAACCCATTTCTGAAAAAAGAAAACACAAATTATTTAAACGTAGGGAAAAATAATGCATCAAAGCAGTTTTCCGGTATAGACACCTGGAAATAGAAGCTCATTTGGCCTATTTCCCGGTGTCAATACCAAGAAATCACTGATAAAAAATACAGGTCTGATTCTATGCATGGACACTGGGAAATAGTATAATTTTGGACAGTTTCCAAGTATGAAACCTAGGAAATCGCTGAAAAATGTAAAATCGAGAATTTCAACCCTAACTCGTAAAATTATAGTCCTATATCATACAATTGACTCCAATACTATCCAATGTCCATACTGACGTTACCATGAACTCTAAAATCATATATTCAAGACCCTTACACCCATACACCATAACATTAACACTACCATGCTCAAGAATGAAAAAACTTTAAAAACATACCTTTGAGTTGTGATGGAAGATGAATTTTCAAAAATATATTGGAGAGACATGTGCATACATGCTTATGAATTGTTAAGGGACAAACAAGGTTGAATTTGATGTTCTAAGAACGTGATGAATTAGGATTATAAAAGTTAGGGTTCCAATACAATTGGGGATTATTTTTTCCTATTGTGTGAGGAACATTAATAAATTTATCTTCTGGCGGAATTGGAGAGGAAATTGCGGAATTGGGGCGTTGTACGGAGTGAAAGTTGAAGATGGGATCTCTTCCTGAGAAGTAGAGAGTGGAGAGGAGGAGAGACCGGATGTCGAAGTAGTGAACGTTGAATGTGATGAGGGAGGAGATATGATTTTGGATTCAAACGGTTAACATACCCAGATTGGAAATTCTGATTTGTTTTTAGTTTTTCTATTTTTTCGATTTTATTTTTATTTTGTTTTTTAATATCAATGGTAAAATAGAAAACTTGGTTTATTTGTTGTAAAAAATATTTATAATTATTTAATTTTAAAAGATTTTTGATGTTGGCCTAAAATAAAGATTTTGATTTTGAATTGGCCTAAAAGTACCTTATATAAAAAAATAGCCCCACTTAGTGTGATGGTGTACCATATATATATATATATATTATCGCAAAGAATCATATAGAAAAAGAGAAGAAATAACAAAGTAAAATCAAAGAACATCATAAATCTCTAGTTAGTTAGAGAGAATAAGAAAACAAACACTCTCTCACAAGTGAGCAACAAAAGAAATTTTAACTTGCGTAGTTAGAGTTTCAAAGTGGATTATGTAGCCTGGTCGAGCAAAAGCTCAGATCTTTTATCAGATGAATTGAAACAACTAGACTAGGTGCAAAGAATATCTAGATATCTGAATTATGAACTATATGCCCATTTTGTAAAGCCTCTCCCGTTGCAGCTTCAATTTCACTTTTTTGTATTATTTAATTGATTTTCAATTTTTTATTATTATATTTTAACATGCGGCAAAAAAATAAAACTGAATTACATTTGGTTTTATTTTTAAAAATTACAAATTTTATGTTAATGTTTTTATTTATATAATAAAAAGTATTTATTAATTTATAAAATATAATCGTATATAATTATAAATATTTTGAATATTTATTGATAATTTGTATATAACAAATATTTTTATAATAAATATTTCATTTAAATTATATATAAATTTAATTTATTTATATTTTTTAAAAAATATATTTTTTTGATAATTTAGTTTTAAAATTAAATTTTTAATCATTATAAACTTTTAAAAAAATATTTTATATTAAGTATTTTAATAAATTACTTTTAAAATTATAATAAATTATTTTTAAAAATACATTCAAAATTGATTCCACATTATGTTGATAAATTAAAAATAATATGAAAATTAATTATTACTCACCCGAGAAATAGATAGTATAAATACATAAATAAAAACTATAATAAAAATTTAATATGATATAATAGCAATAAAATTCAAATAAGAAGAGCAACACTACTTAAACCTGCTAGAATTACTCCTATTTCCTCTTAAATGATCAGAATATTGAAAAAAATTGTGAACCAACATCACCTTGTTGTCTCTTTACGATGATTTTGTACTACTCATTTTGATAATATTAACATACAATCGGATAAGAAATTGCTTCCACGTCTTTTTCCAGAATTCTATTCTCTTTAAGCTCTTTCTTAAGTTTAATCATTTCTTTTTCATTTTCTATTTTTAATTTCTGAAGTTCAACATCTTGTTGGATATACGCTGATTTTCTTGTATGGTTGAGAAATTTGTTTCAAACATACGTTCACTATTTTTTCTTACATAATCAAAATATTCTTGCATTTCATCTGTTTTCTTTTTTTCTTTTTTTTTTTTTCTTTTTTTTATTCCTCCTAGTAGATCTTTCAAAAGTTGCATTATTGTAATGTATATCCTCACATTGACTTTCTAAGTTATCATTTAAATCAAAATAGGAAATGACGACATACCTGGAGAATAAACTTTTGTGGGAGCAATATAGTAATTCTACGGAATAAATATGGTAATAGAAAATCCTTGTATTTTTTTTATAATAAATATTTTATTTAATTATGTAATATATTAAAGTAATAATTATATATAATTTAATTATTTTTATATAAATTATATATATGATTGAATTAATAATAATGTATTTTTAATAATATAAAATAATAATATTTTATATTAAAAAATTATATTTAAAAAGTTAATTTATTTTTTATATCAATGATATATAAAATTGAAAATAAATATTTTTTATGGTAGTGAAAAGTATTTAGTTTATTTGCAAAATAGTCTTTCCTTCAAAATTTGAAGTTAACGAGTTGGAGCTTGAAAAAATTGAAGAATGAATATTTTATTGAAAAAGTTATTGGGAATTGGAATTGAGGTGAAATTTGAAAAAATGAAGGAGGTGGGGTTGGAGAAGGCTTAATTACATTAACAAAACTTCCACTTATTACAAAATACAATTTAGAGAACATATAGACTCCAATTGTGTACGCAACTTCATCCTTTTATATCATTATGTAACCAAGAGGTTCTCCTAAACCACACCTTTGACTCTACTAAGAAGAAATAAGTTTATACAATAGAGTATCTTCTTGTTAAACACCAATTTTGTTCCATGTCTGCTTGTCTTTAGTGTTAATGTTTTATACATGTACATCTTCATTAGGCAAATTTAGTCAAATACAATCATATTAGACATTTATGTTTGGTCTTATCATGCTATATAAGGTTTCTACTCATTTGAAATGCACCCTGACTATCAGTATATATCATAGCATTTCCACTTTATAGTTTTAATTCATTCAATAACCAATGTATCCACAAGAATTCTTTTATACACTCAACCAATGAAATATATTTAGATTTAGTAGTTAACAATGCAATATCAAATTGTACATTTGATTTCTATGAAATACAACAACCACAAATAGCTAGAATAGATGTAGAGGTGGATCTTCTAAATTCGCAATCTTTAGTAAATTCAACATCTCGATAACCTAATATTTCAACATAATTAGAACATTTTTCAAATTTCAGCACAATAAGAGTATTTGACATATTTCAGTCTTATATGTGAAATTCCTTTAAGATATCTAAAGAGCCATTCGAAATAATAGAGTCCCTCTTTCCATTCACCAGCTCCAATCAGGCTCCCCGTACGTTGGTCCTGTATAGCACATAAAGAGTCGGTGAATCGGACAAAACAATAAAAATTATCAATTAATTGCGACACTGAAATTAAATTGCAATGTAATTTAGGCACAAGTAAGACATGACCAAGGGTTATTACATCAGTGAGAATAACTTGGCCTTCCTTGATTGCAACGATTTGGTGTTCATCAGGCAAACCGTCTAGACATGAGTCAATTTCACGAATGTCTGTCAGAAAAAGTTATATTTTCGGTCACATGATGAGAGGCTCCAGAATCTATTATCCAAGAAGTTGCAGAAGACTTACCTGTCAGTGAGAATAACTTGGCCTTCCTTGATTGCAACGATTTGGTGTCCATCAGGCAAACCGACTAGACATGAGTCAATTTCACGAATGTCTGTCATAAAAGATATATTTTCGGTCAAATGATGAGAGGCTCCAGAATCTATTATCCAAGAAGTTGCAGAAGACTTACCTGTCATCTGAACCTGTTGCTGATTAATGATCATAATGAGTAAGATTTGGACCTGCTCAGGTTTTAAGTTTGCCAAGGATGTATTTTCAGCTTCCTTTAACACTCTATTATCAAAGATGCCAGCATCGGGATTTCGGTTGCTGCCCACTATGACATTTGCTTTAACTGTAACACCACACCCTCGACTAGCTGCTCCAATATTGTTATTACGGTCACATCGCTTTCGATCTCCCCACCAATCTGGGTAGCCATGAAGCTTAAAACAGCCGCTAACCTCATGACCTGACTATTTACAATGAGAATAAGAAAGTTTAGATTTTTTAGGATGATTAAAACGGCTCTTAGATAGATCAGCTTGCAATGTAAAGGCATGAATGTCCTCTTTTTCTACTTTTCCTCGAGCAATACCCCGAGAGCGCTTTTCTTGAACAAGAGTGGGATATGCATCATCTAATGAAGGTGTCGGAACTTGAGATAGTAAATTCGATCGGACTATTGCATAAAGGTCATCATCCACACTAATAAAAAATGATGAAATATTTCCTCCTCTCAGTCATCAGCGAACTTTCCAACCACATTGCAGGTGCACATTCCACATTCACAATTGTGCAAAGGCTTAAGCCTTTGTAAATCATCGTACAAGCCCATTAGCTTGTTGTAGTAGTCCTCAAGCGACATGGATTTGGTATGTTTACAGTCAGCAATTTCTACACGGAGTTGTTGCAATCTCGGACCATTAGCAATGCTAAACCGTTTCTTCAACTAATCCCAAAGCAATTTGGCTTCATCATGATAAGGAATCGTCAATGTTATTTTTGCATCTATGGTTCTCAAGGTCCAGGAACAGATCATAGAGTTGACCTTATCCCAATCGATGAGTTTCTTTGTATCTTTGGGTTTAGTTATTGTACCATCCACAAACACATACTTACGGCGCGACTTTAAGGCAAGCATCATTGCTCTTGACCATACTAAGTATTTATCACCTTGCAATTGAACGTTAGTGATTTCATTGCCAGGTTGATCTCTCGAACCAAGATAGTACGGAGATGAATGATCAATTTTCCTTTCCATGTCTGACATAGTGAATCAATCAACAACACACTAGTGTGTCAAAGAATCGGTGTAAAGAGATGGATCGGGGATCGAAGAAGGAAATAAGTTTTTGGTAAAGCTTGCTAGGCTGCTAGGGCTCTGATACCATGACAAGTTTTGTAATATGTGTATGTCTTGTCGCTTTATTTCACAAATCTCAAACATATATACACGATTTAGAATATGGAAATTAAATGCAATTAATGGCATAAATATAATATTTCTTAATTTATGCCATGGATTACAAAATTACAATCAATTACATTTAAGAGTAAAGAATATTTCAAGAATCAATTATGCTGTAATATACATAGTAGTGCCTTGGGCCTCACATCTGGACTCCCCCGGGCGGGGGTTCGATGCTACATAAACTATTTGGTTTCTAAGTTTTCAAAATCAGTATAAATACTATTAGAGACAGCTCAAAAGTATGATGTAACTAGTTTGGAAAGCACGAATTAGAACTAAAAAACTGCCAACGATTGTTAATAAAATTTTGTAGTCCTTTATTTAACTTTTATAAATTTATTACTTATAAAATTATAAGTGAGTAATTAATCTCGTAGTTATCTGGAACTATTTAAAAAAATTAGTTTTTCCACAATAAACATTAAACTACTACTAACTTAAGACTCTAGTCAAATTTAAAATATTTACCTCAAAGAAACTATAAAATAAATCTCATAAAGATTCACCAAAATACCTTACGGAAAAAAAAAACCACATTAATTTCATTAATATCTAAAGAAAAAAAGAAAAACTTTTTAACATATTTAATATAATTTTATAAAATAATATTTTTACCCGTTTAAAGAAGAATCCAAAAACTCATCAAGGTTTGTAAAAATTAGGGGTGGGAAAAAAACATGCAAACACCTAAAACGAACCGATCCAATCCGAACCGAACATGTTTGGTTCGGTTCCTATCATATTTCTCTGGGTGTTCGGTTTTCAATAGAACCAAACACCCAAGGTAGGGTGTTCGGTTCGGTTTTGGGGTCCTAAAAACCGAACCGAACACCTTAACATATTTTTAAAAGATTTTATATATTTTACTATTATTTAAAGTTCAAACACCCAAAAAATCTTCATATTTTATTTGATTTTGATTTGTTCTTGTTTAAATACTAATATTTGTTCTATATTTGAATCAATTTCATTAGAATACATTTTAATGACTATGTATTTTTATAAATAGTCAAAGAAAAGTCAACAAAATTCGAACACCCAAGAACCGAACCGAACCGAACATGTTTCATGGGTTTCGGTTTGGTTCGGTTCGCCATAGGATATTTGGGTGTTCGAAAACACCTAGAACCGAACACCCAATTTACATGTTCCTGTTCGGATTCACTCGGAACTGAACCGAACATGTAGTTGCCCACCCCTAGTAAAAATAGTCAAATAACCCTTGTTTAACAAATACACAAAAATCAACTTCTCATAATTTTAAGGGAATTTATATAAAACTATGTTAGATTTTTAATCAAGTAGATCAATTCCCCAAATTAAAAAACTGAAAGAAAAAATAGTTTCAAGTATAGAAAAAAGAAAAAAGGTCAATCAAATATAACCGAACCCATTTTTTAAGTAATTATAATTGTTAATGACACATATTATGTAATACAAATATGTGTATAAAATCTGGATACATAAATTTGGCAAAATGAATGGTTTTGGTTTACTCTTACCCAAATTTTATTGGATTCTTAAATTTTGTAAGGGCGAAAACAGTATTTCAAACTCTTTCTAGTTTTATATTTTAATTAAAATCCATTCAAATAAATTTTATTTATTATTTAATTTTAATTTTTAATTAAATCTTTTAGACAAGGTGGTGCCATCTTGTTATAAATAATAAATTTTATTAAATTTTTTTAAATAAATTTGACCATTAAATTTTATAAGGGCGCCACCTTATCATACCACCAAATGTAACGTCCAAGCCTCACCCACGGCGGAGCCGCTACATTAACAATATGCATTCCTTACAATCTAATATAATATCGATTGAAATAAATGAAACCAATTTATCAAAGGTACTTCAATAGTTTGTTAATGATTCAAACACTATGCGACTATATGTATGTGGAAGTGTAAATAACTTTTTGTAAATTAATAATACAATGAAAGTATAAAATCAATAAAGGCCCATCAATGAAAAATTACAATTCAATATAAAAATTTTACATGATTTCAAAGTTCAGTAGAAACACAATTAAAAATTAAAGATACCGTGATCAGGAAGATGTGTCGACACTATGAGAAGACCTTCGTGCTCTGCTCTATCATACCTGTCAATCTACATATGCATTCACAAATGTAGGGAAAGGAAAAAGAAAAATAAAGAAAGGTCAAAATTTGATGAAGAAATTCTTGCACATATATAAACACAACAACAAAAGAAGAATTTCTATCAATGTCTAAATGTAAATTTAAAGATATCGTCTCCACAGGGATTGTTTATTTTGGAAAGAAAGAATTCGATTGAGATCTAAATTGAGTTGTAAAAGAATTCATTAGTGGACTGAATAGTAAAGATCATAATATTTGATATAAAATTTTAGACACTTTTGACAGTCACAACATAAGAATTCAATACTCAGCATTTAATGATCCAATAGAAATCAAGTTGATCTGTTAATCTCTGTTGCCTACTATCATATTTGATTATATAATTCGACTTTGAATATCTGATTTACAACCTAGATCATCATCTATGATCTATTAAAGATCTCTCCATTCAATTTAACAAATCATAGTCAATAGATTGCATATATCTCTATAATACAATTGAATTAACTGATCATGCATAATCTATAGAAAATTGGATCTAGTTGTCTATCTCTAGTATAAAGATCCTTTGTTCTTGAATATGATACTTAGACGCCATCTCTAGACTAGAATAAGCATCATAACATCATTACTTAACTCTCATTTTCTTAATTCAATAAGCTCATGAAAACTAAGCAAATCTGACTACGAATAAATAAGAATCATACAATCAAATCTAGAAATAGAAACAGATCTCAGCAAATAAACAGAGTTATTAGCTAAGCATAACTACATCAACATCTACAATACAGTTCATATTCATTTTCATCATGCTTAAAGATCTAAATCTTACCAAGGAAGCTAGAAGTTGGACTCCGTCACAGTCTTCACTTCTCCACTTCAAGCTAAATCTCAGAGATCACGGAAAATAGAGCACAAAACTTCTCCAAGAAATTTCTCAAAAATAAAACTCAACTAAAATATCTGAAAATGTCAAAAGTTTCTAATTGCTTTGGCTGTTCTTATTTATAGAGTTTCTCAGTGGCAATTTTGAAATTAAACTAAAAGAAAGAAACACAGATAGGCGAAGTGCATAATATCTCCTTATGTCGCCCATTCCTTCGCCTAAACTTCAAACGACATTCAAAATAACTGTCAAATTTGATCGCTTGTTGATAAGTCTTATAGGCGAAATACAGTAATAATCGCCTCCTTTATCACCAAAGAGATATGCGATGCTACTTATTCTCGCTTTCCTTGATATCACCTTATCTTGAACCTAAGGCGAGATAAGTCATTTGTTGCCTCTAGCTCTATTTCCATTCTAGGCGATATACATCATTTAGCACTGGTCTGTCGCTTGCTTTCATTTCTCTTTAGGAGACTCAGTCCTCAATTACCTGAAGACTTTGCTTAGATTGGCGACTTGTTGTAGGCGAGAAACACATATTGCTTAGATTGGCGACTTGTTGTAGGCAAGAAACACATATGCTGCCTTCTGCATATCTTCTTTTAGGCGACTTCCATATGTTGCGCTTTTTTCTATCGCCATCTTCAATCAAATATGTAGGCGATATCCATATGTGACATACTCTTCTCTTATATTGCTTCGCCATGATCAAGACTTTGGAGAAAATTTCAATTGGTCCCTATTTGTTTTGATTTTTGCTCCTTCTTAATTTCATTGATCTTTTCATCATAGTCTCCGTCTCAATAAAATAGTCTAGAATTACTAGAAATCTACTCAATCATATAACTTTTTAGCTCAATTTTTACCTATTAAAGCTCATAAAATGCATCAAATCATAGGTAAATTCTAGACTTATTAGACTTACATTTGGTTCGCACCCATGTCCCAAAATAATCGCACACATATGCTCTTCCCTAACATATATCTTCTATAGTGCAATGCGATCACACAATGTAATTTTATAATGGATATCTCTAAATCTACTCCTTTCATTTAGGGCATAGACACATATCCTATCAATCATATATTCATCATCAACCAATACGATATTATAATACTTTGTAACATAATACCAATCATCTCACACATTCATATATCAAGTACAATACATAAAACATACACAAGTATAAGTCACCAAGATTTATTTAATCTTTCTAGATACGTTTTTATTCGATCAATATAGCAATCATTTGTTATGTTTCAATTTTGTTCAAGAGGCATTCAAACAAGTCTTTATTGACATTCAATACTGATTTGAAGCACACAATTACACCTAATATCTATCAAACATCTATTAAGTATCAATCAGTTCCAATATGATAATAAAAAAATGGTAAGGAATGGGACATGGACCGTGTGGTCCTTAATCAATGATCAATCGCATAACCAATTCTCAAGTTGACTAATTTAATAGTTTGAATGCATTTATTCAATCCGAGGCCAATCAAATTTACAATTCGGTAACTAACATTATCAAGTTTATATAAGACAATAACTAATCCCTAAAAACATAACAATTTATCAGTTTATTAAGTTGACTGCCTTAATCAAGATGTTATATCAAAATGGGAATCAATAAGGTCGAGGTCTGATAATAGGTCCGAAGACTGAAATCCGTAGTGTCGTTTAATCCCCCTTGTGATGGTCATCTACCTGTGGATTCTATCAATATATTCGAAGATCAATGATACAATAGCCCACATGTGGTGATGCCGTCACATTGCTAAGTCTAGAATTTACCTGTATTTTGATACATTAATAGAATGAAATTGAGCTTAAGAGTTTAAAGATTGAATAGATTTCTAGTAATTCTAGACTGTTTTATTGAGACAGGTACTTGGATGAAAAGATTAAGGAGATGAGCAAAAATCAGAAAAAAGAAGGATAAAAATTGAATTTCATCCAATGTTCAAGATCATGGCGAAATAAGGCAGAAAAGACTATGTCGCCTGTAGATATCGCCTGTGCATTCGAGGAAGATGGCGAGAGGGAATGGCAGAACAAATAGATGTCGCCTAAGGAGAAGACTTGGAGAATGCGGCATACATGTTTCTCGTTTCCAATATATCACATATGAAGCAAAGTAGTTAGGCAACAAAATAAGATGTCGCCTAAAGAAGAATAAGGGCATGCGACATAGTAGGGTTTCAGGAGGTATTTCGCCTAGAGCAGAAATGTAGCTGGAGGCGACAATCGATGATTTTTGCCTAAGTATCAAGTTAAGGCGACAGTAATTAGGCAAGGAGAAGTAGTATTGTCTGTCGTTATGGTAATATGGAAGGTGATAATCAATGATACTCGCCTAAGATACTTATCAAGAGGCGATGGAATTTAGCGATGATTTGTGGTGTCGTTTGAAGTTCAGATGAAGGAACAAGCAACATAAGGAGATATTTTATACTTCGGCTATTTGTGTTTTCTTTCTTTTAGTTAATTTCAAAATTGCCGTTGAGGAACTCTATAAATAGGAACTCAGTCGAGGCAATTAGAACCTTTTGAAATTTTCAGATATTTTCTAGAATCTTTTGTTCTTTCATTTTAGAACTTGTTTTGAGAAGTTTCTCAAATAAGTTTTTGTGCTCTGTTTGCTGTGATATTTGAGATTTAGCTTGAAGTGGAAAAGTGAAGACTGAAATATTTTATTATTCGAAGGTGATCGAAAATAGACAGTTTAAATACAAATTCAAAACAAATAAAATCGAAGCCGAATAATCAAATTGTCTAATTCGAAAATAAATCCCAAAACGTAATGCAGCAGTTACAATTCCAAAATCTGAAACTAAATCCAAAATATAATATAATAGACAAAGTCTTGAAAAAAATGTTAGATGATGACTGATGCTGACAGGAGTGAACCATATCCTGCTATTCTACCTGACTGTCTGAACTCAGCAATTTCCATCCCAAACGGGTTCAAAACATACAAAAAAAAATGAAAACCACAAAGGGTCAAACTATCGATGTCTGGTTAGTAAGAAAATGCCCAACAAACACATAGACTGCATCTTATTTACCAGAATAAAATGTCATACACGTATGCAGCTTAGTTTACAAACATGGGATAACAATCATTATCAAACAAGTTGATTATTAAACAAATTCATCCCGGTCTAAATCCCCTTAAAGTTATCTATGATAAGTGATTATAGATTACTGCAATTACCATCTAAAAGTAGGATTTAAAGTTAACAAATTATTTCAATTTAGAGTCCGACACCGAACTGTTAGTTCGGTACCGAGTTCGGTGAACAGTTCGGACAGAGAGCACGCCCAGCTATACCGAATTGTAATTCAGTGGCAAGCTCGGTATACAGTTCGGACAGAATGGTTATCGAAGTTCTTAACAGTTATACCGAGTTGTAACTCGGTAGCTAATTCGGTAGCTAGTTCGGACAGAATGTAATTTTAAGGTCTCATTGTCTTACCGAATTATAATTCGATAAGAAGCTCGATGAAAAGTTTGGACAGAGAGTTAATTAACCCCTAAGGTTGGATTTAAGTGATAGTTCAGAACCTAGTTCGGTAGGCAAATCGGTACCTAATTCGGATAGGAGCATTACTAATGGTCTCGAGGCTCACCGAATTAACAATTCGGTAACTAGCTCGGCCAGAGACCCCTATTCACGTTTTCAGCCTATTTCAAATTATGATTCTTATTATTCACGCTCTAAACGTCTATCTGGATCTATTCCTATCGCATAGGGCCAGTTAGTAGTCAAACTCATGCTACCCAAAGGTTAGAACACAATGTAATAAGCAATAGACAAAAATCTAAATAGTTCATAACAGACACATTAGCAGAGGCAGAACGATTTCACTATAGCAGATTTCGAATTATCATATTATTAAGTGATGTTTAACTTACCAGGCCTGTCCTTAGCTTAATAACAGAAATCAGAAACAGACAAAGATAAGGTAAACCCCTTAGAGATGGATCAAAGATCCTAGAAGTGATGTAGTCGCATCAAGAAAATAAGTTGGCAATCAAGGCCAAATACGCTTTCGCGCATCGATGTATACATCTAATTTTCTCTACAGCATGCTGGTCTTATCGTATTAACCTAGGACAGGACTTTTATACAGATTATAGAGTTCATATTTCTAGATAATAAACAGTCATGAATTTCAGTTCATATATTCGCATTAAAGCGGCAAAATTAACAGAGTTTACAGAATCATCAAATAGTGTGCAGATACAAAGGCCCTATTAATTTATACACAAATGCAGCAGTAATACATGACAACCAATCTCATTATTTTTAGATTTCAACTTATTATAAATAATCAATTTACTATAAAATAGAGGGACAAAAACATACCATCGTGTGGGCATAAACATGGCTACTAACCTTTTCCGCTAATCCGAAATTCACACCGATTCACTCCTGCTGACATTCCCCAATTCGATCTAAATTAAATCAAGAATAAATCAAATAAATCCCAAAATGAAAGAGTTAGGGTTTACACATAAAGCATCGATTAAAACCCAATCAAACCCAATTTAAACCCAAATTATACAATCTAATAACAAGGGTTTCAAAACCCAAATTAATTGTAATTAAAACCCCAAATTCGCCAAAACCCTAATTTATTGCTAAAATCCCCAAATTAAAATAAAGTAGTTTAATAACAAAGGAAATTGAAATCAATACCTAGAATAAAGGAAACCAAAATTCCAATTGAAATCTTGAAGAACGTAATTTAGAAATCCGCGGCTTGGTTTTTTGTTTGAGAGAAAAAGATAAACATGTATAGTCTAGTTTTTAGGTTTTGTAAAAGGTGAATCCAAAAGCCTTTATTTTCGCATATATATGAATGGTAAATATTACCATAAACCCACAATTATCCCTTGGTTTTTAAAATGACCTAATTTGAATAATATTTATAAAATTAATCTAATTCCCTTTTGTTTTCGAAATCATTCCAAAAGTCAAATTAGTCAAAACTATAGGGTCAAATTGGAAGGTCAACATTTTAAAATACCCAATTTACCCTTAAACGAAAAATAAATAAATTTAAATAAAAATTTGAATGAAGGAAATAAATTCCTAAAATACGAAAATTAATAGCCCCAACATACGGAAGTGACAAATATCTTTAAAACTACAATTAGACATTGATAGGAATTCTTACATTCTTTATGTTATTGTGCTGATTTTATGTGTAAGAAAATTTCTCCATTAATTTCTTGGCGCTATTGCTGGGGATTGTTGTTTTTAAGATTGAGATTTACATTGGATTGTTCTAACTGTGCTATTTATATATTCTTTTCAACTTTAAATTGTTTGTTCAAGTGTGTAGTGTATGCAGACAACATCACAAAGGACTCATAATTTGCAGTTTAATCCTGACCCTGAAACGTTAATCACACAACTGAGATCAGAGTCAAGAGTGGACATGTTTGGAGTACGCTGCAATCAGAATAATGATACAGTGGCTGATCAAGAGGATGAAAGGAAGAGTCTGCGTCAATACTCGATTCCACATGTTGATGGAATGCGTCAAGCCATCAACTTACAAGCAATAACAACCGATACATTTGAGCTCAGATCTGGACTCATCTAAATGGTTCAACAGAATAAATTTGGAGGAGCTGTTGAAAATCCGAACCAGCATTTGAATACATTCTTGCACCTTTGCAGTACATTCAGCCACAATGGGGTGTCTAAAGATGCTGTTAAGTTGAGACTATTTCCTTTTTCTCTAAACAACAAAGCTCATGCCTGGTTATACTCATTACCTTCAGGATGCATCGGTAGTTAGGAGGATCTAGTCAAGAAGTTTCTAGCTCGATATTTCCCACCAATGAAGATGGTGAAACTGAAGAATATGATTTCCTCATTTCAATACATAGATGGGGAGTCACTTTATGAAAGCTGAGGAGATTCAAAGAGCTGATTAGGAAATGTCCACATCATGGCATAGCCTCTTGGAGTATTGTAATGACCTTTTACAGTGCTATGCCACCACATATTAAGATGCATATTGATTCATCAGCTAGAGGATCAATAATGGAAAAGGAACAAGATGATTGTCACGATTTCATTGAGTTGCTGGCAAATAAGGATTTCGGATGGAATGAGAGAAAAAAACGTCAAATAAGAAGCGGTTAGGAGTATATGAACTGGAGTCATTTAATGCACTGTCCACACAGATAGCCTTACTGAATAAGAAGATGAATAACATGGCATCCAACAAATAAGGTTAGCAGAATAAGAAGACATCAATTAATGCTGTAGAAAAGCAGAAACCAACTCTAGCAGATTATGCACAAGAGGCTGCTGATGCAGATGATGAAAATGAATCTGTTGAATTGGAACAGGTAAATTATTTGAATAATAATTATAGAAATCAAGTGAGGTCGTACTATCAATAGAGGAATCAGCTTACCAATGTCAGATTTATCATCAAAGGAATCCTCAACCTGGTTATCAACAAGGATAGTCTCAATACCAACAGAAGAAGCCTAGCATGGACAATCTTCTAATCAAGTATATGGAAAAGGCTGATTCTGTCCTTACCAACCATTCTACTTCAATAAAAAACTTGGAAACACAGATGAGGCAACTTTTACAGGTGCTGAATCAAAGACCCCAAGGATTACTTCCAAGTGACACTGTGCCAAATCCGAAGGGAAAGGGAAAATCTAAACAGGAGGCACTGCATGCCATCACAGTTAGAAGTTGAAAGAGTATTGAAGCTTCTAAGGAAAAAAAGAGTTTTGTACCTCATGTACAAACTGAAGAAGTTAGAGAGGAAATAAGCAACTATACTATTTCAAGGAAGGAACAGGAGAGAGTTAAGATTGCATTACCTTTTTCTCAGAAGGAAAATAGGAAGAAGCTGGATAAACAGCTTGAGAAATTCTTGAACATGATGAAGTAGATTCATGTCAACATCCCTTTCATTGAAGCATTAAAGCAAATGCCTGTTTATGCTAATTCCATGAAGGAGCTATTATCAAATAGGAGAAATTTGGCTGATGTGGGGTGTATAAATGTTAATGAGAGTGTGAGCCAACTTGTGAAGTACCAGTTCCCTAGGAAGGAAAAAGATCCTTGCAAATTCACCATACCTTTGACAATTGGAGATAAATTCAAAGGTAGGGCATTATGCGATTTAAGTGCTAGCATAAATCTCATGCCATTGGCCATTTATGAGAGGTTGGGAATAGGACATTTCAGGCCTAATAATGTTATTTTACAACTTGTTGATAGATCTTTTACTCATGCCAAGAGAGTGGTAAAAGATGTTATAGTTACAGTAAACGAATTCATGTTTACTGTAGATTTTGTGGTACTTGACATGGAGGTAGATGAAGATGTACCATTGCTGCTAGGAAGACCATTTATGAGAACTGGTAGAGCATTAATCGATGTGGCAAATGGTGAGCTAACACTGAGGGTGAATGGAGAGAAAGCAAAATTTAGTCTTTAAGAATCATTAAAATTTCCCTATGATTTCAATAAAGTGATAAGTATTCAACTAGCAGCTGATGAAGAGTTAATGGATAAAATCTTTACACTGAGGAGTACTGATCCTTTGAATAATGTTCTAATTAACGATGTTGATATGGATATACTTGAGGAAAGTGCTTACACTGGGGAGTTGGAGTCTATGACTTCACATTTTTTCTAAACATCAGTGAGATTCAACCATCAGCTGAACCGATGCTTCTTTCCATAGAGAAACCACCACAATTGGAGTTAAAGGCACTCCCTAGTCATCTCACATATGCTTATCTAAACCTGAAAATTCAAGCTTACCAATTGTTGTGTCAAATGAATTAACAGGTGACCAGGAAGATAGGCTTCTACAAGTGGTGAGAAAATACAAAAGAGCCATTGCATGGACTATTGCAGACATTAAGGGAATCAATCCAACATTCTGCACCCATAAAATCATCTTGGAGGAAAAACATACACCAAAGATTCAACCTCAAAGGAGATTAAATCCAACAATGAAGGAGGTTGTCAAGAATGAAGTGTTAACAAACACACAACAATTCAATTTCCATCATTTACCTCACATAGGTGAACCAAATTAATTATTTAATTAAAGTTGTCAATGGCTCAATTTAACACCAATATGCACGTCTCTGTAATTTTAATCCCATTAATCGATTCAATACATAGACATATATTAAATATATGAATTTAATTATTCTTAGACATAGGCAACTAACCATATTTTAGGTCATTAAAAACAACAATACATGTATCACAATTTCATTTTTCCATAACAATAACAATAGATTTAATAAGTGTCACACATATCAATGCACATATATAATTCAATTTTTTTATCATTTATTCTTTCACTAACCTCATTGGGGTAAAATATAACTATTAACCAATTATGTTATCAATAAACTCATTTAATCATCACTATTCAAGATTGCAATTCCATTTACGAATATACACACGCACACATGCGCGAGCGCGCATATATATATATATATATATATATATATATATAAGTAAACTTATATGTGTTAGTTATGCCTAAGAATAAGGGAGCTATATAACAAAGTCACTAAGAATTTTACCTATCTACCATTCCAAGATCAACTCAATAGTTTAATAAATTCCATGCAAATCAATACACATACACCACCATTCAATTTCTAAGAATAATAACATTAAGTTTAATATATTACACACAAACCCATATACATTCAACGGGACATTTAATTCTGGCACATGTACATAAAAATTTAATACTAATTCAATTCATTATGGTTATATAGTTAGTTCATTTAAAGGCACAGACAATAAATATTCAACACACAATCTATAGAGCTTAAGGAATTGCAAACATACGGTGTCCATTAATTCTTCTAATATTATAAACATTCACCAAAAAAAATAAAATAAAATAAAAATAAAACAAGTCCTTAGTCTAAATACATCATGTTCCATTAATTGATCCGTTAAAATGGGTGAAGCACAATCAAGCTACACAATATCGTAGTCTATAATTACCCATCTCTCGGTTAATCAATTTATTTCATTCCGATACTTTCTCATCTATTGATTTCATAATTGAATCTATTTCCCATGGTGAAAATATGTAAGTATTTACGTGTCTTAGATAATCCCATGCATGCTCCTATAACTATGCAAACAATAACATAGATTCTATAAGGCAAAAAATAGGATACAAACCTTTTATCGTTGATCACATACTTACACTTGCTTAGGAGAATTTGAATATGATCTTATACTAATATTAGGACCTATACACTATCCAAATAGCATATATTATATTTAAATAACATAATAGAATTGACTATAATAACCCAAGACAAATAACACAAAATAAAAAATAAATAAATAAACAGTTTCAGACTTTACTGTTTTCGATTATAAGATCGTAGAAATTAGCAGATGGAGTCTTCATGAAATTTGTAGAGGATAGGACAACGAAGCAAATACAACTAGATTGATGTTGTTAGGAAATCAGATAAAGGAGATATAATAGATGAATAGGGATCGTCATCAGAGCTACCTCGCAGATTAGAGTTTTGGTTTTGGCCAAATTCGATCACAAAGACTTGGGAATCTGAGGATTCTGTCGTCATAAAAGGTATAGGTAATTAAAAACAAAAGAAAACCCAATTTGAATCAGGTAATTCCAAGTTTGGATGAGAAAGTTATGATCATTTGAAGTTCAATACCAAATTTGACAAACTTCTGATCGGACATGGTTGATTCTTGACAATCAGGCAGATTCCGGCAAGGTTTGAGTTTGTAAATGGATAAAATAGAATTCGTAGCCACAAAAATCACGTCAATCAAACGTCTAAGAAAAAAAGTTACGGCAATTAGAGTGTGGACAGCGCAAACTAAAAGTTAGGGGTTTGAGAGAAAGGAATTAAGGGTTTTTTAATATGAAATAGAAGAGATGAAAATTCTCGCTGGCTAATGGGCTAATGGAGTGGAGTTTCTTTAGGAAAACTTTTATTATTTCTAAAATCACTCTTAAAATATACTTTAAATTAAAAACCACTAGTTTTAAACAAAATTTCATATTTTTCAATTAAACCTATTTAAATAAAAATTATTTCGAAACAAGTTCTAATGGACCATTTCAATTTAAGCCTTCTAAATTTGGATTTTGAAATGACCATTTTACCCTCCAGAAATAAGTTTCAAAAGTAATCATTTTATCTTAATTAAGACTTTTGGTTTTCACTCAAAGAATTTTCAAATTTTCAAAAGACTCTAAAAAATAATATTTTTAGTTCCAAAATCATATCAGGTCAAATACAAATATTTTAATAAGTGATTTCAAAATGGTTCAACTTCTAGACCGGGTTAGCGAGCATTACAACTCTACCAAACTTAAGAAATTTTGTCCTTAAAATTTCTTTGATCATATCCACAGTATCACTTTTGTTCAACCATTCGGATCCTTTACGGTGTATACTAAAAGACATCTTCAGTAATAGGAATTGAATGAAAGACGAGATTGATGGAACATTATATATGGTAGGCATTTCCAAGGCATCTCTACCCCAAAAATACCACAATCCAGATCACGAAATATTCTTTAAATTCTATTCTGAAACCAATTAGTAGAATCACAACTCTAGATAACATGTCCTAAACAACGACTCGGGATCGTATACTCACTTTTTAAAAGTGACTAGGAAGTTTCCAAGCGATCGAGCCGCAAGCACGTAATTCTTATGCAAGCAATGTCATGAATGCAGTGTGATGTTTTTTTTTTTTTTTTAAATCAATGCACAAGCATTTCTATACTCTAATGTAGAAAATCATAGACAATAAGCAACTGAAAATCATTTCTATAATCTTATACAATTTTATAACATCCGCCTCCCGCCCCCGGATGATCCGAGGCGCGGTGATTGGATGTCACCTTGTCAAATAACCGGTTTAAAGGTTGACCACCATTATGCTTTCCATCGTACTTTGTCCTCACTGATATGCTTTCCGCACAAATTATCGAAAGAATACCTTTTAGGTGGCCTTTGTGGCTGCCGAGTGTAACTATATAAACTGGCATGTTCTATCTGATTTTGGTTACAGAATATAAACGATTATTTGTACAACACGTCAATTATAAGAGGAAGGAGGGTAGATGTGAAAAGCCAAGATTGATGATGTATTAGGAGCAGCACCCTGTAAGTATAGATAGCGTCAGGAGAGCATGCAGGAGGTTTGTTGCATGTCTGTGTGGAGCCCTAATTTAGTCTAACCTCACCGTCCGGGTTTCATTCTTATGAAAGGACAATCTGCACGTCCACATTGCCGGCTCATAAATGCACCCTTCTCTCTCTTCACTACAATTATAGTCTAATGGATGATGCCATTTCATTAACTGATAAGGAAATCTTCCATATACGTGTAGCACATGAGATGGTGATTGGGGTTAAATGAGTAATTACGTAGAGAGAGTTGATGTGGAAACACATCCACATGCACATGGGACGGTGGGGGACTCCCCCATTCACCTCCCACTTTGTTTGCTTCCATAATGCGGCAAATATGCCTACTATGCTTTTTATGCTTTTAAATATCCTTCTACACTCAAAATTCGATTTTGGGATTTTTTTTTTTTTAATATAGAACAAGTTTTAGTATATAATTATATGTTAATTTTTAAAAAATTTATAATAATAAAATTTAAAAGTTTGAATTTCGGTTTTTGGTCATTCATGGTAAAAGTAGTTCCCAAATATATTTATAGGGTGAAAAATTAGGTGGTTCATAGAGTGAAAAATAGACCTTTTAAAATTTATTTTTTGGTATAAGTGTCACAGGAATTTCTAAACTTGGTTATATTTTTCAAGTTAGTCCTCAAACTTTACGGAGAGTCAATTTAACTCTTTAACTTTCAAATTATGGGTCAATTAAACCCTTTTGCTAATGTGGACGCTGATCTGGTAGCAAAAAATATTGACTTTAAAATGTCAATTAAACCCTCCATACCAGTAAAAAGGGCTTATTTGATACAAAATTTTAAAATTAAGGGGGTAAATTGACAATTCGTAAAGTTAGAGGGTTAACTTGAAAAATATAGTTAAAGTTCAGAGACTTCTAAGACCCTTATATCTAATTTTTTTTTTTTTAACTTTTTAAAATAAATTTATAATACATTTTAAATTTTAAAAATTCACTTAAAAAATCAGATTTGGTGATAATTGTCTATTTATATATGTCCATTTTCTCATTTGTACATTCATGTTACCATTATAAAAGATAGAGAAATCTTTATCTGTCATGGTAATATAGATAGCAATTGTGAAGCTTATATATATAACATATACATTCCGTATTACAATTACAATTTCAATTTCTATTTCTATCTTCACAGTTAAGTTAACTCAACATTCTTCTATATTAATTATGTTTTATCCATTAAAATATTTGAGTCGATTTTATCTAAAGAAAAAGAACCATTACAGAATTAATTAAAAATTCTACTGTCTTCCTTAAATTTAAGTGTTACATCACTATTCACATCCTTTATTTATTTATGATGTCATGTATATTTCAATTTACATTGGAGATACTCGGAGTGTTTCATACGATATATAATTATATTATTCATATTCATTCCACATTTATATTTATATATTAATTTATTATAAATAAAATTTATAATGAAAGTAAAAGTTCTAAATTTAATCAAACCGAAAAAAAAATTATCTTATCTTATTATTCGATTAGGGTTCTCGATAGCTTTCTGAAAAGATAATCGTGAGATAATAAACTGAAATATAAACTTTTAGTTAGAGTCCCAAACAAAACTATTAGAATTTTATTCTTGGCTGCTATTTTAGAACTTTATTTACAGTTTATTTTGCTAATTTTTAATTTTGATATTTCGTATGTTTTTTCATATTTGCCGTTTATTTTTTAAACTATCACCCACCAAATAAAATTATTTATGAAAAAAATCATAATAAAATTTAAATAATTTAAATTCATTTCTACATCAATATATTAAAAATTAAAATTTTAAAATATACATATTCAAAATTATTATCATTCCAAAAGAAGAAACACTTAGGATATTTTTGACTGAAAGGAGGAAGAAATAGGGCTATGGTTTGGGATGTGGAGGAGTGGTGATGGGGGCTTTCACCATCCAAAAAGATCCTAAAAAGATATGGAGGAAGAAGAGGCTTTGTGTTAATAATGGAAGTCACTTTCCTAACCCACCAACTCGCTAGAACTTCTTGTTGGACCCTCTTCTAGAAATCAATCAAAGCCCTTCATTCCACCAAAATATCATTTTTTTTTTTAATTTGACTTTGTCATTGTCATTTCGGCCTAATTATTGGACCCAATTCAAACTCACTAGATTTTTGTATCACATAATTACAGCAAGCGATTATAAAAATAATATTTGCTTTATTTAATTAGATTTTGTAGTAGTGAAAAGCGTGAGATTGTTTTATTATTGGTTTTGATGATAACTAACTTGAGCTTGTAAGTTTTATTTATAAAATTATATAATAATGTTTTAAGTATTATTAGAATGGTGGTCCCAAATGTTGCATTGACAGATGACAGGTAGAATTGACTGCTTTTGGAATTAAAGTCCAATTCGGGACCCTGTTTATTTGTTTTCTTTGCTAACTATAAAACTCGACAGACAGATTACGCATATATTACGATATTACAAATTTTTATAACATTTAAAAATGAAATTATTATTATTTTATTGTTATTATAGAAAATATTAAATAAAATAACTTAAGTAAAATTTAAATTTCAAAATTAATCTATGAAACTTTCATTTTTTATTTTTTTTTAATCAATCCTAACTTTAACTTTTAAAAATAGTTCTTTAAAGTTGTGAATGATCTTGGCACAAACCCCTTCATAACCCCTTTATGCATGTGAATAACTATTTTTAAAAAATAAAAATTTTAAAATTTATTTTTGTGAAGTTATTAAAATTGGTTTTTATATATATATAAAACTAAAAAGAATATCAATCTACTTAATGAAATGAATATTTTTTAAATACAAACCAATTGTGCACCGGTAACTATTTTTATTTTTCTTTTCCTATGAATTATGTGTACAAGATCGATCAAGTAAGACAATGGGCATAAGGCTTTCATGGTGTACCTCCAATATTAGAATTGTACATATATACTCATTTTGGAAATTATAGTGTTTGTAAATGAATTCTCACGGTACTTAAAAAAATATTTGTAAGAGATCACTTTATTCATTTGGTACTTTACAACTTTTATTTCTATTAATTTATTCTTAAAATTTCATTTGAAAGGACAATCTATATATGTAAACTTCATGATTTAATTTATAGTTCGATTATTCTTCATAATTTGAAATAGAATCGTATTGGTTTTGGTAAAGGAGTTTAAAGAGATTTTAAGTAAATGTTATTGTTAATGTGTCGAATGGTTACCACGTCTCGGATCATTCAGGGGTAGGATGAATGTTAAATCAAACATATAATAAGCTATATTTCCTATATCACTATATCAAAAGTTAAGTCAACATTTAACTAACTACACAACCAATAACATACAAAATGTAAAGGTTCAAAGCTTGTATTACCAACCTGTTTATCCTTTTATCCCGATCATGTTGTGATTTGATCCGAATCCGATCCTCCTCTAACTTGATCACCTAGAGACCAAAAACAATACTAACTCAAATTTTCAAAATCAATTCCACTACTCAAATTTTAAACCATTTCTAACACACACATTTAAATTATTTCCAATCCAATACCATTTTATACTATTTCAAAAAAATAATACAATCATCAATTAGGGGAGAAAATCAAAATGTTTCAACATGCACTATAAGAAAACTACTTATTTTTGGCAGTGCTTTTGAGGCGGTTCATAAAGAAACGTCATATTTGTACTGATTGAGGCGGTTCATTGACCCAACCGCCATAAAAATATAATTAATTATATTTTTAAAAAATTAAATTGTTGCGTTTTTGGTAAGTAATGCCACAATTTAATCTTTTGTGGCAGTTTAAAATTCAAACCACCACAAAAAAAATTAATTATACTTTTAAAATAATCAATTGCGACAGTTTGAAAAATTAATACCAAAATTTCATCTTTTGTGGCGGTTTAATTTTCAAACCGCCACAAATAACATTTAATACGGTTGTTTCAAAACACCACAACTAATATTTGTGGCGATTTTAATAAAAGACACCATAAATATAAGAAAACCGCTTGTGTGGAGAGTTGGCGCTTTTAAAAATTTTTCCTATTTTATCTAATTGTGGCGTTTTATGGTATAAAACAACACAAACAATGTATTTATAGTGTTTGAAGAGCCACACTAGTTTAGGTTTTATTATTAATTTTCCACAAATCCCTCCCATCTTAATCTCACTACTCCGTTCGCACCTCAATCCCTAAATTTTAGTGTTTGCACTCTCGTTAGCTCATGGATTGACTCTTCGCATAGGTTTTACAATTCATCGATGTCCTTACAGTTTATCCACACCCTTACAGTTAATCAAAGCCCCTATAATTGTTTTTGCCATCACCAATTGAATAAAAAAACTCTACACTTATGTTTACCCCATGAAATTTCATTCTTATCTTTGAATTTGAACTATCTTAGTCTTCTCAGTAAGTTTGACATTGTTTTTCATTGTTTCTTGTTATTTAAGTACCATTTTTAGCATAGTCATTATTTCTTGTTCTGAAACTTGGTGAATAGATTTGTAATGTTTAATCAGTTCTTGTTACTGTGTTGTGTTTGGACAAAGTGTTGTGTTTGGACAAAGAAATTATTATATTTTGCATTTACTTCTAAAGTTAGATCACATTTTGAATGTTTTAAAATAACTTTTTGGAATTTCTTTTTGGAAAAACATATACCATTAGAGACCCTCAAATTTTGAGTTTGTAGACTATTTTGGTAGATTCAGTTATTACATTAATTATTATAACTGCTTCTGTTATAATTTCAATTTGAACACCCAATAGTAGACAACTAACACATATGAAATAGATGATAAAGAGAACACAGAATTTTTACATGGTTCGGAAATCCCTTCCTAATCCACAGAACACATCCCAAGTGATCAAATCCATTATGAAAAATATAATTACAATGTATTGACTTACACTAGTGAGACTCCCTCTCTACCCTAGTTGCACTGGACATTTAATTCTTCTTTTCACTAACCTAGACTCCATCAGACTCCCTCTGAGTATCTAAGTTACAATGGAAATTCCTAAGTTGGACTCCCTCTAACTTTAACTCAATGTTCACTAAATCGAACACAAAATAGATGTGACTACAATTCACATAAAATACAATCAACATAGTGACAACTAATCAAACTTCCATCACCTATATCTTTAATCTTGTTTTTCTTCTTTTATTCTTCAAATTGCATCTTTGTAAATAAACAAGTTTCTGAGATGGTTTCTTGGTGTGTCAAACATCTACTTCTTCAATCAAGTATTTAAATAGATGCCTTTAAGATATGAATCTTTCTCCATCTTTCAAACTCTTAAGGATAATATGTTTTCCCTTCTAGCATTTATTTTTTCACAACCAAAAGATTTAATTAGTTTATTAGATCAAGTAATGACTTTTAATCAAATACAAAGAGTGGCTCTTGGATTCTCATTGAATTACTTAGTCATTTAGTAAATTAATTACTCAGCTTCCAAGTAAAACAATAATAAGAGAACACATTCAAATTTACAATTCACAAAATATTAACAACATACATATACTCACGTTCAAATACCAACTAAATAATCTAAACATAAAATCCTACTTTGAACTTCATGAAATAAAAAAAGATGACAAAACATAACATTACAACGCTTTGGCCTTTTCACTTCTAATGAATTATGGTGTTGCGATTAGGGTTTGTCCTGTCGTCCATGCTAGACTCCTTTAAATTATCCAAACAAGTCCCTTAACTGCATTAAAGGGGGTAAATACAACATTGCTGATTCTAATTTACATGTCATCAATCTAATTTTTAATAAACATGAAATCTTTAGTTCTCTGTAGTTGTAGCCTGCAACTTGCTTCAATAGTTTTTCCTAAACCTTTTGTTGTGCACATTATGAGATGAGTGATTTTGGACTTTGGTTGATTCTATTATGCGATTGCTTTTTCTATTGCTTTTTTACATACTTTTGGTGTTACCACTTTTATTATGACAAATATTGAGTGATGGTTCCGCAAATGAATATAAGTTAGGGTGTTTCTTCATAGTGAGTACTTCTAGATACAAGGGACTATTCCTTATCATAGAGTTTAGATCTTCATGTCTTTGGAATCATATAATGGCAGAAAAATTTACATTTCAGAAACGAAAATCCATAATTTTTATCTTCTAAAATTATCTTTATTGTCTGGTTTATTTGATTAGACAAATTGCTACTTATATAGCATCAAAGTAGTTCATATGATAAGATTTTTATAACAAAATGATGGTAGTCCGTTGATGAAGTAGAGAGAGCATTAAAAAATGTGTGCAAAGTGGTATTGCTTACATAAAAGGATAGAGAAGCACTCACTTTACTTAGCACTGTCAATTTTGAGACTGCGCCCGCGGGCTTACCCGTACCCGCCCGTCCGTTACGGGTACGGGCCTATATTATGTGACCGTAAACAACGGGCTTTTTTTAGCCCATACCCGTTTGGACCCGTCACCGCGCGGGCACGATACGGGTGACCCACGGGTAAACCCGTATTTAAAATCAATGACAAAATTAATATGTTATTCGGGTGGGTACGGGCCTAAAATTTTTAACCGCTTAAAGGCGGACTTTTTTAGATCCGCAACCGTATTAGCCCTTAACCGTACGGGCACGGGCGGGCGGGCCGCGGGCCGACCCGTTTGACAGTCGTAACTTTACTTGTGCACTAATTTTCACAGTAAATGGAAAGCTATTTAAAACTCTAGTCTCATGTGAACGGACTTTAACGTGTCATTTTCTAACTTTCTTAGTGTTTACACTAAAGGTCAATAGTTAATACCAATTCTGCGTGTCATAATAAAACTATCAAATCAACAATTACAATGACTAAATTACCCAAAATAGAAAGAAAAACCTTTACCTAGAAAAATAGTAACTAATAGAATAGTTCAAATGCTGAGAATATTAAGTTGGCATGATTGTACTTAGCATTGATGATCTTTTGGGGACTGTAGAGTGGTGGTTGATATGACTAGGATGGTGAGGATTTAAGGATGGTTGTTTAGTCTTTTTTTAAGCTTTAAGGTTCAAGGAGCTCGGTTAAGATTTGTATATGGTTATATGTCTTTTGTTGTTTTTGATAAGTTTCTTGTATCCAATTTAGTTGTAGTAGCTTGTATAATAAAACTTTGTGATATCGTGTGTCAGCATGGTAGATTAAATTATCAACTTGATAAAGATGTACCCATCATATTTACATGCCTCCTATAAGTACAAACACATTTTTATCTCTTTCTTTCTATCTTTTACTTTTTTATTTTCTTGTGTTATGTGTCTATATACTTAAAATAACAGATTCATAATATTATTACAATTTATATAATATAAATACTTTCTTTTGATAACATGCCAGCATTTCAGTCACAATTTGTCCTCTGTTCCGATGTCAAATTTGAAAGGTAAATTTTTTATAATTTCTCTTGTTGCATATTACTTTATTTATATAACACTATAGTATATCTTGATAATCATGTTAGTTAATTACTATAATATGTTATAATCTTATATAATTTTACTATATTTTTAATTATGTTAGTTATACCATAGAATGGTGTTAATGATTATGTTACATAGTACTTTAAAATATTTTATATTTAGATGTAGTTGGTTAGTTATTTGCTATAATTTTATATAACTTTGCAATATAGAGATAGTTAGCAAGTTAAAGTAGATATGCAAATGGATAAAGAGTGGTTAAATTTTCCAAGGTCAATTCTCTAACTTATTTAAATACTAATAAAGCTCAAACTCTTACGTACTAACCTTTATTAATATGTCCACTTTGATTATACATATTTTATAATGTTGCATGAGTATTCTGATGGAGTCAAAAAATTTGTTGATGAGGCAAAGACTCACATAAGAGGTTTTAAAAATATGAAGTGTCCATGCAAGGGATGTGAAAATGGTGCTCATCAAGAATTTGATATTGTGTATGAGCACTTAGTTGTAAATGGAATGGATCCTTCTTACATGATCTGGATATTTCATGGTGAGTCATTTGCGAGGAATTCCAGAACTGATTATAGCACTTCTAATATAAGAAAGATGTATGAGGATGCAAACTTTGAAGAATTTTTACAGTCCAATGCAAACACTAGCAATGATGGTGTAATATCAAATTTGGAAGATGTAGAAACTCCATTGTATAGTGGTTGTAAGAGTTACAATAAAATTTATGCCATAGTAGCTTTATAAAATAAAAGCTATATATGGAATATCTAATAAGAAATTTGATGATATTCTTTATATATTAAAAAACATGTCGACTGCGAATAATGTACTATCCGAGTCATCAAGGTCAACAAAGAAATCGGTGTAAGACTTTGATTTAGGATATGAGACAATTGATGCTTGTATTAACAGTTGTCGTCTATTTAAAGGGAATTTAGCAAATTCAGATTATTGTCCCAAGTGTTCAGAATGTAGATGGAAAAAGAAAAAATACAACATTCATAAAGGAGTCCCAAGAAAAGTACTTTGGTACTTTCCAATCATACCAAAGTTTACGAAAATATTTACATCGATTGAAATGAGTAAGGAATCGAGATGGCATTCAACTCATATAAGTCAATATGGAAAGATGCGACATCTTGTTAATTCAGAAGAATGGAAAAACATAGATAGAATGTGGCCAATTTTCTCCAAAGATCCACGCAATCTGAGATTAGGATTATCTACTGATGGGTTGAACGCATTTAGTAATTTATGTATATCTTACAGTTGTTGGCCAGTAGTCTTAGTTAATTATAATCTTACTCCGTGGAAATGCATGACAAAGGAGAATTGAATGCTAACTTTATTAATACCAGGGAAAAAACAATCAGGAGATAAAATTGATGTTTTCTTTCAACTGTTTGTTGAAGATTTAAATACATTATGGCAATTAGGTGTTCAGATATTTGACAGTGTTTCAAACTCCACATTCAATCTTAAAGTTATCTTGATGTGGACCATAAATGATTTTTCTATATATGAAAACTAGTAAGATGTTATATGAAAGGTGAACTTGCTTGCCCTATTAGTGGGACAGAAGTATACCCACAACGATTAAAGTACTATAAGAAAAATGTATATTTAGGGCATCATAGATTTCTTCATTTAGATCATCCTTTTAGGAAAAATACATTATGGTTTAATAAGAAATAAATAGAAGGTCCTCCCAAGCTTACTGAGGGTAAGAAAATACAAACTGACTGTTATAAAATTCAAAATGAATTAGGAGCTGTTGTAGGTGTGAAAAGGATAAGAAATGATGGTGAAAAATCTAATTGGGAAAGAAGATCCATTTTTTATCTACCATATTGGGAGGTACGATTTGTCATTATATATATTTCTACCTTTCTAACTATGTTTACTCGTAATATTTTAATTTTCATTATAGAAATTGCATTTGCGTCACAATTTGGATGTTATGCATACAAATAAAAATATTTGTAAGAGTCTTGTTAGTACGTTATTAGACACCAAAGAAAAAATCAAAATGGGGTTAATTCTCATCTTGATTTAGAAAAGCTTAGGATTAGAAAAGATCTTCATTTGAAAGATAACGGAGATAAGTTTTATTTGCCTACAGCACCACATCTCTCACAAAAGCAGAAAAGATTGTTTTTTGTGAGAGATTAAAATAGATAAAGTTACCAGACAATTATGTTTGTGACATTTCAAATTGCATGTCTTTAGATGATCGGAAAGTCATTGGTCTAAAGTCGTATGACTATCATGTATTAATGCAACAACTACTATCAGGGCTCATTTGGCTCACCGTATTGGATAGGAACATGATAGTATAAAGAACAGAATAAGGATAAGCAGTTTTGTATAAGGATAATATTATACAAAATTATGTTTGGTTGGTAATCGTATAAGCAACGTGATAGGATAAAGTAATACTAAACTTGTATTTGGTAACACTGATTAAGCGATAGGATAATAATGTAAAATACCATAATATCCCTAAAGAATTTATGTGTCAATCGAATTGATTACCCATGGATTGACCCGAATCCGCTACAGTAAAATAAATAAATAATTAAATATATTTAAAATTTTGAAAATAATTAAAATTTATTTTTAAAATAAATAAAATTAGAAAAAATGTTTTAACTAACAACTATATTTATTAGTGATTAAATTTTAAAAAATTAATAATATAATAATATAATTTTTTTTAAAAAAACAATTAATTATTTTATATTCAGGTAGACTCATGGGTCAACCCGAACCCGTTAAGTATTCGAGTTTGGGTTGATAAGTTCAAACCTAACCAATTACCATCTCCATTATAAATATGCATATAAGGTTAAAATGGTAAAAATTCTAATACGGCCATTATAGGATAAAGTTATCATAACTTTTCTTGAGGATTGTTTTATCATGTATCAACCGTATAAGAAAGAGAATCGTATAACTTTATCATGTTCCATTAACTAGCCAAATGCTAGATATGAGAGAGGATAGTATAACATAATACTATCCAGTATCTTATACGGTGAACCAAACGAGCCCTTAGTGGCATTACATGGTATTATGCCTAAAGGTCCACTAGTTGTAATAGTTCGCTTGTGTTCATCTTTTAACTCTCTTTGTCAAAGGATTTTGGATATAAGTAGGCTAGACTTATTGGAGACTGAAGTTGCAGCGACGATGTGTATGTTGGAACGTTATTTCCCTCTCTCATTCTTTGATATAATGATCCACCTAACAATTCATCTAGCAAGATATGTGGATTTGTCCAATATCGTTGGATTTATCTTCACATAATGTTGGTCTTAAATGAAATAAATTAGTTGTGTAAATTTTATTAAAATTCAAAAATAAAATAATCTATTTTATTTTACACCGGTTGTTATGCATCTAGTTGTAATATGTTTTAGTATATTCTCAATACATATTAAATATTTTTTTCTCATTTCAGAAACTTAGTCAGAATAATTCAGAAAGGGGAAATTTGAATAAAACACCACATACGACTGGGCGTAAAGGAATTGGAAGACTGTGTCAAGAATTGTTACTTTCCAATTGAATTAGTTTTTTTTTTTAATATTTTTACAAATATAACTTATTTGTAGGATTATATATGTGTGTATATACACGCGCTAAATTTTTGTTTGATGTTTAGAAAGAAAAGGCAATAGCCAAATGTATAGATCCTAATAAAATTGATAGATGGAAAGTCTGGAAAGAAAGTCATAAGCATTCAGACGGGACTGCAGTCATTGATTTTTTCTAAGAGAAACTTGTAAGTGAAAAGTATATTTATTTTATTATTATTTTTTATTTTTTTCTTTTTCAGTTCTTATAATATTATTATCGTTAGGATGAACTTAAAAGGTATAAGGGTTGCTCATCTGAATCTATAAAAAATGATGCATTAGCAAAAGTCTTGGGTGATGAAGATTCAGGACGTGTTAGAGGAATTGGATATGGTATTAAACCATCAGGTGTGATTGGAATAAGGACTTGTGCTCAACTTGAGAAAAAGGTAGATCGAAGGATAGATGATTTTTCACTTACAATATCAAATATGCAAAATTTGATATTAACTGTTATTCCAAATATGGATCTAGATTAATTAGTCACTTGTATACCATCTTCTATTAAGGTAACTCTATTATAATATAGCACATATTATAATAATTTTAATTTTATTTTTGTGGTATATTTTTCTTTGTTAGATAGTGTAACATTCACAAATTGGGCCTATAAGTTTGGGCCAACTTGTAATTTTTTTCATATGCTTTATTTTCAAATATTCCAACTCGGAATAATTCGAAAATGCTATTAAGGGTAATTATGAGATTACAAATTTTTAAACTTAAAATTGAAGTCTAGGATTGAAATTGATATTTATACTCAAAAATGAATGCTTCAATCCAAAAATGAATTTTCATTACCGAATACATTTTATAAGATTCGAAGGATGATTTAAATTCCTAAAAGTGATTTTATATTCGAAAATAAGTTTCGGAACCGAAATTGGGCTTTTCAAGCAAAATTGGATTTTTAATTTTAAAAAATGGAGTTTAATGAGGGAAATGGTATTTTAATCAAACATAATTATTCTAAAGTATCGAGAGTGAGCGGAATTGAGAAGAGACGGAAGTGGTGGGAAACGGGTTGGACTTGATCAAAATTAGGCACATTTGTGAGAATTAAGACCAAGACTCCAATTAAGCCCATCATAGAATTTGAGTGAGACCCACTACACACCCCACTAACCCCATACATACCCCTCTTCTCTTTCCCTCACCCTCGTTTTTTTCCCAAAACCGATTTCTCCTCTCCTCACCTCCATCTCCACTCTTCTTCTTCATTTCTCACACCAAGAATCATCTCCAAATAGGTTCTGTTTTCATCTAAGGAAGCTTGTAAGGGTGTGGTGGGAGCTTGGAAGCTTCACCTTCATCCCTAAATCATGAAGGTAATTTCTAAACCCTAGAATTTTATCAATTTGGGTTTTGGTGTTCTTGAGTTTAATAAATGCTAGATAAATGATCCTAGTATGTTAGTGAAAGCTTTTGAGTTTATTCTAGTCTATTTCGAAAACCCTAATCTCGTTAGTTGATTATTGCCCTTGATTGTGTGTATACTAGTGTTAGTATGGTATTATGATACTTGTGGTATGTTTGAGTAGGCTAAGGAAAAGTAGGAACCCACATGGAGCGGGATTCTAGCTTGTGGATCGATGGAAGTAAGGTTCGTATTTCCGTTTTTAGCCTAACATGTTGTTTGTTATTGTTTGATGGTTGTTGTTGCATTAAATTGAATAATAATGCTATAAAAAGATAAATGAATGAAAAATGTGTATATGTAAAGATGTAGTGAAAGGAGGGATATGTATGGTGATCATGATGCTTTGATATGTTTATAAGTGATTTTATGACCCTTGCATGTTGTTTGACATGGTTATAGTGATAAATGATATGTAAATGACCATATGAATTGTTTAAATGTAATATTATGTAAATGATACAATTGTGATTTCATAATGGACACGAGTGTTGCAATTATAGTTATGTAATAGTTCATTCCTAAAAGAAATGAAATGAAAGAAAATGGTGAAAATGCATTGTTGTGGCCCTTGGTCCTTCTTAATGTGAAAAATGAAGTTGTTGCGGCATTTAGCCTTTCTAAATGTTAAAGAACATGTATTTTATCTCATATGAGTATATATGTTTAAATGATTGAATGAATGGAAATGAAAAGTAATGATAAGTTAATGAATAATAAAAGCCCTTCTCGTCTAGAAATAGTGGTAGGAGTAAAGGCATGCCTTAGGGAAAAACTCTAGAAGTATACTTCGTCACACGAAAGTGTGTTTTATGGCGACAACCAAGCCATCAAAGGATAACTAGGGGGACGGTCCTCAAATGGAGACGACGGTCTCAAAATGTAAAAGTTTGGCCTTATGGGCTAAAGGAAAGTAAATGAACCAAAAGTGGTGTTTCGGCCCATAAGGGGGTACAACCGGACCCACAGGTTCCGATCTTCGGATCTAAATGGAGCTTTGGCTCAAAAGGTCCCGTTTCTACCTTATATTTTAAAGGATTGGACTACAAATATAAATGAAATCCAAAAAATTGTCTAAAGATGGTTTAATGATGTTCACTATGTTGATATATGATTGAATGTGGTTTAATTAAACTAAACTTGGTGAACATGAATGATATTGAGTAAACTAGTTTAAAATGAGAAACTATTAAAGAATTGATTAATGATACCTTAAATGTTTTGCCTTAAAGTGTTGTAGTTTAATCTTATAAAAGTTTGATTGTATGAGATGTGTGTGATAAGTGTTGTTTGGATGTGTTTGGGTAGCCAATACTTATTGTTTAATAAATGGATGCTTATAGTGTCAATAATGTTGTAAGTGTCCCTTTTGGTTTTCAAATTAGATTCACAATCCTTTACTAAGAGTTTTCAAAATGAATTGAGAAACCTTTTGATGTATAAAAGTTTCTTATGAAATTTTTTGGAATGAAAAGAATTATAATGTAAAGGTGTTTTAATGCTTTGATTCTAAAGTATTTCTAGGTGTTTAGATGTCTAATAAGTCCATAAATCATTTTTGGGAATTGTTTACAAACGCAAAGAAATATTTTGGTGTGAAAAAAATATAAGAAACAATGATTTTTGGACCTTTGGAACACCCCGCGCCCTGGCCCCACGCCCTGGTAAGTGAGCATGACGCGAACCAGGACGCTAAAAGTGGTACCGAAGCTGTTTTTGCACACTGGGCGCCCTGGTTCGCGCCCTGGTCAGGCTTGCCAAGACGCCCAGGTTTGAACAGCAAACTTCCGGGCTTCCATTCTCTCTCATCCGGATTCCGATTGAGGTTCTATTTGTGGCTATGGATTTGTCTTTGAGTCTAGTTTTGAACCATATCTTTAAATTTTAAAAGTGAGATCATTTGCTTATCGCAATTTGAAAATCTCCCAAGTAGATACAAAAATTCAGCTTTTGTATAAAATGTAAATTTCTTTCCCAATGATTTAAACATGCTTTATCTTACTTTCTCTCATCTATAAAAGAATAAGTAAATATACTCAAATGATATGGTAGCCTCTTGTAAGGCTCAAATGGATGGAAAATGACTTGTGGACATTTATTGTGATGCAAGTGACCTTTATAGTGGACAAATGACATGATAGCAATTGTTTTTAATTGTATGACTTGTAAATGATTAATTTTTATGTTACACCTTGATTTATATCTTATTATGAATAAATTCACATACATGAATGAACCTTAGATGATGAATGGATGTTACTTGCATTGCTAGTAACTTCCTAAAGGCTTAAAATGATTATATATGTCATGAAGGATAAATGTTATGAAAGGTAAATGATATGATAAGATAAGTGTGTTTATTTTTCTTGAAATAAGTAATTGCATATCATGTTTTCTTGAGATGTAATTATGTATTAGCTTCTAATGGCCTAAATGAGAAGGAGATGAATAAAGCTTGGTAAATGAAAAGAAAAAGATTTTGTTAGATAGAGTCTTGAATGACTTTTAGAGTTTGTATATGTCTGAATTTCATGAATAATGATAAAGATGCATCGGGTATGTGGTTGTAGGAGTAAGGGATTACTAACTAGGCATATATATACATATATATATATATATATTGCTCCTATGGTATATGTGGATGATCATGTTACATGAGATGATATTGAGTGATACGATTATAGTCATATATGATTATAATCTATGATTGGTATGATACAGTTGATAGACATTGTATGTGTTTGACTTCCGTGTAATAAGGTGAGCTTAGAGATGCTCACAATAGAGATCGCATGTTGTGTGCGCATTGCATTCTAATAAAGAAAGACGCATATGTCGTGGGTGTTTGGGACATGGAATGCGAACTAGGCATTGTTGCCTAACACCACTTTATTGTTGTTTTGTCCTTTTACTATTTCCGAATGGAAATGTTTGGACATGTATGATCGAGCAGAGCACGAAGATTTTCATGTCATAGACATTATTCATGAATATGAGGCATTGTATGTAATAATGTATCACTTTTGAAATTCTTGCAATCATGTGTAGTTTTTAAAAGAATGATTGTAAAGTTTTCTTTAGTGGGCCTCATTGGTATATCATATCATTATTGTTTTAATTTTGAACCCAAAGAGAGTTTTAAGAAATTGAAGACTATTTACGCTTCCGTAATTTTATTACAAAATGTTTATTGATATGATTACTTATTTATGGATTTTGAGATACATATCTAATTATATTTGAGAAGTAAAGTTTATTTAAAAGATAGAATAGAGAAAAAGTTTTTGGTAGCGTTCACACTCTGCATCCTATTATATGGGGTGGGGGTTGGACGCTACAGATAGTGTTTCTTATTTTACCATTTTATTTTTATTTTTTATTTTTTAGCCAGATAAATCAAGCGGGGATCAAATTATCAATCGAATAACAAAGAAAAATCAATTGATGCTTCTTTTCAAGCGTGTGTGTATATATATGAGTATAAATTGTTTGATATTGTGAAATGTTTGGTATATATGTATTTTTGTATAGTTAAATATAAGTTACTAATATTTTCTTACTTTTAATAAATACACCAATATTTTCATAGTTGCGATGGTCCAATTGAAGAGACAAATTCAAAAAATGTTGCTTGATTCGATGGGTAGTGGAGAAATTGTAGTTAAAGATGAAGTATACAGTAAAGATCCCGACACTAAGGTACATCATGTCCCTCTAGGTCAACACTTTTAGCAATTTTCCATCGAGAAAATTGTGATGAGTGGAGTTCCACTTTGTCGAGCAACGGATGAGTTCCAAATTAATGATAACGTGCTTTACTCTTTTGTCGTATGGCGTTCTAAGTATATTGCTTGAGTTTGCTCAACTTTAGACTAGTATTGATTATTATGTCTTAGACTTACTAGTATTATTTATTATTATCTAGTTATGTTTTATATTCAAACATTAAACTTTGACATATAATATTTATACTAAACGTATGAACTTAATAGTTATGTCTTATATTATCTAGTTATGATACATTTCTTATAAACTTTTTAGCAATTAAATGATAAAAAATGCACAGAAAATTAAATTGTAATAAGAACGCCACAAATGATGTATAGTATTAGTATTTCTTAACAACCTCGAATAACTATTTGTTATAATTTTATTCTCTGAATTTGCTATTTGTGGCGGTTCAAAACAATCTCAAGTTTCATTGTGGCGGTTTTGAACAACATGAAATAGGTTTTTTTGTGGCGGTTTTGAACTGCCTCAAATTTTATTTTTGTGGTGATTTACAACCACCTCAATAAGTTTTATTGTGGCGGTTTTCAACCGCCTCAAATAAGTTAATTATCACGGTTCTCAACTTCATCAAATAAAAGTTTTTGTTGAAATTTAAAACCGTCACAAATATGGCCGCCATTGTGGCGGTTGATAACCAGCAAAAAAAAATACATTTGTGGTGATTTTGAACCGTCACAAATGTGAATTGTTCTTATAGTGATGCTCATTCGAAAGCTTGCATCTAAATACTATATCCTAAGATTTTGCAATTATAACATTAGATTTAAACAAGAACACCAAGTGTTAGGATTTTCAAACTTACCTCCAAATATTTCGTTCATTCAAAATTATGAAAAAAAACTTGAATACAATTATGGTAAACTAAAAGAATCAAAACCTAAAATACAATTAATTAAAGATTTTGTAGAACCCAAGAATTTAGTTAAAAAATCATGATAGTTGAAATATCCTGCATTACTAATGTGAAAAAAAAAAATTACAATTCGCAGTTCACTCAGGATTATGGATTGTGGAGACTGATTTAAAAATGAAGGTGAATTCCTCGATTGATAGCAGAATGTGAGTAGGTTTTCAAAACTATGCCTGATGAACTTGCTCGAGAGAATTTGAAAATATTCAATTATTGGTTTAGGATCAATAACGAGGAGAGGGTGGAATAGGTGAGATAGTAGAAGGAGAGAATGGCTTCGGCAGGTGGGTTAGTTGGGCCCAAGTCATTAAATTTGGGCTTCTATCGAGGCTAAGTCCAATACTAAACCCGATTAACCCAAACCAAAATCCTCCGTACTACAAACCATTTTCCTAAAAAGTTAAAATATTATAGTCAAATACCAAAATTCTGAATCTATAATTCTATCTTTCAATAGTTTGATTTTTTTTTTATTAAAATAATAAATACCAAAATTCTGATAATAAAATCCAATTAAATTTTAAGGTTTTCTATATAAAATTTGCGACATAATCAATTTTAGTAAAAATAATTAAAATAAGATACAATCAAATAAGAATCGATTAAATTAAACATATTCAATAAATTGCTTACTCAAAATTTTCTAAAATCTTTAGACATTTTTCCAAGGTTCCAAATAGAAACTCCTCATGTTTTACCTTGGAGATGAATCTAATAATATTTACTTTTCTAATGAAAGTACATTCATTAAAAGTTAAAAAATAATATGAAAATGCTATCACTATTATTGTGATATTAAATCTTAACATTTTACTTTGCTCATGAATTTATATGTGAGTGAAAAAAAAAAATCACCTCGAACAAATTAGAAAGTTAATTTTAACCATTGGATGTCCATAAACGATGTATTTTTCTACATCTTCATCAATCCCTCGAAAAAGTTATATATATATATATATATATAAATCCTTCACCCGTTAGATTTTTCTGTATTTTGGTTGCTTTAATTACATGGTCACAAAAATGAGTCGAGTCAACTCGCGAATGGTTTGGCCCGGACTCGTGTAAGACTCGATTAGAGCTAAGATTCAAACAAATTTTTGGCTAGTTGAGTCCGAGCCGAGCCTTGACCCTCAAAACTAAAATCTCGTGAGTTGGACGAGTTTAAACAAATCTAAATGAGCCTATATATTATATAGAGTTAATTGCACTCACACCCCCTGAACGATAGTAAATTACACACAAATGAATATTTTGATATTAATACACACTCAAACCCCATATCCAATAATAAAACCTTATTTAATTAATAAATTTATCAATATAATAATGAAATTTGCAATTCTGAATATATCTATATGATGTAATGTTCATTTAGAGTTAATTTTACCTTATATTTTTACTAATTTTTATGGATATAAGGGGTTTGATTGTATATTAATACCAAAATGTTCATATATGTGTAATTTGTCATGGTACAGGGGGTGTGCGTGCAATTAACTCATATAGATATTTACATTTTTCTATAATTACATTAGAATAATATATTAAATTAATATTTTATTTAAATTATTTAAATGAGCTGAGCTTGAGCCGAATTTTCGAGTTGAGCTCGAACTTATATATTAACTCACGAGCCCAAGTCGAGTTTGAATATCAAAAGCTTGGTGAATTTTGAGTCGAGTTCAAGTTCGAACTTTTAGTAAACCAATCAAGCCGGAACCTATACAAGTTCCGGCTCGGCTCGACTCGAATACATCGCCATTGAGATTTAATTTCTTAATAATCATTACATCGTAATTATTAAAAAAAATTAAGGAGAATTTCATTTTTGTCCTTTTATAATTCTTATTTATATAATATAGACAAATTCTAAAAATTTCACAAAATTTTTTTTTTAAACTTTCGTTTTTCAAAAATAGTCATTCATAGGTGTGAAGGGAAGCCTTCACAGTTTTGAAGGGAGACCTTCACAGCTGTAAAGAGCTATTTTTAAAAATCAAAGTTTGAATGAATAAAATATAAATATTTTTTTATTAGTTTTAAAATTTCAAACTTTATTTGGACTATTTTATATAATTTTCCCCAAAAAGTAAAAAATATATAATTTAAAAAAAAATAAAAAAAATAATAAAACGGATCTTTAAATACCTTTATGAGTGTTTCCAATTCTTGAAGCTGTCATTTACAAAGTAAGATTTCAACCATTACTGCAAAATTACAACATATGGGAACCAGAAGTCAGGTAGATACAATGCTACTACAGCTTATAAATAAAGAAAAAGAAATCTAGTTTACAGACTTTGCAAACATCCTCCTATATATACTTATATGATAGGATGGATCACAAATATCAACTAAACCTCGTTTATACACCTAATAATACTATATGTATGTGTATACATATATTTCAACTGTGCTAGCTGACAACAATACAATCATTACGTAACAGAAGGTGAGGTAGAAATCTCAAGGAAAAGTGAAAGTAGCTCCTGCAGTTGATGTGGTGGGTACAACAGTTGGTGCATTAACAGAAACCCAAAGTAAAGAGAGGGTGATAGCAATAAGACCAGACCAGACATATACAATGGTAGGCGTCTTAGCTCTCCTCCCCATTAAACCCTTTGCAAAAGGGTACAAATGTGCCAGAACCCAGAAGCTGAAAAAAGCTCCTCCTACAAACTTGCTCCAATTTGGATTTGTTGTGTAGATAGTTCTGATGAAAGCAATAACAATGGAAACTATATTAATCATTGCAATGACTATTGGAGGGATCATGAGTGAAGTCCATTTCACAAGATATAGATCAGCATAAATGTCGTCATTGTCATCTCCTGCTGATTTGGAAGTTAATGTGAATGATATCTCAATTCCTGCAATGACTTTAAGAAGACCTTGAACCACAGCAGCCAAGTGAGCACTTGTTCCGGATATAAGCCAAAATTGCTCGTTTCTCCACCATTCTTCTAATGATATTCCTGACCATTTCACTTCCAAAATGGCTAACCCTATAAGACATATTGTGATGGTTAATAGGTAAAGTAAGAAGGCAATGCTGAGGTTTTTGACAATGAAGTGTCCTGAAAGGAGTGAAAGTGCAGGTAGAAAGCAGTAGACAATGAGGAAGAGTGAAGTGAATGGGTAGATGCCAACATTTAGATAAGCTAAACGTTGGAGGAACTTAAGACGCTTGGAAGCTAGAAATGCATTGTTTCTAGAGAAGAAAATCTCCACTGAGCCTGTAGCCCACCGCAACACTTGGTGTAGTCTATCTGTAAGGTTGATAGGAGCTGAACCACGGAAGGCGTCGCGTTTTGTTATGCAGTAGATAGAATGCCACCCACGGTTATGCATTCTGTAGCCTGTCACCACATCTTCAGTCACTGAACCATAAATCCATCCCACACGCTCTCCCCATTCAGTCTTGTCCTCGTACCTAAATCGAAAATAAGGACACTTGTAAGACATTATTTAAATTAAAACAGTAATAATATGACTGAATTACCAGCATGAAATGACAGAGACAGCTTCAGCAACAGTGGTGGCATCAAGAGGCTCTCGAGGCATTCTAAGAATGCCAGGAGGTCGACCATATGGAACAGAAGGGTGATCCTTAAGGGGCGGCCTTGGAACTCAGCTATAGGTATGGACTCAGAAAATAATGTAGAATTTCCAAATCTTTTAGGTAACAAATTCACATCAAGTTCAGGATCAAAATCTGAAGCCGCACCAAGAGGTTGTAACTCTATATTAGTGTTCTCTGATTGAGCAATCTTTTCAGCATTTGGAGGGTCGAATCCATACAATGCAAACCTTCTAAACATGCACCCAGTTCCCACATACACAGGTCCCTAAAACATAAACAAATGTGCTTTAACATCAATGGAGGAGTAGATTTAGGCCAACAAATTTACAATATACCTGAATGCCATCAAGAGCACGCATGTTTCCATCGAAAAAGACAGTGTTATGATTGGCATAACGATCAGAAGGATCGATCCCTTCAAATCTCTGAGGGAACTGAATGTAGCAAATATTTTCACCACCTTTATCCATCATAAAACACATTCCTTCACGAATAGCTTTACAATTATAAATATAATGATCACAGTCAAGGTTGAGCATAAATGGTCCATTTGACAAAACAGCAGAAGAACGCACTAAACAATTCATTGCACCAGCTTTCTTGTTATGTTCATATCCAGGTCGCTTCTCTCGAGACATGTACACAAACAAAGGAAGACGAATATCCACATCAGAGAAGTCTAATATGTTATCATCTTCTACACTTCCCATTAAAGGATCAGGACTTGGTGGTTTCAACATCACTTGAAGAATCCCAGAATGGTCACCTTTGGCATGTTCACTTGAAGGAGTAGCCCATGTACCAGGCCAATGAGTTCCATCAGCCATCCATGTCCCTTTCACCACTTTAATAGGCTCCGTAAGATCAGCACCACTCTCCCTCATATGCTTCAACATCTTCATCTCCTCTCTTGCATTGAACGCATCAGATCTCCTACGAATTGAATCTGGTAAACCATTAATCCTCACCTTAAATTCATCATACTCTCGCTTAATCCTCCTCCTATCCTTGACGAAATCTATCCTGCTTTTATTCTTTGTTGGATCTACTTTCAAAGTGAAATAAGTCTCAGGATTCCGCGGCTCAATATCATGTTTTCGACAGAAGGGTACCCATAAATCTGCAAAACTTGCAGCCTCTGCCATTGCTTCAAATGTAAGCAAAGCTCCACCATCGTCAGAAACATAACATGCAAGTTTTTCAACAGGGTAATCAACAGCTAGAATTGAAAGAATTGTGTTAGCTGTGACAAGTGGTGGTTCCTTTTCTGGGTCAGCTGTGGATACAAATACATCCACTCCAGGAAGATCAGACCGACCGGTAGGATTCGAAGGAGAAGGCATTTCGAACTTATCTCTCAATGCTTGAAGATCCGTCGAACGGTTCACAGGACAAATTTTAGGTACTTGATCAAGAATCCAAGAAAATGCAAACCAAAGCTCACAAATAATCGACATAAGCCACAACCAAATTGCTTCAGTATTGGGATGTTGAACCCTCCAATGCAAGAAAAACACCAATACAACACCACGAACAACAACTAACAATCTATAAGGACTAATAACGCTATTGGCTACCGGCAACGTTCGACTTAACGGCTTCCATGGTTTGTCAGTGGTATCGACCCCACCACCTGGGATTCCATTAGGATCATTGTCTGCATATTCATCTTGAGGCCAAAACGCATTTCCATAACCATAAGTTCCTTTAGTCTCAAACAACCATCTATTGTGATCAAATTCTCCATTCTGATTCCTTTTCATCATTGTCATGTTCTTTGAGTCCTTAGCCGGTGCAGGCAAATGCAATGCACCACCTGAGTATTCCGCTGGATCATCCTCATACTCTCCCACTCTATAAACTTCTTTACAGCCTGGACATATCCCTGTTTCCTTCAATGCGTCCATGTAACAATCTCTACATATTTTGAACCTGACACAACAAAAACAATTTTATCAAATTTAAGTATGCTATAAAAATGTGTTTGTGTATTATATATATGTAAAGAAAATACCTGCATTCACAAGGTGTAACATCATTTCCTCTGGCATCCTTCATGACTTTGCCATCACAAGCCGGCATATGACAAGAAGAGCCCCTAGCACCGGCCATTTGTGGATGATTCACCTCGGATTCAATGACTTTATCCATTAAATGTGCACGTGTAACACTATTAAAACCCCCTGTGAATAAAGAACTGGAAACATATTGCTCCTCTGCTTTGACAGCAACGGAGGAGTCCATAGGTTGATTATCAGGCGTCTGCGGTATATGCACTGTGTAGTTCATATAATCCCCTCCTACCTCCCCGGACATGTCCAGGTCTTCTCTTGAAAGACTCACATATCTTCCACTTGACGTCCTTCTAGCGAATTTCACCGTTTGCCCACCTGAGTTCTTATTGCCACCTTGTGAGCTTGAGTTCGAACTACCTGCGGAGGTGTTCCGGGTCTTCTTCGACGGTTGTGAGCTTAGCGACGACATTGTTTATTCCTGTGCTGGCTGTCTTGTCTGATTATTATTTGTGGAATCCAAAATATGAACAAGTCGGTGTCGGAGGGTACATTCTCTGATGTTGCAAAAAAGTGTCAAATTAAGAACTAACAACAAGTTTTATTGAATAGAAAATTTGTGTTTGGGATTTTAGCGGTGAGAGACCAAGTCTACATGTTTGACATGCTTTTTTTGGATATCTGTTAAACGAGTTTCAAGGAGAGTGTGTATTTATGAATGGTTATGTTAATATCCCAACTCATTAACAAATTTAACTAATTACACCACACATACATATTGTTACTACCGATACAATAATGAATTGAGGATGGTAACTAATTAAATTGTTTATCTTTTCTATCCTTTCTTTTCTTTTTTTAATTTTTATTTATTTATTTAATTTTTAAAGTTTAATTAGAGTAAATAAACATAAGTTCATGGCAAGTAAAATGCTTCCTATGTTGTGAATTTTGTGGTCAAAGTGGATTAATGTGTCATGCATGCAACATATGTTTACATACAGGAGGATACATGTCCTCCAAATTTGTTTTATATATATATGAGTATAAATTGTTTGATATTGTGAAATGTTTGGTATATATGTATTTTTGTATAGTTAAATATAAGTTACTAATATTTTCTTACTTTTAATAAATACACCAATATTTTCATAGTTGCGATGGTCCAATTGAAGAGACAAATTCAAAAAATGTAAGTTGCTTGATTCGATGGGTAGTGGAGAAATTGTAGTTAAAGATGAAGTATACAGTAAAGATCCCGACACTAAGGTACATCATGTCCCTCTAGGTCAACACTTTTAGCAAGTTTCCATCGAGAAAATTGTGATGAGTGGAGTTCCACTTTGTCGAGCAACGGATGAGTTCCAAATTAATGATAACGTGCTTTACTCTTTTGTCGTATGGCGTTCTAAGTATATTGCTTGAGTTTGCTCAACTTTAGACTAGTATTGATTATTATGTCTTAGACTTACTAGTATTATTTATTATTATCTAGTTATGTTTTATATTCAAACATTAAACTTTGACATATAATATTTATACTAAACGTATGAACTTAATAGTTATGTCTTATATTATCTAGTTATGATACATTTCTTATAAACTTTTTAGCAATTAAATGATAAAAAATGAACAGAAAATTAAATTGTAATAAAAACGCCACAAATGATGTATAGTATTAGTATTTCTTAACAACCTCGAATAACTATTTGTTATAATTTTATTCTCTGAATTTGCTATTTGTGGCGGTTCAAAACAATCTCAAGTTTCATTGTGGCGGTTTTGAACAACATGAAATAGGTTTTTTTGTGGCGGTTTTGAACTGCCTCAAATTTTATTTTTGTGGTGATTTACAACCACCTCAATAAGTTTTATTGTGGCGGTTTTCAACCGCCTCAAATAAGTTAATTATCACGGTTCTCAACTTCATCAAATAAAAGTTTTTGTTGAAATTTAAAACCGTCACAAATATGGCCGCCATTGTGGCGGTTGAAAACCAGCAAAAAAAAATACATTTGTGGTGATTTTGAACCGTCACAAATGTGAATTGTTCTTATAGTGATGCTCATTCGAAAGCTTGCATCTAAATACTATATCCTAAGATTTTGCAATTATAACATTAGATTTAAACAAGAACACCAAGTGTTAGGATTTTCAAACTTACCTCCAAATATTTCGTTCATTCAAAATTATGAAAAAAAACTTGAATACAATTATGGTAAACTAAAAGAATCAAAACCTAAAATACAATTAATTAAAGATTTTGTAGAACCCAAGAATTTAGTTAAAAAATCATGATAGTTGAAATATCCTGCCTTACTAATGTGAAAAAAAAAATTACAATTCGCAGTTCACTCAGGATGATGGATTGTGGAGACTGATTTAAAAATGAAGGTGAATTCCTCGATTGATAGCAGAATGTGAGTAGGTTTTCAAAACTATGCATGCATGAACTTGCTCGAGAGAATTTGAAAATATTCAATTATTGGTTTAGGATCAATAACGAGGAGAGGGTGGAATAGGTGAGATAGTAGAAGGAGAGAATGGCTTCGGCAGGTGGGTTAGTTGGGCCCAAGTCATTAAATTTGGGCTTCTATCGAGGCTAAGTCCAATACTAAACCCGATTAACCCAAACCAAAATCCTCCGTACTACAAACCATTTTCCTAAAAAGTTAAAATATTATAGTCAAATACAAAAATTCTGAATCTATAATTCTATCTTTCAATAGTTTGATTTTTTTTTTCTAATTTTAATGATTTAAATCCAATTAATATTTTTGGTTTTTCTATATAAAATTTGCGACATAATCAATTTTAGTAAAAATAATTAAAATAAGATACAATCAAATAAGAATCGATTAAATTAAACATATTCAATAAATTACTTACTCAAAATTTTCTAAAATCTTTAGACATTTTCCCAAGGTTCCAAATAGAAACTCCTCATGTTTTACCTTGGAGATGAATCTAATAATATTTACTTTTCTAATGAAAGTACATTCATTAAAAGTTAAAAAATAATATGAAAATGCTATCACTATTATTGTGATATTAAATCTTAACATTTTACTTTGCTCATGAATTTATATGTGAGTGAAAAAAAAAATCACCTCGAACAAATTAGAAAGTTAATTTTAACCATTGGATGTCCATAAACGATGTATTTTTCTACATCTTCATCAATCCCTCGAAAAAGTTATATATATATATATAAATCCTTCACCCGTTAGATTTTTCTGTATTTTGGTTGCTTTAATTACATGGTCACAAAAATGAGTCGAGTCAACTCGCGAATGGTTTGGCCCGGACTCGTGTAAGACTCGATTAGAGCTAAGATTCAAACAAATTTTTGACTAGTTGAGTCCGAGCCGAGCCTTGACCCTCAAAACTAAAATCTCGTGAGTTGGACGAGTTTAAACAAATCTAAATGAGCCTATATATTATATAGAGTTAATTGCACTCACACCCCCTGAACGATAGTAAATTACACACAAATGAATATTTTGATATTAATACACACTCAAACCCCATATCCAATAATAAAACCTTATTTAATTAATAAATTTATCAATATAATAATGAAATTTGCAATTCTGAATATATCTATATGATGTAATGTTCATTTAGAGTTAATTTTACCTTATATTTTTACTAATTTTTATGGATATAAGGGGTTTGATTGTATATTAATACCAAAATGTTCATATATGTGTAATTTGTCATGGTACAGGGGGTGTGAGTGCAATTAACTCATATAGATATTTACATTTTTCTATAATTACATTAGAATAATATATTAAATTAATATTTTATTTAAATTATTTAAATGAGCTGAGCTTGAGCCGAATTTTCGAGTTGAGCTCGAACTTATATATTAACTCACGAGCCCAAGTCGAGTTTGAATATCAAAAGCTTGGTGAATTTTGAGTCGAGTTCAAGTTCGAACTTTTAGTAAACCAATCAAGCCGGAACCTATACAAGTTCCGGCTCGGCTCGACTCGAATACATCGCCATTGAGATTTAATTTCTTAATAATCATTACATCGTAATTATTAAAAAAAAATTAAGGAGAATTTCATTTTTGTCCTTTTATAATTCTTATTTATATAATATAGACAAATTCTAAAAATTTCACAAAAATTTTTTTTTAAACTTTCGTTTTTCAAAAATAGTCATTCATAGGTGTGAAGGGAAGCCTTCATAGTTTTGAAGGGAGACCTTCACAGCTGTAAAGAGCTATTTTTAAAAATCAAAGTTTGAATGAATAAAATATAAATATTTTTTTATTAGTTTTAAAATTTCAAACTTTATTTGGACTATTTTATATAATTTTCCCCAAAAAGTAAAAAATATATAATTTTAAAAAAATAAAAAAAATAATAAAACGGATCTTTAAATACCTTTATGAGTGTTTCCAATTCTTGAAGCTGTCATTTACAAAGTAAGATTTCAACCATTACTGCAAAATTACAACATATGGGAACCAGAAGTCAGGTAGATACAATGCTACTACAGCTTATAAATAAAGAAAAAGAAATCTAGTTTACAGACTTTGCAAACATCCTCCTATCATATACTTATATGATAGGATGGATCACAAATATCAACTAAACCTCGTTTATACACCTAATAATACTATATGTATGTGTATACATATATTTCAACTGTGCTAGCTGACAACAATACAATCATTACGTAACAGAAGGTGAGGTAGAAATCTCAAGGAAAAGTGAAAGTAGCTCCTGCAGTTGATGTGGTGGGTACAACAGTTGGTGCATTAACAGAAACCCAAAGTAAAGAGAGGGTGATAGCAATAAGACCAGACCAGACATATACAATGGTAGGCGTCTTAGCTCTCCTCCCCATTAAACCCTTTGCAAAAGGGTACAAATGTGCCAGAACCCAGAAGCTGAAAAAAGCTCCTCCTACAAACTTGCTCCAATTTGGATTTGTTGTGTAGATAGTTCTGATGAAAGCAATAACAATGGAAACTATATTAATCATTGCAATGACTATTGGAGGGATCATGAGTGAAGTCCATTTCACAAGATATAGATCAGCATAAATGTCGTCATTGTCATCTCCTGCTGATTTGGAAGTTAATGTGAATGATATCTCAATTCCTGCAATGACTTTAAGAAGACCTTGAACCACAGCAGCCAAGTGAGCACTTGTTCCGGATATAAGCCAAAATTGCTCGTTTCTCCACCATTCTTCTAATGATATTCCTGACCATTTCACTTCCAAAATGGCTAACCCTATAAGACATATTGTGATGGTTAATAGGTAAAGTAAGAAGGCAATGCTGAGGTTTTTGACAATGAAGTGTCCTGAAGGAGTGAAAGTGCAGGTAGAAAGCAGTAGACAATGAGGAAGAGTGAAGTGAATGGGTAGATGCCAACATTTAGATAAGCTAAACGTTGGAGGAACTTAAGACGCTTGGAAGCTAGAAATGCATTGTTTCTAGAGAAGAAAATCTCCACTGAGCCTGTAGCCCACCGCAACACTTGGTGTAGTCTATCTGTAAGGTTGATAGGAGCTGAACCACGGAAGGCGTCGCGTTTTGTTATGCAGTAGATAGAATGCCACCCACGGTTATGCATTCTGTAGCCTGTCACCACATCTTCAGTCACTGAACCATAAATCCATCCCACACGCTCTCCCCATTCAGTCTTGTCCTCGTACCTAAATCGAAAATAAGGACACTTGTAAGACATTATTTAAATTAAAACAGTAATAATATGACTGAATTACCAGCATGAAATGACAGAGACAGCTTCAGCAACAGTGGTGGCATCAAGAGGCTCTCGAGGCATTCTAAGAATGCCAGGAGGTCGACCATATGGAACAGAAGGGTGATCCTTAAGGGGGCGGCCTTGGAACTCAGCTATAGGTATGGACTCAGAAATAATGTAGAATTTCCAAATCTTTTAGGTAACAAATTCACATCAAGTTCAGGATCAAAATCTGAAGCCGCACCAAGAGGTTGTAACTCTATATTAGTGTTCTCTGATTGAGCAATCTTTTCAGCATTTGGAGGGTCGAATCCATACAATGCAAACCTTCTAAACATGCACCCAGTTCCCACATACACAGGTCCCTAAAACATAAACAAATGTGCTTTAACATCAATGGAGGAGTAGATTTAGGCCAACAAATTTACAATATACCTGAATGCCATCAAGAGCATGCATGTTTCCATCGAAAAAGACAGTGTTTATGATTGGCATAACGATCAGAAGGATCGATCCCTTCAAATCTCTGAGGGAACTGAATGTAGCAAATATTTTCACCACCTTTATCCATCATAAAACACATTCCTTCACGAATAGCTTTACAATTATAAATATAATGATCACAGTCAAGGTTGAGCATAAATGGTCCATTTGACAAAACAGCAGAAGAACGCACTAAACAATTCATTGCACCAGCTTTCTTGTTATGTTCATATCCAGGTCGCTTCTCTCGAGACATGTACACAAACAAAGGAAGACGAATATCCACATCAGAGAAGTCTAATATGTTATCATCTTCTACACTTCCCATTAAAGGATCAGGACTTGGTGGTTTCAACATCACTTGAAGAATCCCAGAATGGTCACCTTTGGCATGTTCACTTGAAGGAGTAGCCCATGTACCAGGCCAATGAGTTCCATCAGCCATCCATGTCCCTTTCACCACTTTAATAGGCTCCGTAGGATCAGCACCACTCTCCCTCATATGCTTCAACATCTTCATCTCCTCTCTTGCATTGAACGCATCAGATCTCCTACGAATTGAATCTGGTAAACCATTAATCCTCACCTTAAATTCATCATACTCTCGCTTAATCCTCCTCCTATCCTTGACGAAATCTGTCCTGCTTTTATTCTTTGTTGGATCTACTTTCAAAGTGAAATAAGTCTCAGGATTCTGCGGCTCAATATCATGTTTTCGACAGAAGGGTACCCATAAATCTGCAAAACTTGCAGCCTCTGCCATTGCTTCAAATGTAAGCAAAGCTCCACCATCGTCAGAAACATAACATGCAAGTTTTTCAACAGGGTAATCAACAGCTAGAATTGAAAGAATTGTGTTAGCTGTGACAAGTGGTGGTTCCTTTTCTGGGTCAGCTGTGGATACAAACACATCCACTCCAGGAAGATCAGACCGACCGGTAGGATTCGAAGGAGAAGGCATTTCGAACTTATCTCTCAATGCTTGAAGATCCATCGAACGGTTCACATGACAAATTTTAGGTACTTGATCAAGAATCCAAGAAAATGCAAACCAAAGCTCACAAATAATCGACATAAGCCACAACCAAATTGCTTCAGTATTGGGATGTTGAACCCTCCAATGCAAGAAAAACACCAATACAACACCACGAACAACAACTAACAATCTATAAGGACTAATAACGCTATTGGCTACCGGCAACGTTCGACTTAACGGCTTCCATGGTTTGTCAGTAGTATCGACCCCACCACCTGGGATTCCATTAGGATCATTGTCTGCATATTCATCTTGAGGCCAAAACGCATTTCCATAACCATAAGTTCCTTTAGTCTCAAACAACCATCTATTGTGATCAAATTTCCATTCTGATTCCTTTTCATCATTGTCATGTTCTTTGAGTCCTTAGCCGGTGCAGGCAAATGCAATGCACCACCTGAGTATTCCGCTGGATCATCCTCATACTCTCCCACTCTATAAACTTCTTTACAGCCTGGACATATCCCTGTTTCCTTCAATGCGTCCATGTAACAATCTCTACATATTTTGAACCTGACACAACAAAAACAATTTTATCAAATTTAAGTATGCTATAAAAATGTGTTTGTGTATTATATATATGTAAAGAAAATACCTGCATTCACAAGGTGTAACATCATTTCCTCTGGCATCCTTCATGACTTTGCCATCACAAGCCGGCATATGACAAGAAGAGCCCCTAGCACCGGCCATTTGTGGATGATTCACCTCGGATTCAATGACTTTATCCATTAAATGTGCACGTGTAACACTATTAAAACCCCCTGTGAATAAAGAACTGGAAACATATTGCTCCTCTGCTTTGACAGCAATGGAGGAGTCCATAGGTTGATTATCAGGCGTCTGCGGTATATGCACTGTGTAGTTCATATAATCCCCTCCTACCTCCCCGGACATGTCCAGGTCTTCTCTTGAAAGACTCACATATCTTCCACTTGACGTCCTTCTAGCGAATTTCACCGTTTGCCCACCTGAGTTCTTATTGCCACCTTGTGAGCTTGAGTTCGAACTACCTGCGGAGGTGTTCCGGGTCTTCTTCGAGTGTTGTGAGCTTAGCGACGACATTATTTCTGTGCTGGCTGTCTTGTCTGATTATTATTTGTGGAATCCAAAATATGAACAAGTCGGTGTCGGAGGGTACATTCTCTGATGTTGCAAAAAAGTGTCAAATTAAGAACTAACAATAAGTTTTATTGAATAGAAAATTTGTGTTTGGGATTTTAGCGGTGAGAGACCAAGTCTACATGTTTGGGATACAATAATGAATTGAGGATGGTAACTAATTAAATTGTTTATCTTTTCTATCCTTTCTTTTCTTTTTTTAATTTTTATTTGTTTATTTAATTTTTAAAGTTTAATTAGAGTAAATAAACATAAGTTCATGGCAAGTAAAATGCTTCCTATGTTGTGAATTTTATGGTCAAAGTGGATTAATGTGTCATGCATGCAACATATGTTTACATACAGGAGGATACATGTCCTCCAAATTTGTTTTATATATAAAATCTCGTGGATAAAACATATACACAGACAATTTGCTTCTTTGTTTGTCTTTGGTACAAGTTCTATACATCAATTATATTTTTCTACGAAACTGCAATATTCAAGAAGCAAAAATTACTAGGTTACTTTCTGATCCCAATTTACTTTCCAGTTAATATTGAACTGTTTTCTTCTCTTCTAACTCGACTCTATTTTTCTTTTTACAACACGTTATCAGTATGAGTATACTCTCTGGTTGCCGCTTTGCTGGATCTTCCAGATCAAAAAGTGTCTGGTAATGATGTTTTCTTTCTTCTATGTGTGCTGGAAAATTTTGGAAATTATGATGGGTTTGGAAATTTTTGGAAAAATATCATTATTCACCTGAGTTGAATAAATGGTGGATCTAGAAAGTTTGAAATGATAATATTATTCACCCGAGCTGAATAATTGTATTTTTGAAATTGAATCTGGAATCTGGTGACTAAAAGGTGTTCTTATTTTGCAGAAAATGAAAAATCTGAAATTTGATGAGCTGGAAGTTTCTGGGAGAAATTATATGAAATGGTGTGATGATTGCGAGTTAATATTAAAAGGCAAAGAATTATTTGGGACTCTCAATAAGGAGGTGCAAACAATTGAGGTTGAAAAATGCAAAGCCATGTATATAATTAAAACACATATGGTTAAGGATCTCAAAAATCAGTATATGAATATAAAAGATCCTGCAGATCTTTGGCAAGCTCTAAAATCCAGATATGATCGCCAAAAGAAAATCATGTTGCCTGAAGCACGTGATGAGTGGACCAATTTAAGTTTCCAAGATTTCAAAGGTGTGAGCGAGTATAACTCCGTCATGTACATGATTGTGAACAAATTGAAAATGTGTGGGGAAACAAAAACTAACCATGATATGTTGGAAAAGACATTTACCACTTTCCATCCTTCTCATACTATTCTACATCAGCAATATCGTGAAAGAAAATTTGTGAAATATGATGATTTGATTGCTTCATTAGATCTTGCTGAAAAACAGTGAAAGACGCCCTGTTAGCGCCCAAGCATTCCCAGAAGTGAATACATATTATAATGAAAATCCAAGCTGTGGTCGTGGTCGTGGCCGTGGTCGTGGCCGTAATTCTGAGCGTTGGAATGATTATGGAAATGGACGTGGTAATAGCCGAGGTGGTCGAGGATCTGGAAATGGTTAGGGGCGCAGTCGTGATAGGGATTATGGACATCCACATAATAATCCAAATGCTCCCCAGAAGTGGAATATTTACAATGCTAGTTCTAGTAAAGGGAAAGAAATTCAGGAACCACCAAAGTTCAATCGTGGTCCTTGTGATAGATGTGGTTCCCTCACTTGTTATTCGAGGACTTGTCACTCTCCCAAATATGTAGTTGAAGCTTATCAGAAGTTGAGACGCGAACAAGAAAAGGAAAAGAATAATGAAGCAAATATGGCTGATATTTTTGGCGATGGTGATACCGGTCCAGTAGACATATCAAATCTGGAAACTGCTGATTTCTTTGAAGATTCTGATGGGAGGATAGATCACCTGATTGGTGATGAAACTGTAAATTATAAATGAAATGTATTTTCTTATTTTAGAATGTAAATAGAATGGAATGTAATTTTGATTTCGGTTGTAAATATTTGTAAATATTAATGAAAGATATTACATTTCCATTCAACTAATTTTGTGTGTTATTTTATTGAAGTTATAAATTCAAACCAAGAAATGGCTTCACATGGGGATATCTATTTAGCTGATAGTGCTACAACCCATACGATTTTGAGAGATAGAAAATATTTTCTGGAATTGATTCTAATTCAAGTGAAAGTGAATACTGTATCAGGTCCTATAGATCTGATTGAAGGTTCCGGAAGAGCTTCGATCGTGTTATCAAATAACACTAAATTGGAAATCGAAAATGCATTATACTCTTACAAATCCAGAAGAAATTTACTCAGTTTCAAAGATATATGAATGAATGATTATCATATCGAAACAGTTTATGAAAATGGTATTGAATACCTATGTATTGTTTCAAGAAAATCAAGCCAGAAGCTTGTAGTTGAAAAATTACCCATTTCATCATCTTGATTATATTATACAACCATCAGGCATGTTGAAACACATGCTATTGAGAACCAGAAGTTCTCTGATCCCAGAATATTCCAGCTTTGGCATGATAGATTTAGGCATCCGGGATCTACAATGATGCGAAGAATAATAGTGAATTCAGCAGGGCATCCACTGAGAAATCATAAAATCCTACTGAATGATAGGGACCTGTATATCCCATGTTCCCAAGGGAAATTGATAACAAAACCATCATTTACGAAAGCAGGTTTTGAATCTCCATCATTTTTACAAAGAATTCAAGGAGATATATGTGGACTCATTCATCCACCTAGTGGACCATTTCGCTACTTTATGGTATTGATAGGCGCATCTACAACATGGTCCCATGTATGCTTGTTATCCACTTGTAATGTTGCTTTTGCTAAACTGTTAGCACAGATTACTCGATTACGAGCTCATTTTCCAGACTACCCTATTAAGAGTATAAGACTTGATAATGCTGGTGAATTTACGCCGAAAGCATTTGATGAATACTGTCAAGTATCCGGGATTGATATTGAACATCTTGTTCCATATGTTCATACCCAAAATAGATTAGCTGAATCATTAATTAAGCACCTTTAATTAATTGCGCGAACATTGTTAATGCGCTCAAGATTACCCGTTTCTGTTTGGGGACATGCTATATTGCATGCTTCAGTTTTAATTCGTATCCGTCCAACTGCTTATAACCAATATTCCTCATTACAATTGGTATCTGGGAATCCTCCTAACGTCTCACATTTGAGAATATTTGGGTGTGCTGTATATGTACCCATTACCCCAATTAAAAGAACGAAAATGGGGCCGCAGAGACGTATAGGAATTTATGTGGGTTTTGATTCCCCATCAATTATCAGATATTTGGAACCAATAACAAGAGATTTATTTACAGCTAGATTCGCTGACTTTCATTTCAATGAAAGTAATTTTCCATCGCTTGGAAAAGGAAATAATTCTCCAGAAGAGAAATCTAAATTAACCTGGAAGGTTCCAACTTTGGCACATATGGATCCGCGTACCCCGCAATGTGAACTCGAAGTTCAAAGGATCCTACATTTACAAATGATAGCTAATCGAATGCCTGATGCATTCAATGATACTTCGAAAATAACCAAGTCTTATATTGAAGATGCTAATATACCAGCAAGGGTAATTAACCCAAAAGGACAATCTCAAAAGACAATAGCAAGCGAAACTCCAATTCCGCGCCAAAAGCGTGGTAGACCCCCTGGTTCAAAAGATACAATCCCACGAAAACGAAATAAAAATTATTTGGATCCTAAAACCACATCTGACGAAATCCCAAAACTTGATGAGATTCCTGAAAATAGCCTCCTAGAAGGAGAAAATAATACAGAAATACCAGAATCAAAAAATGAAGAAATTTCCATAGACTTCATCCAAGAGACTTGGAATCGAAATGAAACAATCGTTTTGATGATTTATTTTCATATTCAGTGGCAATTAGTATTTCATATGATGATTATGAGCCACGTGATATCCAAGAATGTAAAAGTAAGCATGATTGGAAAAAATGGGAAAAAGCAATCCAGGCAGAATTAAATTCGTTGAATAAACGAAAAGTTTTTGGACCCACAGTTCGAACACCCGAAGATGTCAACCAGTTGGTTACAAATGGGTTTTTGTTTGAAAACGAAACGAAAGAAATGAAATTATGAGATACAAAGCACGTTGGTTGCACAAGGGTTCTCAGAAAGACCTGGAATTGATAACGATGAAACGTATTCCCCAGTCATGGATACAATCACATTTCGATTTCTGTTGAGTCTTACAGTTGCTGAAAAACTGGAAATGTGTTTAATGGATGTAGTTACTGCGTATCAATATGGATCACTTGATTCTGATATTTACATGAAGCTCCCAGAAGGACTAAAATTACCTGAATCTTATCGATCAAAATCTCGAAATTTGTATTCCATAAAGTTACAAATATCCCTATATGGATTCAAACAATCTGGGAGAATGTGGTATAACCGCCTGTGCAAGTATTTGGTTAATGAAGGATACCAGAATAATACGATATGTCTGTGTATCTTCATAAAGAAATCAGGGTTTCGGTTTGTGATTATAGCAGTATATGTTGATGATATGAATATCATTGGGACTCCAGAAGAGATGCAACAAACTGCTGAATATCTGAAAAAGGAGTTTGAGATGAAAATTTTGGGAAAAACAAAATATTTTCTTGGTCTGGAAATTGAACATAAATCAAATGGTATATTGGTTTATCAATCAGCATACATTGAAAAGCTTTTGAAAAGATTTAATATGGATAATGCACATCCATTGAGTACACCCATGGTTGTAAGAACACTTGATCCCAAAAAGGATCCATTCCGACCGAAGGATGATGACGAATAATTACCTGGTCCTGAAGTACCATATCTGAATACAACAAGTGCACTGTTATATTTGGCTCAATGTACGAGACCAGATATCTCGTTTGCTGTAAATTTATTAGCGAGATATAGTTCTGCACCAACCCGTCGTCATTGGAATGGAATCAAACATCTTTTGCATTACCTGAAGGGTACGAAAGATTTGGGATTATTTTATACGAATTCTGATAAATTTCTGGGTTTGACTGGTTATGCCGATGCTGGATACCTTTTGGATCCGCATAAAGGACATTCTCAAACTGGCTATATTTTCACATATAATGGTACTGCGATCTCCAGGAGATCTACAAAGCAAACTTTAGTAGCCACGTCCTCAAATCATGCTGAAATTTTGGCATTACACGAAACCAGTCAAGAGTGTATTTGGTTGAGATCGATGATCCAACATATCCAGAATTCTTGTGGTATCTCTCAAATTGCGAAAGGGTCAACTGTCATTTTTGAAGATAATGTTGCATGCATCGCCCAAGTTCGGGGAGGTTACATCAAAGGAGATAGAACCAAACATATTTTCCCAAAATTCTTCTACACCCATGAGCTTCAGAATATGGGTCAAATCGTATGAAGCAAATTCGGTCTGCCAATAATCCCGCCGATCTATTAACGAAATCATTACTGACATCAACGTTCGAGAAACTCGTTTATGAGATCAGAATACGAAAGCTCTCCAGATTAGTATATTAGATTATGGGTGTAATTAACAGGGGGAGTTTTTGTAATTGGATTCCATCAGCTGTACTCTTTTTCCTTCATCCAGTTTTTATCCCACTGGATTTTTCTGGCAAGGTTTTAACGAGGCGGTAAATATCTGAAATGGTGGAAATCCAAGGGGGAGTGTTGTGAATTTTGCTGTCAAAGTGGATTTCCACTTTACTTGTATGTGTCATACATGCAACATATGTTTGCATGCAGAACGACACATGTCCTCCAAATTTGTTATATATATATATATATATATATATGTAATCTTGTGAATAAAACAGACACACGATAATTTGCTTCTTTGTTTGTCCTTTGTACAAGTTCTATTCACCAATTATATTTCTCTTTTTCATATTACGAAACTACAATATTCAACAAGCAAGAATTATCAGGTTATTTTCTGATCCCAATTTACTTCCAGTTAATATTGAATTGCTTTCTTCTCTTCTATCCGACTCCATTTTTCTTTTTACAACATCCTACAATATAAAAAGTTCAAAACACAAACAAACAAAAATAACATATAAATTGAATGCATCAGCAATATTCAATATAACTGTTTATCGACTCGTTATTTCTAATTCCTATTCTAGCATTAAAACCCTGCCCAAAACGAGATCTTTACAGATGAACCAAACTATTCGTACGCCGAGTTTAATATTTAATATATTTTATTAAAATTATTATTATTGTAATATTATTTATAGTTGTATTTAATAAAAAAATAATAATTTAAAATATTATAAAATAAAATTAAGGGATAAAAGTGATTAATGGTATATTTTAAAAAATGACAAGATATTTTATATCATCGATAGCATAATAACCTAATATTTTATACCAGCAGTTTATAAACATAAGAAATTCATAATATCAAAATAATTTTTTAATTATTTCATGTTCTATTTTTATGTTTTCCTTGATTTTACATAAATTTACCATCATAAAACAGTGTACCTATTACAATTTTCAAAGCATCTATAACCGTAATAATAAAAAAAATAAATAAATTAGATTAAAATTTAACTAACATTAATAGTGATAATTTAAATTTTTTCACTTCTTAAATAAGGTGTAGAATTGATTTTAGAAATGAGAGATAATCGGGGCATAATATATATATATATATATTTATTAAAATCTATATTTAGAATAAAGTTAAAATTTGACATTTATTTATTAAAAAAAATTTAAATATCATGTGATCAAGATAAAATATATTTTTAAAAATTATGCATGTTACGGTGATCTTAACATTTACCATTGAATATAAAAGCAATGGGCTAATTATTAGTAGAAGTTAATGTAACATAAATTATCATTTAAAAAAGTTGATTATTTTATTTAATATATTTAAAATTTATATTAAATAAAAATAAATATTTTTTAAACTAATAAACAAAAAGAATAAAAATAAAAATAAAACAATTATAGACATAAAAATATTATTATTATTATTATTATTATTATTATTAATATTATTATTTTACCATTTATTTTATTCTAATTTTTAATTTTTATTAGAAAATAAATATATGGTATGCATTTAAATGATTTATTTTTTTCTTTACCTTATTATTCTATTACTTTTTAAAATATTATAATACTTTAAAGGGTTATTTTCATTTTTATTATTTTATAACTTTTATTTACATCATATAGCCCAACTTTAAAAATTTTACAAAAATAATCTTTCAAACTTTCACTTTTCAAAAATGAATCAAATTGACAATTTTATCCTTCTATAAAGATTTTTTACACTGATTTGTAAAGGTGTGAAGGTGGTCTGTGAAGAGAACCTTCACATATGTGATGGTCTATTTTTGAAAATTAAAGTTTGAGTGGCTCAAAAATAGAAATAAACTTCTATTGGTTTAGTTTTGAATTTTTAAACTTTATTTGTTTTATTTTATATAATTTTTCCTACTTTAAATTATGATTTTCAACATTTTTTATTTTAAAGGCACAACTTCTTCTACTATTTTAAATTTTATTTTTACAATTTAAAAAATATATGATTTGACTATAAATTAAATATATAATATATTTTTTCCTCATTTAATAATTTTAACAATATATTAAATAACCAAAATGCTAAATAAATGTGAGATTGTTATTTTAGAGACCCAAAGTCATCAAGCCCGGTTCGAAACTAAGATCCAAGCCCAGTACATCTAACAGGCTGGAGCTTAGGCCCAGGCCCAAATAGTCTGAGAGGCCCAGGCCTAAACCTTCCGAGTAGCCCTTCGACCCACAATCTTTCCGAGGCTGGTCAATTGACCAAGCTTACTGCTAGTGTAATCCCGGATCCTGCGGAGATCCTTTTGCAAGAATCTCAGCAGGATCTGTCGAACGGTTTCTCAACCCTCTATAAGTAGAAGGTTCACTCTCTTAATTAGGATCCAACTTTTACTTACTAAAACTCTACCGAAACCGCTATTCATGCTCTCTTTCATCTCCGATCACATTCAGGTGCTCACTTTACGACTCTGATCATCGTTTTCATATCGTTGGTCTTCACCGATTGAGTCCAGAGCTCCCTCCGGTGTCTAATTCACTCTTAATCATTTCTTTCCGAGAGGGACAATCATCGACAGAAAGTTATTACTTACTTTACTATTTTGAATTACTTTTCCGTTTAAGATCAGTACCGACTTAAACTTCGGAATGCCTACAACAGACCCCACACCGGTGTCCTAAGGTCCAAGCGAACGTTGCTTTATATTTTTGTAGGATCCCTTTATTTAGGAGTCGGTCTCCGATCTTCCGAGTCAATCCAGTTTCGTCAAGCCGGATCAAACTGTTGTATCCGAACCACTACAGTTATTAACCTTTTATTCTTTTTAAAATTGATAGGATATGGTAATAATATTTATTTAGTAAAATTTTTCCTTTTAGTAGTCTATGCTAATTTATCCATTTTTAAAATTTTAATTGAGATATAATTCATTAATCATTTTACTTTTTATATTAGTTTTATATGTCCAATAAATAAAATATTATTTTATCAGTAGGCTTGGTAACATTTATTGGACAATTTATCATTAATATAGTATTTATCTTCCATTTAATTTACATGAAAAGTATATGTATAGATAATCATAATGGAATATTTCAATTAAATTAATATTAAATAATGAATGCACTATTTTTTTTAATTTTTTTTTAGGTTTTCATTTCTTTCAAGATTTTTTTTTTAGTAAATCAATTCAAAATTTTAACTTTTTTTTTTCACTAAGTGATCCATGAATTTTAGACATATGATGAGTTGGATCATTAAATTATTGATTATTCATTTTTAAATCCATTTTTCAGTAATGATTTTACATTTAATATACCATTATTATAAATTTAAATCTATTGTGTACTATGTGATAGTTATCAACGACAACTATTATTAGTTTCTTCTTTTTTTTTTTTTATCTAATTCTATTAATTATATACTTCACAAACAAATATGATAATAATAAATTTATTTATACTAACTTTTTATCATTTATAATAAAAGGAAAAAAGAAAATACATAATAAAATATAGTTTTAATGGATTATATATTTAGTTGGATTGAAATTTATCTATAATAATAGAGAAATTCTAAGGTTAGAAAATTATTTTATCATTTCTGAATAAAATTCTCTAAATTAAATTTTTAAACAATTAAAAACTCCCTCATATTGTTAACATATTAAGCATATCTCAAAACTGGTGAAAATATTTTCAAATTGGAGGTTTTGTCAATCTTTCTATTTTTTACTTTAAATCCTTAACAAATTATCACTAAATAATAATTAAAACTACCGATCACTAATTGAAATTTACATCGAATATAAATTAAAAAAAAAGTAAATATTTTATTTCCCTAAATTTCCATATTTCTCTTCATTGAAATAAAATTTATTTTCAAATACTCAAAATTTCAACTTATTAATTTAGTATATGATCGTGCACATCAATTTTTGATATACAAAAATTACTTTATATGTTAAAATATTATAAAAATAAAAACAATAATAATTATAAATAATTTCACATATAAATATGCATTAATAAAAATAAATATTTCACAATATTCCATTAACAACAATACTTATTATTAAAATAATAAATCATCAACAACAATACTTCTAATGTCTTAGTTGTCATATAAATTATCTTATCATTTAATAATTTAAAATTATTTTATAATTTAATTAAAAAATATAAAAATAATAATCTGAAAAATTAACAAATCGCGCAACGCGCGGCCTATTATCCAATTACAAAATAAAACTTCATATGTTATCATCAAATTACTCCATTATTAAACTTTCATATTATTATATTTAAATTAGTAAAAATATAATTACTATAATTTTATTACCACAATAAAAATATACTTCCTCTGTATTTTTTTAGTAGCTACACTTGCCTAGTAGCCACTATTCATCTATAATTTTGTTTCGTATGTTGTTATTTATGTATAAAGAAAAATATAGTCAAGTGAGATTTTGTTTTATTCGTCTTATTGTCTATTTTTTAAATATAAAATTATTATAATTTTTATCGTATATAATTAAAGATATTTACCGTTAAAATTAAGTCTCGAAAAGCGTGTAACAGAAAATGCATTGAGTAAAAAAAAAACAAAGGTAGTAAGTTTTAAAGTGATTTTTTTAATTAATTTTTTATTCTTTATTATAAATTTAAAAAATAATTAAGATTAAAAGTATAAATCTTCACGGTGATTGAATGTATTAGAATTAATTGAAATTGTAATATAAATTGATAATATAACTAAAATTATAAATATTACAATATTTAAAAAAGTTACTAATACCACACAATGCATGAACTTACCACGGAGTTTGCAAATTTAAATTGTCCGCACAAAATATGAGAAAATATTAACAAGTATCATTCAAATATTTTCAAATGAAATTAATATTTGAAAACTCCATGATAAGTTCATGATTGTGTGGTTTTAGTAATTTTTTAAGTATTGGAATATAATTTTAGTTATATTATCAACTTAGGATTACCATTTCAATTAATTCTAATACAAGTGAAGATTTATACTTTTAATCTTAATTGTTTTTTAAATTTATATTAAAGAATAAAAAAATTAAAAATTTAAAGAAAAAAAAACTCGTGGTTAATTTATAATTTTGTAATGGTAAAAATATTTAATAATTATATTTTTATTAGTTTAAATATAATAATATGAAATTTTAATATTGAAGTCATTTGATGATAGAATATGAAGTTTTATTATGTAACTTGGTACGAGGCTACAAGTTGCGTGGTTTGTTAATTTTTCATATTTTTTATATATTTTTTAATTAAATTATAAAATAATTTTAAAATATTAAATGATAAAAATTAATTAAGAGATAATAAATAATTTTTTACGAGCCATTTAAAATTTCAAATAAGGAAAATTTATAAATTCAATTTTATCTTATTTGAAGAAAAAGAAAAAAAGAAAAAAAGGGGGGTTGTTATTCACTTTCTTTATACTTTATTATTTTTACGAAATTTATTTAATTTTATAGCTTATAACGTTTCAAGATAAAAATCGATAGAATGATTTACTGTTGAATTCTTTATTTTATTTCAATATATTATATTATTATATATTCCTAACTTATCAAACTCTTTATTGTCTGTTTTATCATGTTTTATTAAATGATTTTATTGTCGTATTGATTAAAATATTAAATTATAATATTCATTTCTCAACTTAATGGTTAGGGACTTTGGGTATGTTTTATCTTTTTATTTTTCTTATATTATTATTTTGATCATTATGAATATTAGTTGAAATTTGATAATCATTAATTATTTGATACAATTAATATTAGTTTGAAGATATTAAATCTTATTTAATTTACTTATTAATTAATTAATTTTTTATTTTATTTCAATATACTATTTATTTATTTATTATATTAAAACAGTGAAATGTATATAGGAAATGAAAAAGCTAAACATTATTGAGATAATAAATTATTTATTATTATTGTTATCATATATTTTATTTTCTAGTTTTAAATTTAATTGATTTTTCACATTAAACTATTTTGTATTTACATGAAAAGATTTTTCACTTTACATTTATTTTATATTATTTTGTCAATCTTATATTTTTAATTTATATTGTATAATGACAATTGTGTAAGTAATATGAAATTTTATTTTAAATCCATAATAGGAATGAAATAATTTAACACATGTCACATCATAATTATGATTATATATATATATTTAAAAAAGATATAGAATAAACTATAGTACCCTAGGGATGGCAATGGGGCAAATCATGAAGATATTGGACCTGCCATACCTCCTACGGATGGCAATTTTCGCCCTGCCCCGCGGACCTGCCCTGCTTTAAGGTGACCTGACTTGACCCCGACCTGCCCTGTATGTGATATGGGTCAGATACGGCGCTTTGCCCTGCCCCGCATGCAAGGAGGAGCAAGTTCAAATTTGATTGGTGCCCTGTCTTGCCCCGTGCTCGTCCTGTCATGTTAATTAGTTTTTTAAATTTTTTTATTTACATAATTTATTTCTATCTCTAATTTTTTAAAATAAATTTTAATTTATTATCGATATTAGACATAATATAAATATCTAAATAAATTTAGTTTTTGTAACATCTAAATAATATAAAAAATTAATTTCATTAACATTGATAATATTAAACTAATTTTATTAAATAAAAAATTAGTTAAATATCAAATAATGTAATAAATTACTAATTATTATTAAATTATTTATTTTCCAAACTCAAATATTATTGTAAGATGAAAATATAATTTTTGACAAAATATGGGCAACATAAAAATATAATTTAAATACATTTTTTAAAGCAAAGCAAGTTCCCGCGGACAGGACAGGTCCCCGCAGGGCAGATCATGGGTCTAGACTTTCTGCCTTGCACCATAGGGCAGGACGGGGCAGAGCAGACCAGTCTACAGGCAGGGCAGGTCCAATATCTTGAGGACCTGCCTCGACCTACTCCATTGTCATCCCTACTGCCTCCCCAAACATGTGACTTGCCCTGCCTGTATTGCGGGGCAAGAATTTTGGACCTGCGACCTGCCCTACGGGGACCTGCACTACCCTGCCCTATCAAGTTTGATGTAATAAAGTAAAAGAGATAAAATAACTACATGAATTCTAATTTCAAAACATTATATAGTCTTATACAATAAAACGATTAGTTGGAGATAATATTTCAAACTTAATAAAAAAAACAAAACTATATATTTGATTTTTTAAATAAAACTACTAGAACAGATTATGTAATTCTTCTCCTGCCTTAATTCTTCGATCTTCATTTGATTCATCTAAAAATAATTGTACCCTGCACAAATAATTGTACCCTGCACAAAAAATTCAACAAATTAAAAACAATATATTTTTATGTTATTATTTTATTTTTTAAATTAAAAAAATTATTTTTAAAATTACATACCATTACTCGTCCTTATCATCATCAAAGTCATATAAAATCGTAGCATGTGTAGGATCTACCACTCCCACTGATTGTCCTATATTTAAAATAATAATAATAATAATAATAATAAGGCATATTTAAGCATTGATATTAGAAAAGTTTTAATTTAGAATATGAACTAAGATGACCTTATCATGGTAATAAGAATTATTACCTTTCTTTGATAGTCAATCTTGTGCGCACATCAAAACCTCTACAGTTTTTGGGTGAAGTCTACTACGGTGAGCACTAATAATCCTTCCACTAGTACTAAAAACAGACTCTGAAGCAACTATGGAAACCGGAACAGCTAAAACGTCCCTCGCAATCTGATGCAAAACAGGATACTTACCCTTATTTGTTTTCCACCATGTCAAGATATCAAAATCTGAAGTTCCAGTTAAAGTATCATTTTCCAAGTAGAGATCCAAGTCTGACCTAGAAACTTTTCTTTTCGATGACGCGAATTGCTCAAACGTAAGATCAGTTGGCCCCAACAAACTTTTATCAATCGCCTCTCCATAGTTTCTACAATTATCTCCCTTCATTCGTTTCTTTAACTCATATTGCTCAACTAATCGACGAAACAAAACCTTTATCCTCTCTACCTCAAATTCCGCATTTTCACCATAAATCTTATTAAAATAGAATTCCACCAAGACAAGTTTATATCTAGGATTAAGAATAGTAGCAATCCCATGACACCATGTAAAATAGACCAGTATTTGTCAAACTTGGTCATCATTTCAGCAGTCATAGACTTAATAATATCAACACCACAATTCATCCATTGACCTAAAGAAAACATAATCTCACAAATCTTTGGAAAATATAGATTAGCGGTTGGATATTTGGTGCCAGAAAAAAGCTCAGTGGTATTATAAAACACTTTTAATCGAGTGCATATCTCCCTAGTCATATTCCAATCAAGATCAGATGGCATAGATTTATAGTTAGAGTCACGTTGCTTTAAACAGAAGAAAAAATCCTTATAATCTAAGGCTGTTTGCAACATTAGATAAGTTGAGTTCCAACGAGTATCACAATCAAATGAGAGCTTCTTACTAATAGGAATACGAAGTTGGCGAGGTGTCTCTTCAAACTTCTCCCATTTTTTTTTGTGTGTGAGTCCAATACAAAACGCTCTCTCTTATATTCTCGACCTCCTTTCCAATGACTTGTAAGTCTTTCTTCACTACCAAGTTCAGAATATGTGCCGAACACCACATATGAATAATACGACCATTAAGCAGAAAAGAGTCTAAGGGTAGCTTGTCCACAATCATCCTCATCACGGAATCATTAGTGGAGAAATTATCCACCGTGATAGTTGATATCTTGTTATCAATGTTCTAGTCAAGTAAGCATTGTACCAAAGCCTCATAAAGAACTTCACTAATATGAGGACAAAGCACATGAATAAATCTACAAAATAAATAAATAAATAAATAAAACTAAGTAAGTTATAAGACATTTTATTATGACATTTAAATAATATTTAAGCTATTATAATATGAAATTTCAAAAAGTAACTCATGTACCTAATAATACGGCTTTGAAGCTTCCAATGTTTATCTATATAATGAGCAGTGACAGCCATAAATCATTTTCTTTGGTGAGATGTTGTCCACATATACGTTGTAATTGACACTCGACCTTTATTCTTCTCTATTACCTCCATCAAAGCTTTCTTCTCCTTTTCCTTCTCATAAATTCCTAAGCAATCAGCTTTGATAGTGTTCCTCGACACCATCTTGAAGCTAGCATTCAAACTTTTGCAAAACCTCTTAAATCTCCAATGATCAACCATCGTCAAAGGATACTCATGCTCTATAATCGCCATGAAAAGCTCTTCACGGGACACCTCTTGACTAAAAGCTAAAATTAGAAAGCTCAAATTTATCCTTATTAAAGCTAGCTTGGAGTACTTGTTGCCTTGTATCCATGTTTTTCTTCTTCTTACATCTTTCAAAGTGTTTTCTTAAGTGAGTCGTCCCTTTCCTCGGATCGTCAAGCATCCCCTCTTTGCAATATAAGTATGTTGCTAATTTCCTTCCCTTTATTACCTTACAATCATAATGCTTCCATACCTCAGCACTGACTTTTGCCCAAGGGTTTTCTTCTTCAATTTTTTCATTCTCAATTGATACGTCAACAACTCAAGAACTAAGCATGAATCACCTCCGAATCAATAGATGTTCCCAAACCTAAATTCAATCAATCTACAAGAACCCTTCACCCCCAAAACAGCAAGGAATTGGTAACAAAGAGTATAGGATGTGAAAGAACTGAATTAACGCCACAAGTCAATACTTACTTGATAAGTTGAATCAATCCTTAAAGTAAAATAGTCTGGAATCAAACCTTTATACTCTCAAAAATATTTTCTAATCAAGTCTCCCGCCAACGCACATAAAGAAGGGTTTAAATACCCTTTACAAATCAAACCCTAAAAAAAAACCTAAAAATCTTAAAGGCTGGGCTATTAGACAGAGGCCCAAAACTAATTAATTCATGCACATGACTTTTAAGTGAGGCACATGCATATTAAACACAGATCAGAATATTTTAAAGCCCAATATAATAAAATAAAAAAAGCTCAAATAAAGATAGCTAAGCCTAAGCCCATTTGGCTAGACTTGTGCTTTAGATATTTGGCCAAGTGTTTTAGCCTTCTGGACTTGGTTCCTCTAATGTGCATAAACACCTTGGCATCTCTTGAAGTTCTTCCCCAAGCTTGATCATCATATCCTCTTGAAGTTCTTGTGAAATCAATGCTTGTACATAAATCTAAAGTCGTGCTTTGAGTTTAGAAGAGCGTGATCTTGTAATTGGACCTGCTGGCATCATCAAGACTTCATCATTGCTTTGGTGAGTTGCATCATTCCCTCCCTCTTCAAAAGGATTCGACCTCGAATCAGAACCTACATTGATAAAAGGAGACAAATCAGAAACATTAAAAGTAGCACTAACATCATACTCACCTGGTAAATCCACCCTATAGGCATTATCGTTGATGCGCTCAAGTACTTGGAAAGGACCATCGCCTCTAGGATCGAGCTTCGACTTTCTTTACTTAGGAAATCTTTCCTTCCTGAAATGTACCCAAACCCAATCTCCAGGTTCAAACTTCATCACCCTACGCCCTTGGTTGGCCTTTTGAGCATACTTCTTGTTCTTGACCTCAATGTGCTGCCTAGCTTTCTCATGTATTGTTTTAACCACTTCTGCTCTTTGCTGCCCATCTATATTAACAATCTCATTCAAGGGCAAAGGCAACAAATCCAATGGAGTTAATGGGTTAAAACCATAAACAATCTCAAATGGAGAATAACCTGTAGAAGAATGTATGCTCCTATTGTAAGCAAACTCTATCAGAGGTAAACAATCTTCCCAAGTTTTTAAATTTTTACCCACAACAGCACGCAATAAAGATCCTAAAGTTTGATTAACCACTTCAGTTTGGCCATCAGTTTGAGGATGACAAGTAGTAGAAAATAACAACTTAGTCCCCAATTTACCCCATAAAACACGCCAAAAGTGGCTTAAGAATTTAGAATCTCTGTCAGAAACAATTGTTTTAGGAATGCCATGCAATCTAACCACATCCCTAAAAAACAAATCAGCAATATGTGTAGCATCATCATATTTATGACATGCAATAAAATGAGCCATTTTGCTAAATCTATCCACTACAACAAATATGCTATCACAACCTTTCCTGGTCCTAGGTAATCCTAACACAAAATCCATAGAGATATCAACCCAAGGACTATTAGGAACAGGTAGAGGGGTGTACAACCCGTGAGACTGCACCTTGGACTTGGCTTGCCTACATGCTATACAACTAGAGCAAACTCTCTCAACATCCTTTTTCATGTTAGGCCAATAAAAATGCTTTTGTAATATATCAAGTGTTTTAGCAATACCAAAATGTCCCATCAAACCACCATTATGAGACTCCTTAACAAGCAATTCACGCATAGAACATGTAGGAATACAAAGCTTGTTATCTCTAAATAAATACCCATCATTCCTATAAAACTTCTTAAAGGCAACTTCTTCGCATGCATCATACACATTGGTAAAATCAGAATCTGATTTATACAATTCTTTTATATACTCAAATCCAATCAGCTTAGAACTAAGAGAAGAGATCAGAGCATACCTTCTAGATAATGCATCAGCAATCACATTTTCTTTACCTTGTTTGTATTGCACAACATATGGAAAAGTCTCTATGAACTCCAGCCACTTAGCATGCCTTTTATTCAACTTACCTTGGCCTTTAAGGTGCTTCAAACTTTCATGGTCAGTGTGAATCACGAATTCCTTAGGCCATAGATAATGCTGCCAGGTTTGTAGAGCTCTCACCAATGCATACAACTCCTTATCGTAAGTTGAATAATTCAACTGAGCACCATTCAACTTCTCACTAAAGTAAGCAATAGGTCGCTTTCTCTACAACAAAACAACACCAATACCTATCCCAGAGGCATCACACTCTATTTCAAAAGAAGAAGAAAAATCAGGTAAACTCAAAATAGGAGCAGAACAAAGTTTATCTTTCAAAGTATTGAAAGCATGTTCCTGCGCCTCACCCCAAATAAAACCTACCTCCTTTTTAACAATCTCTGTCAATGGGGCTGCTATAGAGCTAAAATCCTTGACAAATCTCCTGTGAAAACTAGCAAGTCCATGAAAAGATCTTACCTGAGAAATATTTGTAGGTCGTGGCCACTCTTTGATTGCCTTGACCTTCTCTTGGTCCACCTCAACCCCATTAGAAGAAACAACATAACCAAGAAAAGTAACACGATCCATGCAAAATGTACACTTTTTCAACTTCGCATACAACTTTTCTGCCCTAAGTGCATCTAACACAGATTTAAGATGCTCAATATGCTCATCAATGCTTTTGCTATAAATCAGTATGTCATCAAAATATACCACAACAAATCTACCAATAAAAGATCTCAACACATGATTCATCAATCTCATGAAAGTGCTAGGGGCATTAGTTAACCCAAAAGGCATTACCATCCACTCATATAAACCATGTTTTGTTTTAAAAGCAGTTTTCCACTCATCACCAATTTTCATTCTAATCTGATGGTAACCACTCATTAAATCAATCTTGGTAAATACACAAGCACCATTCAATTCATCAAGCATATCTTCTAACCTAGGTATAGGATGACGATACTTTACCGTTATCTTATTAACAGCTCTGCAATCTACACACATACACCAACTCCCATCCTTCTTAGGTACTAGAATAACCAGTACAGCACAAGGACTCAAACTTTCTCTTATATGTCCCTTTTGCAGCAACTCTTCAACCTGCTTTTGGATTCCCTTAGTTTCTTCTAGGTTAGCTCTATAAGTTGGTCTGTTTGGAATTTGTGCTCCGGGCATGAAATCAATTTGATGCTCTATTCCCCTAATAGGTGGCAACTCCTTGGGCAGGTCCTCAGGAAAAAGGTCTCCATATTCCTGCAACAAAGAAACAACACAACTAGGCAAACTTGGGTCAAGGTCAGATTCATTAAAGTAAGCTTCCTTGTACAAGAGTACAAACAAGCATCGACTTTCCTTATAAGCAACCCTTACATCTCTCATTTTTGCATAGAAGTTTTGTTTTTTTTTCTGCCTTCTATCTCATTTGGGCCTTTTAATTGAATTTCTTTTGAGGCCTCTTTCCCCTCTTTTCTTCTCTCATTCCTTACCTCATCGTCTCTCTTTTCTTTTATTTTCAATTTCTGCTCTCCTTTTGCAAGGCTCTCAGCCTTCCCCTCAATTTTCGTCAATTCTTGTTTTTCTTGAGTCTTTTCAACCTTCCTTTGTTGCATTGCTTCAATACTTCTTTTCAATTGCATTTGGTCTTCATAGACCTCTTTTGATAGCAATGGAGCAAGAACAAACTTCTGATCCCCCATGGAAAATGAGTACCTATTCTTAAATCCATCATGTAACACTCTCCTATCATATTGCCAAGATCTACCAAGCAATAAATGACTTGCATGCATAGGTACAACATCACAAAGAACTTGATCAGAATACTTACCAATGGAGAAATTCACAAGAACTTGTTTATTCACCTTGATTTCTCCCACGTCATTCAACCATTGCAGCCTATACGGTCTTGGATGCCTCAAACAATCCAACCCCAGTTTTTCTACCATCATTGTGCTAGCTACATTAGTGCAACTTCCCCCATCAATTATCAGGCTACAAATCTTTTCATTCACTAGGCACCTAGAGTGAAAAATATTTTCTCTTTGCTCAAGTCCATCTTCCCTTGCTTGAGCATTCAAAACACGCCTAGTAACAACTAATTCACCCCTGGATGTATCCTCAACTTCCACATCTAAATAATTCTCCAATTCAGGCATTGAATTAGAATCATTTTCATCACTACCCTCATCTTCAGAAATAACTTCCCCACTTCTTACAGTCATTGTTTTCTTATTCGGACATTGAGAAGCAATATGACCAACACCAAGACATTTAAAGCATTTAATAGATCTATGCTTTTCTGAATTAGAATGAGAAGAACTAGAAGTTTTTAAAGTACCTTTCAGATCTGTCTTGTTCTTCTCTTCTTTTGACTTATCCTTGTACTTCTCATCTTTCTTGGACCATTTGGAGTTCCAACTTGCTGTAGAGCTCGAATAAGAAGTCTTGCTGGGCCCTTTGTACTTGAGCTGCTTCTCTATCTTCATAGCCATGTTCACCATCTCCTCTAACTCAACGTAATGGTGCAGCTCAATGACGTTTGCTATGTCTTTATTTAAACCAGTCAAGAAACGTGCCATGGTAGCCTCCCTATCTTCTTCTACATTCGCCCTAATCATGGCTATCTCCATCTCCTTATGGTATTCTTCAACACTTCTACTGCCTTGTCTCAAAGTTTGGAGCTTTTGATGTAGCTCCCTATAAAAGAAGCTAGGTACAAATCTTTTCTTCATTATCCTCTTCATCTCAGCCCAAGTCTCAATAGGATCCTCTCCATTCCTTCTTCTGTTCAAAACAAGCTGATCCCACCAAACAAGTGCATAGTCATGGAATTCCACAGCAGCCAGCTTCACCTTTTTTTCTTCTGAGAAGTTATGACATTCAAAAATCATTTCTACCATTCTCTCCCATTCCAAATAAGTTTCTGGATCATTTTTGCCTTGGAAAGAGGGTATTTTCATCTTGATACTACCCAAGTTTCTATCAACATGTTCAACTCTATCTTCTCTCCTTGCATTAATTCGGCCCCTATAACCTCTTCCTCTATCATTTCTTGCTCCCGTTCTGTCAAATCTAGCCCTATTCCATTCTTCTTCATCCCTCCTATCTTCATATTCATCCTCATAGTCTGAAGGCACTGGAGTTAGTTCCCGTTCATTTCGCCTTCTTACTACACCATTAGTTGGAGTCTCTCTTTGCAACTCTCTAATGGCCTGATCTTGCCTATCAAATTTATCGCTAACATCTCTGAACATGTTCTCAATCCTTTGGAACTGTTGTTGCATTGCCTGCAATGTAAAGAATGTGGTTTGCTCAGCCTCACTATTCTTTTCTTCCTTGTCACTACTTTTAACTTCATTTGAAGTACTCATGATGTAAAACCTGCAGGAAAAAAAAATTAGAATAGTTCCTCACACGCTCCCTCACGTGTTTCACTCTAAGTCAGAATGGATACCCTCGTGTTTCACTCAAAAATATGGCTTTTACCCTCAATGAGCTCACCTACTCTTGCCTTTTCCCACTCTAGATTCAAGCACAGTTTTACTTGTCCAGATTGATTACTACTAACCAATAAGCATAACAGCAACACAATTCAATAGAAGGAAACAAAGAATACCTAAAGAAATGAAGAAAGCACAAAACTAGATGCAATTTACTGTTAAGACGAAAAAAAGAAATGAAAAAAAAAACAAACAAAATATTAGTCACATACGAGATGAAGAAAATGTATGACGTTCTTTTTTTTTTTAAAAGGAAATTGAGCCTGGAAAGAAATAATTCTAAGAGAGAATAAGAACAAACAAGAAGAAAGAGATTATGAATGGTTTAAACAACGTGAGTTTCTCTTCTGGTCTTCTTTTTTTTTCTTTCATGTTTTTTTTTTCAGATTTTTTTTTCACAATTTTTTTTCAGATTTTTTTTCACGATTTTTTTTTCAGATTTTTTTCCACTATTTTTTTTCCAAAGTTCCACACTTTTTTTTCCTCTGATTTTTTTTTTCCACGAACTTTTTCTTTTCTTTTTTCTTTCTTTTTTTAAAAATAAACAACTGAAATAACAATACCAGAAAAGAACTGACAGAAAATTAAAAAAAAAAAAGATTGAATTTAACCTAGGCTCTGATACCAAAAATGATACGACAACAACTCAAGAACTAAGCATGAATCACCTCCGAATCAATAGATGTTTCCAAACCTAAATTCAATCAATCTACAAGAACCCTTCACCCCCAAAACAGCAAGGAATTGGTAACAAAGAGTATAGGATGTGAAAGAATTGAATTAACGCCACAAGTCAATACTTACTTGATAAGTTGAATCAATCCTTAAAGTAAAATAATCTGGAATCAAACCTTTATACTCTCAAAAATATTTTCTAATCAAGTCTCCCGCCAACGCACATAAAGAAGGGTTTAAATACCCTTTACAAATCAAACCCTAAAAAAAACCTAAAAAATCTTAAAGGCTGGGCTATTAATCAGAGGCCCAAAACTAATTAATTCATGCACATGACTTTTAAGTGAGGCCATGCATATTAAACACATATCAGAATATTTTAAAGCCCAATATAATAAAATAAAAAAAGCCCAGATAAAGATAGTTAAGCCTAAGCCCATTTGGTTAGACTTGTGCTTTAGATATTTGGCCAAGTGTTTTAGCCTTCTGGACTTGGTTCCTCTAATGTGCATAAACACCTTGGCATCTCTTGAAGTTCTTCCCCAAGCTTGATCATCATATCCTCTTGAAGTTCTTGTGAAATCAATGCTTGTACATAAATCTAAAGTCGTGCTTTGAGTTTAGAAGAGCGTGATCTTGTAATTGGACCTGCTGGCATCATCAAGACTTCATCATTGCTTTGGCGAGTTGCATCATCACTAGTAGAAACTCTTGTAGTCTCAAGGACAATGGGATTGGGAGCAGGGACCTCAGAGGAAGAGGTTGGGTCAGACTGTTGAGTTTTAGATATTGTAGCTGGACTTGCCTCTACAATTAAAATTGGAGTTGAAGACTCTTCATTTGAAATTAAAGCTGGAGATATAACTAAAGATGGACTCAATGATAGATCTTGACTTGAATTTTCAGTCATTGCTGTAAAAAAGGAATCAAATAATCAATATGTATGATGTAGTAGTTTGTATTATATAGTTGTTGCTTTATATGCATTAATAGTTTCTTGAAAACTTAAAACACATCACAAGTTAAAAAATTGAGATACACATCACATGTCAACAGTTGAAAATATAATTATGAAAAACAAACAATGATAAGTTTTCTAAGCCTCTATTTTTTCTTTTTTCTTTTTTAATGATTCAAATAGTGTTATTAATTAGTTGAAAATATATCAGAGCATAAAAATCATATGAATATTACATGAGAAAATTAGATGTTGATGTCATAGTCAAGACATAAACACAAAAATAGAATAAAATCTTACATAATGCAAATTAAGCATGTAATTCATAGTAACACAGAAATCCATGCAAACACTGAAACTCCATGTTTTATGTATAATCGATATCAAAAGTAAATTCAATTAATAAGAAACATGTGAACACCCAACTCCACATTTTATATAATAATAATAAAATTCAATTTATAAAAAAAACATGTGATTGACACACAAAAAAAAACCCCACACAAATATCAAAAATCCATCTTTTACCTAATAATAAATATAAAATCAAACAATTGGTAAGAAACATGTGATTCAAGACTGAAAAAACCTAAGCTACATCTTTTATATAATAATACACACAAAACAAATTTAGATAGTAGACTAACACACAAATTTTTTCTTTCTAATACCTATAATGCATAGAATCACAAATTGATTTCAAATTAGCTACTAGGAATTATTAGATTGCGTACCTCAATAGACAATCTTATCGAAATAATGAACTGCGCTGCGATCAACTCCTCTGATAAATTTTAATTGTGATTTATTGAAGTTTGAACCTAATATAAACCAAACATTAAGTCAATTAAAAAAAAACTATAATTCGTACGCAAATATGGTGAATTCAACTTACCCCTTTTTAAATTCTAAACCCTAATTGCAAAAGCCCCAAAAGTTGAACGATCGCTAGAAAAGTGTATAGTTGATTGATTGAGATAGAAAATTTAAAATATAGTAATGGGTAAAGTGACTTTTTGGAATAGTTGGGGAGAAGTAGCGATAGATTTTGATTAGAAACAAAAACAGAAAAATATTAGAAAAAAGAATGATCATTTGACAAACCTAACCTACGTATACATAATGAATTACTATTTGATCCTCCATACTTTCTAATATTATATTTAATATTATTTTTTAATACATATAAACCTTAGTTATTAAATTAATTAAGAAAAAATTAAAATATAATAAAAGTATTTTTTTTTAAAAAAAAAATTAATAGGGTGGGTGGGGCATGGCAAGTGCAGGACAAGGCAGGGTGGGACACTGTTAAGACTTGGACTTGCCCTACCCTGCCCCACGGGCAGGGCAGAGCGACAAATTTCTGACCCATTTAAAACATGGGGAGGGGCACTTCGGGGCAGGGCGGGTCTATGGGTCAGGCAAAAAATTTTCATCCCTATAGTACCCATGTTTCTTTTTTTAAAGTGGAGGAAATAAAATTTTATCACATATTTTTTTTATGAAATTAATAAAAACATAAGAAAAATAAAAAAGAAAAAAAATAAGATATAAATTTAAACAAAATATATGAAAGATAATATAATATAAAAGCTGGAGCTCAAGGATATAATATGAATCTAACATGTTGGAGAGAATTTATGGATTTTGCCTCAAGATAGACCAGGGTAAAATATTTATTTACCATTTAAAAATATTATAATATTATATTTCTGATTTGTTTATACTCACGATATCATTACATAAGGAGAATGAATTCAGTCGATTTGTTTGTTCTTATTTTTCAGTTGCCTCTTGTTGGAAAATACACCCAAAGTTGATAACGTGTCAAATACACGTGTGAGAGGCAGTTACCCAACATGGGTAAACTGCGTCCAAACATTCAGAGAAAATATAAAACGTTCAGTTGTTGTTTTGAGAGATATGTGTGAAAACAAATACATACAGAAAAGAAAACACATACAAGGAAGAACGGTGACTCTAAGAAAGCAACACAGGAAGAAGATTCTAACTGGATCGCATCTAGTTGATGAATTGGGAAAATCGTCCATTTGTGATCTTTCCCGACCTTCAAAAGTTGATCAATAATGCAACTCTTGCTTCCTATTGAATTCTTCCGCTATATGATTGATTTAATTTACATGACCATTTTCTTGATTCTCCCATCCCTCAACTGTCCCCTAGGTCCATTGCTCTTAAAATCACACGGTCTCCAATAAATTAGGACTGTCAATTCTCTTATAATCAACAATCTCATTAACTAGATTTGTTTGTTTAGTCGAGCTTGTGTGATTTTGGTTTTCTCTGTCTGCTGTTGCGAATGTGACTTTGATAGAGTGTTTCCTTTGGTTTTGGGGTAGTCATGTTGGGATTAGTTGTTGAGGTCTGACATTGATTTCTACATGCTATTGGTAGAAGACTAGACACTATTGTCAAATGTGCCAATTGGTTTATATCAGTGATGAATTGTAGAGTAGATCTAGTGAGTTTTCACACTGCTATGGATTACCAAAATTTTAACATTAGGTTTCCGTATTGTCTTTTCTTCTTTCTTTCACACACTGCTCCCTCCCATGTTATGGATCCAACTTGTTAAAACCTTTTTGCATGAGTTTCCTTCTTCATGTCATCGTTTAGTAGCTCCACTGATGTGCTTTGGCTCCGCTGCAACTTAGAGGCTCTCAGATGATGGTTATGATATGGTGACATTTACATTCATCTTACTGTTCATTTACTTCTATGCTGCAGACCATAAAAAATCTTGACACTAATAGCAACCATTTCCTTTGAAGTGCTGCATAAGCTTAGTCTTTTGAATCAGACATGAAATTATAAGTTCAAATTATCCCATGTAAGCTATTTCACTAATTATAGTTTGGGTGAAATGAAGTTGATGATAACAGAGAATCCTAGAGCATTTAAATCCAAGGTTGAGTATTGAACTATATTACCATATTTCATTTCACTAACATTTCTAGTATATAACAGCCCAACAATCGCTGGAAATCTAAAGATTTCCAGTGTTCAAATCCCATGGTCAAGCAACACAATGAATCAACTACTATGTCAATATTCACTAACATTTCACCCCACATTCAACTCACACAACACAACTAAGCCAACACTATATCAGCCCAATTAGTCTCAACTAGATTGGATCACAAAATGCACAAACCAAATCTCACATTAAGCCAGCAATGTAAATGATTCAACAAAACAAAATCACCTTAGCATCAATAGACAAGCAACAAACAGAATTTATATCCAAATCTCCCTTGAATAACAACCATCCACACAGAAAATTGAAAAACATAACCAAAATAAGTTCTTTAACATACTCATTAGTCTTCAACTCAATAAAACAACATCCAATCATTATTCAAATTAAGTAAAACCACAACGAAAACAACATCCAATCAGTATTCAACTTAAGTACAACCACATCGAAAACAACATCCAATTAGTATTCAACTTAAAGTACAACCACATCGAAAATAAGACAACAAATGCAAAACTACAATAACCGCAAGTTCCTCTTTCTGCTGGTGGTGTGAGTACTCTGTAAAAGAAAAGGGATATCAACATATCCACTGAATAACATATCAGCTACCAAATAATGAAAGAATTGTAAAGGATAATTACCTCTCAGATTCCTGCTCCGTTAGCAGGAAAACATATGTATAACCCCTCGGCACCTTCCACCATACTAGCCACACTTAAGTTCGGATAATGATTCCAATTATCATTCCAATCCAAATCTGGTCCAACCTCTGGGCATTCCCGTTGGTGAGCATACCGATAGCCTGCAAAATGCTCATCAAGAACTACCAACCTACAAGACAAACACACGTAGCAACTCACAAGGAGGGCTCCAGGTGCATTGACTGGGTTGACTCCATTGGCTGGGTTGATAGCGGCATGGACATTGGCGCCGAAAAATGGCGGCATTGGCAGCATTAATAGCAGCACAAACGGCTCCATTAGTTGCATTGACTGCATTAGTGGCTGCATTGACTGCATTAGTGGCTGCATTAGTGCCATTGGCTGCAGCATTGTCTGCATTGGCAGCATCGGCGGCACGGAAGGCTGTATTAGCGGCATGGGCGGCAATCTGGGCTACATAGGCAGTATGGGCTGCATGGACTGAGGCATCGGCAGCTTCATTGGCAGCATTAGCGGTATGGGCGGCATTGGCTGCAGCATTTGCTGCATTGGCAGCACCATTGGTCGAATTGGTGGCTCCATTGGCGGCATTGGCAGTTCCATTGGCGTCATTGGCAGCTCCATTGGCGGCATTAACAGCTAAATTGGTGGCGTCCATAAGCCTTAACCTGCCAAAGAATAACATAATTAGCAATTAAATGATATTCAAAGGCAGTTCGGAACCAACTACTATGTTAATATTCACTAACATTTCACCCCACATTCAACAAACACAACACAACTAAGCCAACACTATATCAGCCCAATTAGTCTCAACTAGATTGGATCACAAAATGCACAAACTAAATCTCACATTAAACCAGCAATGTAAATGATTGAATAAAACAAACTCACCATAGCATCAATAGACCAACAACAAACATAACTTATATCTAAATCTCCCTTCAATAACAACCATCCACACAGAAAATTTAAAAACATAACCAAAATAAGTTCTTTAATATACTCATTACTCTTCAACTCAATAAAACAACATCCAATCAGTATTCAACTTCAGTACAACCACAACAAAAACAACATCGAATCAGTATTCAACTTCAGTACAACCACATCGAAAACAACATCCAATTAGTATTCAACTTAAAGTACAACCACATCGAAAATAAGAAAACAAATGCAGAACTACAAGAACCACATGTTCCTCTTTCTGCGGGTGGTGTGAGTACTCTGTAAATGAAAATGGATATCGACATATCAGCTGAATAACATATCAACTACCAAATAATGAAAGAATTGTAAAGAATAATTACCTCTCAGATTCCTGCTCCGTAAGAAGGAAAACATATGTATAACCTCTCGGAACCTCCTACCATACTAGCCACACTTAAGTTCGGATAATGATTCCAATTATCATTCCAATCCACATCTGGTCCCGCCTCTGGGCATTCTCGTTGGTGTGCATACCGGTAGCCTGCAAAATGCTCATCAAGAACTACCAACCTACAAGACAAACATACGTAGCAACTCACAAGGAGGGCTCCAGGTGCATTTGCTGGGTTGACTCAATTGGTTGGGTTGAACCGGCATGGACATTGACGGGGAAAATGGCGGCATTGGCAGCATTAATGGCTGCACAGGCGGCTACATTAGCTGCAATGATTTCATTAGTGGTTGCATTAATGGCATTGGTTGTAGCACTGTCTGCATTGGCAGCATCGGCGGCACGGAAGGCTGCATTGGCGGCATGGGCGGCGATCTGGGCTTCAGAGGCAGTATGGGCTGCATGGACTGAGTCTTCAGCGGCTGCATTGGCGGCATAGGCAGCATGGGTGGCATTGGCGGCAGCATTTGCTGCATAGGCGGCTTCATTATTACATTGGCGGCACGGAAGGCTGCATTGGCGGCATGGGCGGCGATCTGGGCTTCATAGGCGGTATGGGCTGCATGGACTAAGGCATTTGCGGATGCATTGGCGGCATGGGTGGCATTGGCAGCAGCATTTGCTGCATTAGCGGCTTCATTGGCGACATTGGCAGCTCCATTGGCGGCATTGGCAGCTAAATTGGCGGCGTCCATAAGCCTTCACCTGCCAAAGAATAACATAATTATCAATTCAATGAGATACAAAGGCAGTTCGGAATCAACTACTATGTCAATATTCACTAACATTTCACCCCACATTCAACTCACACAACACAACTAAGCCAACACTATATTAGCCCAATTAGTCTCAACTAGATTGGATCACAAAATGCACAAACCAAATCTCACATTAAACCATCAATGTAAATGATTGAACAAAACAAACTCACCTTAGCATCAATAGACGGCAACAAACTGAATTTATATCCAAATCTCCCTTCAATAACAACCATCCACACAGAAAATTGAAAAACATAACAAAAATAAGTTCTTTAACCTACTAATTAGTCTTCAACTCAATAAAACAACATCCAATCAGTACTCAAATTAAGTGAAACCACAACGAAAACAACATCCAATCAGTATTCAACTTAAGTACAACCACATCGAAAACAACATCCAATTAGTATTCAACTTAAAGTACAACCATATCGAAAATAAGACAACAAATGCAGAACTACAAGAACCGCAAGTTCCTCAATCTGTTGGTGGTGTGAGTACTCTGTAAAAGAAAAGGGATATCAACATATCAGCTGAATAACATATCAGCTACCAAATAATGAAAGAATTGTAAAGGATAATTAACTCTCAGATTCCTGCTCCGTTAGCAGAAAAACATATGTATAACCCCTCGGCACCTCCCACCATACTAGCCACACTTAAGTTCGGATAATGATTCCAATTATCATGCCAATCCACATCTGGTCCCGCCTCTGGGCATTCCCGTTGGTGAGCATACCGGTAGCCTGCAAAATGCTCATCAAGAACTACTAACCTACAAGACAAACATACATAACAACTCACAAGGAGGGCTCCAGGTGCATTGGCTGGGTTGACTCCATTGGCTGGGTTGACAGCGGCATGGACATTGGCGCCGAAAATGGCGGCATTGGCAGCATTAATGGCTACACAGGTGGCTGCATTAGCTGCATTGAGTGCATTAGTGGCATTGGCTGCAGCATTGTCTGCAGTGGCAGCATCAGCGGCAAGGAAGGCTGCATTAGCGACATAGGCGGCGATCTGAGCTTCATAGGCGATATGGGCTGCATGGACTAAGGCATCGGCTGCTGCATTGGCGGCATGGGCGGCATTTGCGGCAGCATTTGCTGCATTGGCGGCTCAATTGGCTGCATTGGCAGCTCCATTGGCAACTAAATTGGCGGTGTCCGTAAGCCTTAACCTGCCAAAGAATAACATAATTAGCATGTCAATGAGATTCAAAGGCAGTTCGGAATCACATCACAGGGAAATTAGATAAAAGTACCCACAGTAATATTACTTTTTAATTAGAGGTAATAAACAAAGTAAATCAATCACCGACATCAAACACAGTAGCTTACTAATACTTAAAAATGCAGATTCAAGCTCCATAATCAACCGATCACCCAGGGAACTTAGATACGATATTCCAACAAAAATATTCCAACAACAGACAAATAACTAAAACTAGACTAATAATAGAAATATTCCAATAACAGCTAGAACTGCACCAAAAATAAATAAAATAACTAAAATCATAAGAACACAAAACTCTTAAAGTCACAAATCTCTATACAAATAAAGCAAGTCAAAGACAAATACTAGAACTAGACAAATAACAGAAATATTCCATCAAACACGGTAACAGTTAAAATAGCTAGAACTACACAATAAATAAAATACACCAAAAATAAATAAAATAACTAAAATCATAGGAACACATAACTCTTAAAGTCACAGATCTTTATACCAATAAAGCAAGTCACAGACAAATAACTAGAACTAGACAAATAACGTAAATATTCCATCAAACGCAGTAACAGCTAAAATAGCTAGAACTGATACTTCTATTTGTTGATTGTGCCTGTGAGTATGTTGATGAGAATGAGTACAAATCAATCTACAAATGGTATCAGAGCATGTTTATTACTGATTGCTTAAGAGTGTTTTAGATTGAACTGTGTTTGTTTTAATTTAAATCTAGAAAATCTTGAAGGTTACCATGATTATATTAACACTTTTAAATTAGACATTATGAAGCATATTATTATATCTGATACATGTTTTTTATTTGTATTCAAACTGAATAATAATATTGCTGAGTTATTGAGCGGATTTTGTGTGCCATTTATTAGTTTTCTTATATCATATAACAAAATATTTGGAAGAAATTGATTACGTTGCATTAATCGGTTCTTTATAAAATTTTGTGTTTATTTAAGATATGTCAAAGTGAATGTCATTGGATTCAGTTTTTTTATACGAATCTAATGATATATTATATGAATTTTTTGGACGGAAATTGAAGCCGTTACGGTCGTAGGAAGTTTATGTTTTTTAAAAAGTAAAACGAAACACTAAAAAAGTATCAGTTTTGTTTTTAAATTATTTTTAAATGAATCTGATACTTTCTCTTAATTTCACTCTCAGGTTCGGAGATTGAATCTCACCGCCGACAATCACCTGCCGAAATCGGGAAACGGAGGACACCACCGGAACCAAGACGCCGAGACGAGTCCACGGCCACCGGTCCGACCACAGCAAATAAGGCGCATGGGATGCACGCGCGGCCTGGGCGTGTGGGACGTCCAGTTCCCAGGTAAGATGCACAGTCAGCGCTGACGTGGTAGCTTGCCAGGCCACCACGTCAGCAGAGGGACTGACTGTGCGCGCTGACACGCTAGCGACACATGGCTGCGCCTGAGCGCGCCTCCGTCCTCTGCCGGAGCGACAATGACGTGCCGGCGTTTTTCGGCGGCCGAAATTTTCAAAAAAAAAAAAAGAAAAATTTGGATTTTTTTATTAATCAAATATTATTATTTTTATTAAGTTAGTTTACTGTTATGTGTTAGTAAATGACTTATTTTATTGCATGCTTAGGAAATAGTTGATTGTTTTAATTATTTATTTTGTATTTTTTGAATACTTATTAGATGTCATTTGCATGCATCTTTTGGCATACATTAATTTGTTTGTAGATTATGGATCATATTACGGATGAGTACTAGCGCGGGTTCTTAGTCGATGATAGGAACTGGATTTTGTACCAGCGAGCGATCTATTACCATCCACGTCAGTTGGCTCCTACGTTTATGTATCCTCCTCCACCAGGGATGGTTTACCCTTTAGGACATAGATTTGACCCTCCGGTTCCACCACTTCCATGAGCGCTGACAGTAGCCCTTATCATTGGTCCACCGGGAATTGGACCAGTTCCTGTACATGTGCCTCTGGCGTCGAGGATAGTAGCACCTCCTCCTCCTAGAGTCATAGTTTTGGTGTTTCATCACCACCATCCGCCACCACCTCCTCCTCAAGTGCAGCACCTGGTTGCACCTGTAGTAGCCCTTGAGGCTCCAGTACCAGATCCGGTTGAGGTTCCTGTGGCTGCTGATGCTGATGTTGATATTCCACTAGTTGTTGATGTTGATGATCATATAGCTGCCGATGACGAGGATCCCTTGGCTGTAGAGGACATACCTGTTGAGGACCTTGCAGTTGACGAAGGAGAGCAGAAGGATGATGAGATCTTTATCATCGATGATGAGGTACATGGTGCTAACATTGAGGAGGATGTCGACCTCGATCAGATTATAGAGGAGTTCATGAACGGTTGGAATTATCCGATTGTTTAGGATTAGGCCTAGGTTGGCGATAGCGACATCAATTTCGAGGGCTACATTCCTGATGATCCGTGGCAGAAAGAAGTGAACTCTTCCGCTAGTGATGTCCAGCATAATGATTAAGGATATTGACCAAACCCTGAGGCCAATTATATTGATCCATACACATCATGTTATTTCATGCATATTTTTTGTTCCTATGTCCATGAAATCACTGTTTTATTACATCTTTGTAGATTTCAGAACATCTTATCACGTATATATGATTGTTTTGATATTGTGTCTGTTTTTCCCTTGAGATATCATATATTCTTGTGATTTCTTTCTTATGATATTATGGATATTGTTTGCACACCTCATGATTTAAAGTGTTGATTTGATTGAAGATCAAGGATGGTGATTAGATAGATTTACTATTTTTTCCGAGTCCTCCTTTGATTGACTCAACATGTTTTTTTTATTGACTTGGTAGGTGCATTCTAAGTTTCTTATTGGATGATTGAACATAGATTGTCTTACATGTCTTCGAATTATGTTTACAGTAATGGCTTCGTCATCCTAGAACATTGTTGCTGAACTCAACAAGGGAGACAAGTTGGACAGGGACAACTATGATATCTGGCATCGCAAGTTCCCGTATATTCTGGAAGAGTAAGAATCTCTTGAAACGCTGACCAACACCATGATCGAACTAGGACCTGGCACGAGTGCTCAAGCTAAGCGAGACATGGATGCTTACCTAGCTTGGAAACGGAAGAACAGTATCGCGAGGATCACTATTCTATTCAGTATGGCTGATGATTTGATGTGCTCGTATGAGAATTTTGACATAGCACAGGACACGTGGGTTACTTTCAAAGACAAATTTGGTGGGACTTCCACCACTAAGCTTTAGCAACTAACTATCCAGTTTGACACTTACCGGAAGCGCAATGATCACTCTATGCGCCAGCATCTCAGGGAGATGGCAAATATGATCCGAGAGTTGAAGTCGGTCGGCCATGCCCTCTTAGATGAACAACAAGTACAATGGGTGATAAGGTCTCTTCCCAACAGTTGGGAAAATATGAAGATCGACATGACTCATAATGACAACATCAAGACTTTTAATGACATCTCTCGTCATGTAGAACTAGAGGACGAGTGCCTAGAGGCGGCCAAATCCTCAGGTCAGCTCTATATGGTTGAATGCAATGTGCGCAAAGGCACGGGTGTTAAGCGCAAGAGGGGAACAAGGGGCGGAAAGAAAGGGAAGGGTCTGAAGAACCCTAACCCTAACAAGAGCGGGAGTAATAACCTAAAGAAGAAAGCTAGGCGAGGCAAAGTTCGGCAAACAGACAAAAGTAAGGTCAAAAGTGTTAAAACTGTGACAAAATAGGTCACTTTGCTCGTGAATGCGCTGAGCCTAAGAAGGAGGTAACCATTTATGATTTTGCCCTAATTAATGTTTATATTTCTAGCTCAGTTCTGCTTGCCGAGGCTCACCCTATGTGGATTGTAGACTCCGACACCATGGACCACGTAGCTAGAGATAGAGGAGCATTTGTCAAGTATCGTCAGATCCCACGAGGTACTCGATGGATATATGTGGGCAACAACTCCGAGTAGAAGTTAAAGGAATTGGCACTTGCAAACTCAGAATGCAGAGTGACCACACATTACTCCTACGTGATGTCTTGTTTGCTTAAGAAATTAGGCGCAATCTTGTCTCTATTCCTATTTTATTGTCTTATGATTATAAGTTGGTATTTTATGCTGCTAATCTACAAATATTTTATAATTTTGTCTGTATTGGGTTAGGACAACTAGTTGATGGATTTGTGGTACTTAATATTGAATGTTATGAAAACTCTACTTTATTTTCAAGTGATAGTTTTTCATTGATTACCTCTTTTGATACGAGTATTTCGACTTAGCATGCTAGACTTGGTCATATAGGACAAGATAAAATGAACAGGTTGGCAAAAGGGGGGATTTTAGGTTCCTATGATAAGATAGAGTTGTCGACCTGTAATCATTGTCTAGCAGGTAAAACAACTAGAAAACCTTTTAGAAATGCTACTAGGGCTAATTCTCCGTTAGAATTAATTCATTCTGATATATGTGGACCCATGAACATTAGAGCTAGAAGTGGTGCATCATATTTCATTACCTTTATAGATGATTTCACTCATTTTGGTCAAGTCTATCTGATCTCTCATAAGTCTGAAGCATTAGACTGTTTTGAACGGTTTTTGGCATTGGTGGAGAATCAATTAGATAGGACCATCAAAGTGTTATGCATTGACCGAGGATGAGAATATCTATCTGACCAGTTTAAGACAATGTGTCAAGAGAAAGGTATTATAAGACAATTAACCATTCCAAGGACTCTTCAACAGAACGGTGTCGCAGAAAGAAGAAATAGAACACTATTGGAGATAGTTAGATCTATGATCGCACAAGCCAATCTTCCAATTTCATATTGGGGATATGCGCTTGTTATAGCCACTTATATATTAAATAGGGTTCCCACCAAATTCGTGACAACAACCCCATATGAATTATGGACATGTAGAAAACCTAGTCTATCCTACTTGCGACCCTGGGGGTGCGCTTGTTACGTACATGATCTCAACAGCCTATTTGGAAAATTGGGTGCTAGGGGAAAGAAATGTATTTTCATTCGTTATCTTCAGCAATCAAAAGGATATGTACTAATAGAAGAGAACTTAGATGAGACTATATCTGAGATTGAGTCACGCGATGTTGTATTCTTAAAGAATGAATTTCTGCGGAGAGATGATGTAGAGAGCGAGTCTAATTTATTTGATCAAAATGAATCAGAGGACTTAAACTCCATGCAAAAGGATGTTGTTCCTAGTGGGAGTGCACAAGTGCCTGATGAACCGACTCCACAGCTCAATCGCAATGGGAGTAATGTTGTTCCTGATACTTCGATTCTAGAGACGTCAACTCGAAAGGGTAGAAGAATTCGAATTCTGCAACGATGCTTTGAGATTAAAGGAGAAGCATTCATGTTGGCTTCCCATGATGGTGATGAACCAAAGAATGTAAAAGAAGCTCTCGATTCACCGGCTAAAGATTTATGGATAAAGGCCATGAAAGAGGAAATGGAGTCGATGAAAACTAACCAGGTTTAGGATTTAGTTGATTTACCGCCAGATAGAAAAGCCATCAAAAATAAATGGGTCCTTCGCGTTAAACGGAAGGTAGATGGTTCAATTGAGAGATATAAGGCAATGTTGGTGGCGAAAGGTTATACTCAACGGGAGGGTATAGACTATGAAGAAACATTCTCCCCTGTGGTGAGATTTGCTTCAATACGCCTCATATTAGCCTTAGTCGCACATATGGACTTGGAATTACATCAAATGGATGTTAAGACTGCTTTCCTCAATGGAGGACTAGAGGAAGAGATTTATATGGAACAGCCTGAAAGTTTATTACTAAAGGCAAAGAGAGAAAATTTTGTAAACTCTTAAGGTCTATCTATGGACTCAAACAATCCTCCAGACAATGGTACCTACAATTTGATGAATCGATTATGCCATATGGATTTCAAATGACAAAAGAGGACTATTGTGTTTATTTGAAAAGGTCTAGTGACGTTTTCATTTTACTGTTCTTATATGTTGACGACACACTTCTAGCGTGTAATAACAAAACCCTTCTTCTTGCCACGAAGGACTGGTTATTGACGGTTTTTGAAATGAAGGATATAGGTGAGGCTGCCTATATTTTAGGAGTCAAAATATCAAGGGATCGAAATCAAAGACTTTTGGCCTTGTCACAAGAGTCATACATTCATAAGATCCTTGAGAGGTTCCATATGGCAGATTGCAAACCGATGGACACACTTATCGTAAAAGGTCAGACTTTGAGTCTAGAAATGTGCCCGAAAACTCCGTAAGAGCGTGAGAAAATGCAAAGAGTACCATATGCAAATGCCATTAGAAGTTTGATGTATGCAATTATGTGTACCAGACCTGATATCTATTATGCAGTTGGACTAATAAACAGATATTAGTCAAATCCAAGACAGAAACATTGGATAATAATGAAAAGAATCCCAGCTTATCTAAGGGTATCGCTGATTATGCTCTGTGTTATCAAGGCAATAATTATTGCCTGGTTGGATACACAGACGCAGATTAGGGTGATGATTTGGATGAAAGGAAGTCTACTTCTGGATATGCTTTTATTTTGAGTCAATGAGCGATTTTCTGGAGTAGCAAAAAGAAAACTTGCATAGCTCTGTCCACCATGGAAGTAGAATTTGTTGTCTGCTCGGTAGCTGTGCAAGAAGTTGTTTGGCTAAAGAGGTTTCTAGAGGATTTAAACTTATATGAGAGTAAGTCTGAGTCTATTACTCTGTACTGTGATAGTCAGGCAACAATTGCCTACACCCGAGATGCTAAGTATCATAGTAAATCTAAACATATAGAGACTAAGTATCACTTTGTCAGGGACATAGTGTTAAGAAGAATGTAACTATTAGATACATATCAACACATGATATGATAGTAGACCCCCTTACTAAAGCTGTAACTAGAGATGTATTTGCAAAGCACACTAGGTTGTTGGGTCTACGTAGGTTGTGAACCTTATAAATTTGTTTTTTATCTATGTTCAAGTGTGATTCATATTTTCACTACTGTTTTGATTATAGCATATATATTTGGTATGTTTCTTAACATTCGAGCGTATGTCGTCATGTATTGGAGGTTGGTGAACTTGCACACACAGCCGCCTTGGTTATCTAAGGATAATGCAGAATGAGACTTGTACATTTTGTTTTGTGAACTAGATTTTCCAGAACTCACTAGAGTGTACAAAAAGTCACTTTGACATGTTCTCAAAATGAGGTTCTTTTTAAATCATAATGAAGAATCGCTTATGAGATTCCAATTTCATAAGACCTGACAAGCCGGACTAAACTTTGGAGTCGCTCAACTTAGTCAGTGGGAGTGATCAAGTTAATGAGATAGTTTGGTGCCATAGTCCGTACAATGAACATAAACTATATATTGACATACGCGTCATTTTAAATGGCAAGGTTCATTGTCGCGCATGTTTTATACCATGCGCGCTATAAAGTTGACCTGATGGAAGATAAGTATTGGGTATGTCCCAACTCCTTATCGTGCAAGTCTCATCCATTATTGATCCTTAGTACGGTCAATCTTATGTCTGGAGTGTTGGGGTAATGACTGTATCATTAGCAAGTCTTTCTATGACCATGATAATTCAGTCTATGTGGCATGTCTGTCATGTCGATTAGTTTCATCGACTTTTGGATTAAGAGTAGACTGAAAGACACTGACTGTATTCACACTTATCACACCCTAGCAAGGAAACTGTGGTTCCCAGGAACAGAGTAGTGATTGAGGAGTACTCCCGAGGTTAGAACACTGTTCGACGAGACCAAACGTGTCTGATGTGAATACACGTCTGTAGTCTAGGATTGAAAATGAATTTATGTCATGTTTTGACTTTCAAGAAACTAATTCATTTCTGTTTGGTTACACCGATTATTTGCGAGTATAAAGCCAGTAAGTTGCTTCTTTGTGTGAGTGGGAGAATGTTGGAAAATACACCCAAAGTTGACAACGTGTTAAAGACACGTGTGAGAGGCAGTTACCCAACATGGGTAAACTGCCTCCGAAAATTCGGAGAAAATATAAAACATTCAGTTATTGTTTAGAGAGATATGTATGAAAACAAATACATATAGAAAATAAAAAAAAAAACACACAAGAAAGAAGAACAGTGACTCTGAGAAAGTAACACAAGAAGAAGATTTTAAGTGGATCGCATCTAGTTGGTGAATTGAGGAAATCGTCCACTTGTGATCTTTCCCAACTTTCAGAAGTTGATCAGTAATACAACTCTTGATTCCAATTGAATTCTTCCGCTATATGATTGATTAAATTTACAGATACTTCCATTTGTTGATTGTGCATGTGAGTATGTTGATGAGAATGTGTACAAATCAATCTACACCTATATTTTCAAGGTAAATATTTTTACTCAAATTTTACTTTATTTTATTTTGTTTTACAATTCTGTGGTTTTTTTCTTCAATATTATTTTTATGGTCGATCTTATTTGTTTAAGATATCTCATTTTTATTGAAATTTTCTTTTTTGTTATACTTTTATATTTTTTTTCTTTTATATTATTTTTTTCAATCATTTTTTCTTTTGAAACATTTCTTAGGTAAGTATTTTATTCATGTTTTATTTTTTTTCTTTCTTTGACGTTATCTTAATTATTCAAATTCTATGACACTTTAACCTAATTTAGAATTTCATATTTTCTTTCAAACATATACGAAGAAAATCCAATAAATAAAGGACTCATACAAATAGACAAAAACTTTTCACAGGAAGCTACTAATATACTTTTGAAACTCGGATCGTCGAGGTCACACAAGACAAAAAAAATGAGGTGTTTTCTATGATCTTCTGACTGTGGTTTTCCACGACCTCCACAATTTGGCGCTCACCGTAGGGCCTTGAAGATTTGAATGCAACAACACTACAATTCTACCATTAATAGTAGCTAAGTGAAGAGGATTTCTTTCTTCATCATCACGTTTCAGACAAGTGAAGAGGATTTTTTTCTTCATCATCACGTTTCATGCATATGTCGGGGTTTACTTTTATTGTTGTCTTTACCATCTTAACATATCTTTTCTTTGAAGCTACATGAAGATGTGGAAGTCGCCACCTCAACTCCACTTCTCCGACTAGCTTGGGGTTTGGTGGTAGAATCTCTGATGTAACCTAACACATACAAAATTTAAGAATGAAACAAACTTCGTTGATTTGTATGAATACTGAAGAATTGTTGAGAGAATAAAATCTCAATTTTGTTTCACCAAAAATTGAATTATCATTCGGCTTACATGGTACTTTTGTAGCCGTAATGATGAAAGGAAACAAATAACAATAATTTCAAACAAAAGAAATAAATAAAAATTCTCTCAAATAATGGAAACAAATTTCTAAAATTAAGGAGTCAATTCCTAATAAATGGAAATAATAAATTGCAAAAAATCAAAGTTTCTTGGAAGCAAAGAAACTAAATCACTCTCCTTGAAATTTGCGATGATCACGTGTCTCCATGTAAGTCAATGCTATATGGGCTACATCATTCCCACCCGGATAGGAAAGATTCGACCTCGAATCGTGGGGTGGGTCCGTCTCAGAGGAGCTGTCGTCTTCAAAAAGCTAGAGATGTTTCACATTGAAGACATCTGAAGTATGTATATGACTTGGTAATTGCAGACCGTATGCATTGGGATTGATTTTCTCAACAATCTCGAAAGGCCCAATTTTCCTAATGGAAAGTTTGTTGTATTCATGTGAAGGAACACGATCTTTAGTTAAAGTAGCCCATACAAAGTCACCAACATTGAATTCAACATTACGATGATACTTGTCAGCTGCCTGTTTATAGGCATGTGTAGAAGCAACTAAATGATCATAAGTGTGGTGATGAATTTTTTTTAATTTCATCGACAAAGTCTGTCACAATCTCATGAGGTCGTATCTGCGACATCATCTCGACGATGGAGATCTTCTAAGTTAGCTTCTTGACGTCTGCGCGGCGGCATCGTGAGGATCGACTTGAATCTAATACTAACTGATGTAACCCAACACACACAAAATTCAAGAATGAAACAAAATTCATTGATTCGTATGAATACCGAAGTATTGTTGAGAGAATAAAATCTCAATTTTATTTCACCAAAATCTGAATTATCATTCGACTTACATGGTACTTTTATAGCCGTAATGATGAAAGGAAACAAATAACAATAATTTCAAACAAAGGAATTAAATAAAAATTCTCTCAAATAATGGAAACAAATTTATAAAATTGAGGAGTCAATTCTTAATAAATGGAAATAATAAATTGCAAAAATCAAAGTTTCTTGGAAGCAAAGAAACTAAATCATTCTCCTTGAAATTTGCGATGATCACGTGTCTCCATGTAAGTTAATGCTATATGGGCTACATCAATCTCATTGGCCAAGTCTAGATGACCCAAAAGAGAAATCACATACAAGGGATTATTCTCCAACTGACCATTTATATTGATTCATTTTAATATTAAAGGATCACGTTCAACCAGATCTATCCAAATTGCTACACTTCTTGACACCGCTGCTTCGTATACCCTAGAAATGGTACCCTCTCGTGCTTGCTTCAGTCACAAAAACAACATACTTGTTATTCTCTTCTGCATACTTCTTATTAATCGCACTTGAAAAATCATTTGAATCTTGTTTCTATATTAGATCCTTGTTGGATGCTCTTCATGGAACAGTGTTTTTCTTTACCACTCTCGCTCTAACGCAGCTACTAGTGGCATTACAATCGTGTTTGGAGTCTTCCAAGTTCTCTACTCTCATTTGGTTTCTCCAAGTGTATCAATTAGTCTGGATGGCAGAAATAGCAGGAGCCATTGTGATATTTTCCAATCATATTATAGCCATTATGTTCAAACGGTTGTCTTTGTTAAGCCTGATATGGATAATGCAAGTGATCAGGAATGGAGTGCTAGTCACATTTTCAAGACTCGAGACTTTAAGGGTCGTGGTTGGAACCTTAATTGCTAGAGTTCAGACACTTGTTGCTCATTAGACCCAAATGATTGGAATTGTCGTATATGCTTACATGATAGGTTACTTCTTGAGTAAAGTAGCTTCAGCTTGACTGCATATATATCTTTCGAGTTATTATATTGCTTATGTAAAGGATTCACTAAATTCTTCCTTTGGTACCGACACGATTATCTGTGGTTGAATCCAACAACTTAAAAATGAAAGATACATGACAACATATAAAATGAATATATTTTTAAACAAAAAGGGTGTGGTGTTTGGAATGGATTGGAAAAATGAGGTGTTCTATAACAATGTGGAATTATAAAGTGCATGGTGCATAGATGACTTCACGGAGGAACGGGTGGTTAGGAACTTTTGTCCACTAGTAGCAAGGATATTCAGGGGATCAGTGATTGCAATTTGCAAGTTGGCTATTGCAACTACCATATCTTCCACAATATTCATGGAATCCACGTCCTGAGTCAAGGGTTTGATTCCCTTTTATGAATTTCTACCACCTATTCACAGTGGCCAGATATTCAACTTCTCCTTTTCTTAATTTCCCTTCCAATATAGTTAATAACTTATACACTCTTACTTTCTGTTTAATTTAGTTGTATCTGGTTAACTAGCTTCAACTCCATTAATACTCGATTTGAATTTGCTACGAGATTTATATTTCAGTTTATATATATATATATATATATATATATATATATATATATATATGTTAAGTTTGAGCATAATCAATGTGAAAGTTCGAATTTGTAAATACAAAATGTCATATTAATGGCATGAAAGGCCACGTAAGGCCCTTGGCAATGGAAAGAAGACCCGCGTAAGCCCCTTGGCAGTGGAAGGCACGAAAGCCCATGTGGCAGTGGCATAAAAACCCGCATAAGCCCCTTGGTAGTGGCATAAAAACCCGCATAAGCCCCTTGGCAGCCATGAAAACTCATATAAACCTAACTGAACCAAGTTTGTGATAATTACGTTTGAAAAATTTTCGGACTTAACCCTTGCAAGGGGGATAAGGTCCCCAACCACGGTACGATCAAATAATTCACGTAAGGCCCTTAGCGGTGGCGTGAAAATCCGCATATGACCTTTGGCCAAAACATAACCGAAAAGCATCATATGATATAAAGTTCACACTCTAAACTTAGGAGACTTATATCTAAAGTACACAACACACATGACCCTCGCAAGGGAATGAACGCTGGTGAAAGATACAAATCAAACAAGTAGAAAATCATTGAGAAATTGTCTCGATCATTGCTTCGATTGAACCACTTCTAGCCAAAGTAGAAAAAATAAACGAGCAATGAACTACGAGAATCACTTAACACATAGAGGCTCATGCAAATTTCGTCTAAGTTATGAAAACCGAAAAGAGAAATTTCGATCATAAGAAGTCAAAAATGAAAATTTTCATAATCGAAGTCTGAAGTCCTATTCTCTAGACTCAAATATTAATTTTCGAGCCAAATAAATAGGCAATTTCGTGCAATCAATTTCATTCGAAACTAATAGGCACCAATAGTCAAAATTATAAATTTTGGAGCCAAACAAAACAAATAAGAATAATCACAACTCTTACATGAATTTCGCTGAAAACTAGAAGGCATGAAAACTAAAAACAAATTTTTGCATAAATAGGAACAATTGTTGATTTCGACCGAATCAAACGAGCATGAAAATCGGAGGAGCCTAAATAGCCCCACTCGAATTTTAAAATTAAATTACTTTGAATTTCATAAATTAACACGAAACATGTGAGCCTGAAACATCCAAAATAGGAATTCGAACACCCAAAATATGCTAACAGAGGATTCGAATGTTCGAGACATGCAAACTATAGATTAGAATGCTCGAAGCAAGCCAGACAGGGAATTTGAATTTGAAATGTTATGCCAATAATTATACATGATGAAGATTCTCTTTCAATAATACAAGCAATCATCAGGTTGTTTATATGAATTAGATTATAAATAAATATACACACAAAAATCAGAGTTTATATCATATGAATTCTCTCTCGAATTCATTGAGAGCAACCATTAATTTATACATAAATTTCGAACGAAACCACGTGAATCCTGATCATATGGATTTGAAGATAACAAGTCCGCACGGAATCAAATATTTATCTTAATAGTAAATGTTTCAATATGTATACACGCTCGAATACACATTTAGACTAAGTAGTATATTAATTTTTCACATAAATCTGTATTTACACAAGACAAATAAGAAAGTTTTTTTTTACAACAAATAAGAAAGTTTTTTTGTACGATATTCTGAATGTAGTGTTCACGACATCCACATTAACTTTCTTATCTTATATTATAACTATAAATTTGATAGGTAGTATTTGTAAATCCAAAAATCTACAGTCAGGAGTAGAAAACCACAACTCCCTTTTTTATTTATCCAATCGAATTTAACAGTCTCGGAATAATGCTTTTACAATGAATTTTTCTACTCATTCGTTTGTCAATCTCGTCTCCTTTTATAGGCTTGAATCTCCTTCTCCTGATAGACTTTTTATTGAAACTCCACTTCCTGACCCTTTATAACAGTCCTATTAGATTTAGAATTACTATAAAGTTGAGGTCTTTGGATTCTCCTATTTGCTCTGCTTAATCCGTACGCTTTATGTCTCGCTGTCCCTGCTTGCTTTCCCGTAGCGCCCGCTAGTATGCACCCTTTTCTCCAAGCGCCCGCTAATATGCGCCTTCTTTGGTCTTCTGCTTCAATCTACCCTTTAACTCCTTAAACGTGCTTTTTAATTAAATTAATTATAAAAAATTGAGTTATTTTCTCAAAACACATATGAAACTGTTGACAACTGTTGGAAGCAGAACAAGTAACAATACCAAACAAGCAGAACAAGTAACAATACCAAACTGAAATCTATAATGAAAACTGTAACAATCTTAAGTACTAACGATAATATCGTTTTGTTTTAAAATAAAAAAAATAAAAAAAAAATAAAAAAATAAAAAAAATCGATTTCGGAAGGAACTTATATCACGACCGATCGCTCATCTTTATTATATGTGTATAAAATAAATTTATTTTTTCTCGAAAAAATGAATAGCGTTTAAAATACCGTGAGAAATTGTCGGCGTATGGAGAAGGGATGGAATCTCGGCGAAGCTGAAGATCACAGAGCGAAAATACAAAGAACCAACGGAAGGAGGCCACGCGTACGACACATAAATGATGATGGAGCCCAGCCGTATTTCCACTTAAGCCACAGAGGACCCACACATATTTAAAGTACCATGGTCAACAAATCCACCTACCTAACCCTGGTTAAACCAACCAATTCATTCATCAAGCCCAGCAACGGTGCGTGTGTGTACGGATTCATCCATACGCTATAAACGTTTTTATACGAATTTATTATAAATAAAAATTAAAAAAATAAAAATAAAAGAGAAAACGAAATTTCCTTCTTTTATATTCGACAACAGCTGTATGTACTCGCGGTGTGTCTGAGTCGCCGGCGAGTACCACCGACAATAATCCCCGCCGCGTCAAGCGGCTTTTCATCGTACATACATCTTCGCCTCGATTCATTATCATTCATTTCTATTACGATTTGTTTGTTGTTCTTGTTGCCGTTGAAGGCCGAATAGATCATATCGATTCTTTCTTTTCTTTTTGATCTCTTTCTGGTAATGTGATTCGGGATTAGTGATTCTTGTGCCCTTAGAGCGGCGATTATAGAGGTAATATCGGTGGAGAGATCACGAGTTGGTTCCGGTTTTGGATCTGGTAGGAAAATTGAGTTTGGATTTGTAAATGTGCAAGATAGAGAGGAAAAGAGGAGAGATGGGAGGAGGTGGGATATTAAAGGGCGTTGGTATTGGAGTTGAGAAGCAGCAGCAACATATGAAGGCTTCGAAGATGAAGATATGGTTGATAAGGGCTACAACGTCGGTTTTGCTTTGGACTTGCATCGTCCAGTTGACAGCCATTGGAGAGACTTGGACTCCTAGAGTCTTGAATGTTTGGCCTCCTTGTTTCAACTCCAATTCTGCTTCTTCTGTCGTCCACGATGCGCTGCCTTCTCTTCCTCCACGCCTTCTTCCTCCTAAGAGTGCGTCCCATCCTTTTCGTAATCTGTTTTTTTACTTGCTGATTTGATTTCTAGATTCTTGTTGGGGAAGTTTGATTAAACTTGTAATTTGATGGTGTATGTATGTTACAGGGGTTTATAAGAACAATGGGTACCTTATGGTTTCTTGCAACGGAGGTCTCAATCAAATGAGAGCAGCGGTGAGTTGTTTTTGAGTATCCTGTTAATATTTTTGGTTTACTCTAAAGTGATTTGATTAATCTGTGTGTGTCTGTCGGTGGTTTCATATACAATACAGATTTGTGACATGGTGGCTATTGCAAGATATTTGAATGTTACCCTTATAGTCCCAGAGTTGGATAAATCCTCCTTTTGGGCTGATCCTAGGTAGGAGTTTCCTGTGTTTTTTACAGTATTTGTTTGTATTGAGAATATGGTGGAACCCTGATTCTGACATCAAATGAGTTTCATATGTTTTGACTTGTTATACTTGATTTGGCAGTGATTTTAAAGACATTTTTGATGTTGAACATTTTATCACATCGTTGAGAGATGAGGTCCGGATATTGAAAGAGTTGCCTCCTAGGCTTAAGAGGAGAATGGAATTGGGAAGGGTTTATTCCATGCCACCAATTAGTTGGTCAGACATTTCTTACTACCAAAAACAGGTCAGTTTGTAGCCAGCCCTTCCAGTAACGGCTTATGTTGTTATGTATGCAACTAATCTTTGAATGCATGTATAACTTTGTTCATGGATTTTGGATGCTCTTTTGAATGGTAGTATAAGTTAAAATTGAAAATATAATTTAGGGTATGCTTAATAATTTATGGAAGTTCTTCCTGCTGTCGCACTTGCCTCTTACATATTGCTTGTCATTAGAATTCTTTAAATGTGACTGAAATGCCATATGTTTTCTTCTTATTTGACAGATTCTTCCACTTATACAGAAGTATAAAGTTGTGCATTTGAACAGAACTGATTCTCGACTTGCCAATAATGGTCAACCAATAGAGATTCAAAAATTGCGTTGCCGTGTGAATTTTAGTGCTTTGAGATTTACTTTTCAGATAGAAGAATTGGGTAAAAAAGTAATCAGACTTCTTAGACAGAATGGTCCTTTCTTAGTACTTCATCTTAGATATGAAATGGACATGTTGGCATTTTCTGGCTGCACTCAAGGGTGTAATGGAGAGGAGGTGGAAGAACTCACTAGAATGAGGTCAGTTATGCACATAATAATTGAAAGCAATTTGGGTTAGGAACTCTGAATATATGTGCTGGATCTTTACTTTGCAACTTATAATTTCCATTACTTTGCAGATATGCTTATCCATGGTGGAAAGAGAAAATTATCAATTCTGACTTGAAGAGAAAAGATGGATTATGCCCTTTGACACCTGAAGAAACTGCTCTTACCTTGAGAGCCTTGGACATTGATCCAAGCATGCAGATCTATGTTGCAGCTGGTGAAATATATGGCGGAGAAAGGAGAATGGCAACTCTCGCCGAGTCTTATCCAAACTTGGTTTGTAGTTTGAGTTATCTACTTGATTTTGTCATGAGGTTATATGTATTTCCAGTGTTAATTTTTACTTCTGGATACTTTCTTGAACAGGTCAGAAAGGAAACGCTGTTGGGAGCATCAGACCTTCGGTTTTTCCAAAACCACTCATCACAAATGGCAGCTTTAGACTATCTTGTTTCTTTGGAGAGTGACATTTTTGTTCCTACATATGATGGGAACATGGCTAAAGTTGTTGAAGGCCATCGCAGGTACAGATCATGTGAAATATAGTTTCCACAGCTATATATTGCTGATCATTTTGCATTCTGTGTGATGAATTTAGTTAGTTGTGTGAGTGATAGATATTCGAAATCTTCTACTCATTTTTAACATTTTGAATTTCACCTTTAACCAAGGAATTATGATGGAACAAAGTTAATTTTTCTTACTGAGAACATGGTAGAACTTTTGGAGCTTGATTTTCTTAATTTTTTTATGAATTGACAGATAAAAAGGTAATTTGGGCCTGGATGTTATTTTAAATCTGGGAAGAAGTTTTTAATCATCATGCAATAATAGCAATTTTGATTGTATCATTTTGACCCTAATTAAGCGCTTCTATGTTAATATGCATGGGCAGATTCCTTGGATTCAAGAAGACAATCTCATTGGATAGAAGACTTCTGGTTGCTTTAATTGACAAATACACAAGTGGATCCATGGGATGGGATGAGTTTTCAGCTGCTGTAAAGGACTCTCATGCCGGTCGCATGGGTGGCCCTAGCAATAGGTTGGTCATACCAGACAGACCAAAGGAAGAGGATTATTTCTACTCAAACCCTGAGGAATGTTTGCAAACGCCTCCTGTTCATCTGCTGAGTAGTACGTAATTGCCAATGTGAGAATGTGGCATCTACCTGTGCTCTCTCTGAAGCAGTAGTGTCAATGTGAGAGAAGAATGTTGTAGGTAATTTGAAACTTGGTTACAGGGATGAAGAGTTTTGTTGAAATGCTAGAATGAAGATCAATCATGGCTTGTATACTAGGAGGAATACCACAACGATCTTCCAAAGAAGCTGTAGAACACGAAGGTCCCTTAATATATATGCTAATAATTCAATTCATGTACAGAAGGTAGCCTGGTCGACAAAAGAAAAATCACTGCTCGTTCACTGAGGAAAGCAAATATAGAATTGACTTTTCCTCCTGTTTTTGTATTTGTTCGTTTCGTGTAGATCAATAGGATCGGATCTTATGAGTGTCTACAGTATGTATCACCACATTCTAAAATTTATCTAGTTCATTGCTGCCTGCTTCACCATTCGTGAAATGTCTTTATATTTAGGGGACCATGATAGGAGTCCTTAGACAAGACAACCCAACTTAAAGGCATGTACACTACAGAAGCGTGTTGTGCTGTGGTTGAAGAATGTGATTTGTCTGTGGGTAAGAATATTATTGGTATAAAATACTCGAATTAATAATTGTATTGTAGTGGCGGATAATGATTGTGATTATCCATCAGATTGGATCATTATAAGACACGTCACATAATGGTCTTCGGTCAATTTCAACCCGTGCTTCAAGCTTCAAATACACCTTTTTAAAATATAATTACATAATTTTCCATACAAAAGTAGAGCATATATACTGTTCTATATCTCAATCAAGGAATTTTTGCTTGCTTGGTCTATGTACCAGAATTTATATTAACTGTTGGAGATTGAATTTTCTTTTATTTTGTGATATTTGTTTATTATTTTTTTAAGCTATAATTTGTAAGGATTACAATTCAACCCCGTAAAATTTATAGCTGTCTATTTGCGGACGTGTACCCGGATAAATGTTACGAGTAAAAATTAAAAATATAAATAATAATAATCTGTTACAAAACCAAACCAGAATCAACACCCAGAATACTAGAACCAACACAAGAAATGACTTACATAATACTAGAGATAGAAAGAGAGGAGGAAGATATGAAGTGAATTGGCAAAGTCTCTCATTGCCTTCATCTTATATTTATAGGCAAAAATATGGACACTTGTCACATTTTGGGTTAATAAACCCATGCAACATGACAAGTAATGGATTTGGTGGAATCCATACATACACCATTACATAATACTCCCCCTTGGATTTCACCATCGACTGCCTCGTTAAAAACCTTACCAGAAAAACTCAGTGGGACAAAAATTGGATAAGGAAAAAAGAGTACAGTTTGAACCCAGACATTTTACAAAACTCCCCCTGATGGAAACACCCATGAATCAATCAACTAATTTGGAGAGTCTTCGCATTCCGATTCCGTGAAGCAACCTTTCGAATGTGGAGGTTGGTAATGTCTTTGTCAGTAAATCAGCCAAATTGTTTGAAGATCGAATCTGCTTCACGTTGATTTGTCTGGATTCTTGGAGCTCGTGGGTGTAGAAAAATTTGGGAGATATGTGCTTCGTTCTATCCCCTTTGATGTATCCACCTCTCACTTGGGCGATACAAGCAGCATTATCTTCGTAAAGAATTGTTGGCTCGTTTGATTGTGGGATACCACATGAACTCTGAATATGATGTATAACCGATCTCAACCAGACACATTCCCGGCTGGCTTCATGCAATGCCAAAATTTCAGCATGATTTGAAGAAGTAGCAACCAAAGTTTGCTTTATGGATCTCCAAGAGATAGCCGTGCCATTATATGTAAAAATATATCCAGATTGAGAACGAGCTTTGTGTGGATCCGAAAGATAACCGGCATCAGCATAACCAATCAACCCAGAAGGATTATCTGAATTTGAATAAAACAGTCCCAAATCAACAGTTCCCCGAAGATATCTAAGAATATGTTTAATTCCATTCCAGTGACGACAAGTCGGGGCAGAACTGTATCTAGCCAATAAATTTACAGCAAAAGCAATATCTGGTCTCGTACATTGGGCTAGATATAAAAGGGCACCAATTGCGCTCAAGTATGGTGTTCCAGAATCCAAAACATTTTCATCATCATCTTTGGGTCTGAATGGATCCTTTTTGGGATCAAGAGAACGAACGACCATTGGGGTGCTTAATGGATGACATTTTTCCAAATTAAATCTTTTTAAGATCTTTTCTGTATAAGCTTTCTGATGGATCAAAATTCCATTATTTCTATGTTCAATTTCTAATCCCAGACAATATTTTGTTTTCCCCAGGTCTTTCATTTCAAATTCTCTTTTCAAATATTCAACAGTCTCTTGGATTTCATTTTGAGTTCCAATCAAGTTCATATCATCAACATAGACTGCTACTATTGCAAAACTAGATCCTGATTTTCTAATGAACACACATGAACAAATAGTATCATTAATGTACCCTTCCTTAATTAAGTATTCACTTAGACGATTATACCACATTCGTCCAGACTGTTTTAATCCATATAGTGACCTTTGTAATTTCACTGAGTATAACCCTCGAGGTTTATTAATTTCAGGGATTTTTAATCCTTCTGGAACTTTCATGAAGATTTCTGTATCCAGGGAACCGTATAGATATGCAGTTACCACATCCATTAACCTCATTTTCAGATTCCTTTCTTTCGCCAATCCAATCAAAAACCGGAAAGTAATTGTATCCATCACAGGTGAATACGTTTCATCAAAATCAATCCCAGGCCTTTGTGAGAAACCCTGAGCAACCAATCGGGCTTTATATCTCACAATTTCGTTTTTCTCATTTCGCTTTCGAACGAATACCCATTTATAACCAACTGGATTAACACCTTTTGGTGTTTCAATAATGGGTCAAAAAACGTTCCGTTTATTCAATGAACTTAATTCTGCCTGGATTGCTTCTTTCTATTTTGGCCAGTCATTTCGTTTCCTACAATCAATGATGGATTGAGGTTCATAATCATCATTCATCACATCAATAGCTACTGCATATGAAAACATATTATCAACAACAAAGTTTTCACGGTTCCAAATTTCTTTTGTATAATTAATGGATATTTCTTCATTCTTGGATACATTTACCTCCTGAGAGGTCTTTTCCTCATTTGGATTTCCGACTTCCACAATTTGTAAATTTTGATTAGTATCTTTCGGAGGTATCATATCAATAGTATTCTCGATTCTAACTTTTCGTTTTCGTGGTACAATATCTTTGGACCCAACAGGTCTACCACGTTTTCTCTGGATTTCAGATGCCTCACCAGTTACCATCTGTTTTGATTTCTCAGTAGGCACACCCAGTCGAGCTGGTGCATTACATGCTGGTATATGAGATTTCGTAACTTTAGTAGCATCAACAAAACTATCTGGTAAACGGTTCGCAATCATTTGTAAATGAATTATCCTACGTACTTCATTTTCACTTTGACCAGTACGTGGATCTAAATAATGCATCCTTTCACTTTTCCAAACGAGTTCATTTTTACCAGCATTAGAAGGTTCATCCTTTCCAAGTCGTGGGAATAATTCTTCATTAAAATGGCAATCTGCAAATCTTGCAGTAAACATATCACCCGTCATGGGTTCCAGATATCTAATTATAGATGGTGAATTATATCCAACATAAATTCCCAAACGACGTTGTGGTCCCATTTTGGTTCTCTGAGGGGGTGCTATGGGAACATATATAGCACAACCAAAAGTTTTCAAATGAGATATATCTGGTTTATTTCCAGTTACCAACTGTAACGGAGAATATTCATGATATGCAGTGGGTCTCAGACGTATCAGTGTGGGTGCATGTAATATTGCATGACCCCAAGCGGAAATCGGTAATTGAGTTTGTAACAACAACGTTCGGGCAATCATTTGAAGCCTTTTAATAAAAAATTCCGCTAATCCATTCTGGGTATGAACATGGGGTACTGAATGTTCAACATTTATACCAATTGACATGCAATAATCATTAAACGCCCTTGATGCAAATTCACCAGCATTATCCAAACGAATATTTTTAATCTGATAATCTGGAAATTGTGCCCTCAATCTTATTATCTGGGTAAGCAACTTAGCAAACGCACATTCCGTGTTGATAATAAAGATACATGTGACCATCTCGCAGATGCGTCAATCAACACCATAAAGTACTTAAATGGCCCACTTGGTGGATGAATTGGTCCACAAATATCCCCTTGAATTCTTTCTAAAAACGATGGACATTCAATATTTACTTTTAAGGGGGATGGTCTAACTATCAATTTCCCCTGAGTACAAGCAGTACAAAAATTATCTTTTGATATCAATATTTTTAAATCACTTAATGTATGTCCATTAGAATTCTTAACAATTCTACGCATCATTGTGGACCCAGGATGGCCAAGTCTATCATGCCATAATTGAAAAACTTTAGGGTCAGTTATTTTCTTATTCATTACAGCGTAGGCTTCTATTGGAGATATTTTCGTAAAATATAAACCAGATGATAATGTATGGAGTTTTTCCAGAACAATTTTCTGTCCAAAAACAATAGACGTGATATATAAATACTCCATATTTTGTTCATTCACTGTCTCAATATGGTATCCATTTTTTCTGATATTTTTAAAACTCAACAAATTTCGTTTCGAATTACTCGAATATAATGCATTATGGATACATATTTTTGTTCCCTTTTCTAACAGTATTATAGCTTTTCCATATCCCTCAATTAAATCAGCAGAACCAGATATTGTATTTACTCGAGCCTTATATTCAGATATGTTCAGGAAATATTTTTTATCTCGGAGGATAGAATGGGTTGTAGCACTATCAATCAAACATATTTCTGACATATTTCCTGGAATTTCCATATCCTATCCAAATAAACAAAGCCACATATCAGAATTTTCCAATTTTTCTGACTTTAATCAATAAATACATCAATATACTAAGTCGAAAAATATATCCATGCAATTATATCCCATCATGGATTTCTCATATAATTTCCTCATGATTTTCATAATTTTAATCTCTCAGATTCCATCTCAATAAACTATATTTATTTCAAATATTCATTGCTGAGATTTTTCTAGGCTCATTTCTTAATTGGATCCTTTTTCCCTTTCAAATAATCAGGATTATGATCTGGGTTGGAGAGTAATCTCATTATTTCCATTTCCATACTCATCCATTTATATCAATATAATTTTTTCCCAGATAGATCCAGAGCCTTTTCAATATTCCATTTTCCGACACTTCTCAAGTGTCCATACCAATAACTAAAATAATAAACACAACTAAATAAATTGACAATTAAATTAAAATGCATTGCGTATGCTCTAAATAAAGATTAATGATGCAACAAAAATATATACATATATATATCTGGACCAATTTTCTATCTTGGGTTGGCAGCGCCAAACTTCACACAAGATTTTCTGGAATAATGATATCAACTTTTGAGCAAACAGTTTAATTCCCAATTAATCAAATGTCATTTCTATATGATCCAAATCAATTCAATTCAATCACCTAAGTGAATAACTCCTCTTTTTTCTTTTTCAAAATTTCACATCAACATTTCAATAATCTTCCATATATATTATAAACTTTCCACATAATCAACCTTCATCGTATTCAATTATTTATTTTTTCCTGGATAAATAAATTTAACCATCTACTTGGTTAATAGATTTCATATGACAAAATTTAAATACAATAGATGTCCTCTTCTTTTGTCATTTTTGTTTCTCCCTCTATAACAAATAATAATTTGAACCTCAGAAATTTTCATCTCAAAAGTAATTTCTTTCAAAAATAATTTCTTTCAATGGAATTTTTATCATCATTCATTATTTCCATATACCCAATATATGAATTCTATTTCTCAACCAATTTCCAAATTAACTCAATAATCTAAGACCAACTCACTTGATGAAATCAATTTTATTTTCATCTCAATTAATATACATATTTTTCATATCTCAAGATGAACAATTCCCTTTTTTCAAACACCAAACAATTAATCAATAAATATATTTCCAATTAAATAAATATATCATCCTCTTTTTCAAATAATTATTCCTCTTTTCATCCATTTTTTTCAATTTTTTTTTTATTTATTTCCTCTTTTATACCAATTCTTTCCTTTTCTCTTTTCTACCAAATTTCCATTTCTCTCTTTTTATGGTTCCAGCATATTTTCCATTTTCATCTTTTTATGGTTCCAGACCAACATCTCAATTTTTTTTTTCAATATAATTCCGGCAGCATCTCAGTATAACCAAAACATCGTTACCATCACTTTCTGATCTGGAGGATCCGTCTGGGCGGCAACCAGAGAGCATACTCGTGCTGATAACATGTTACAAAACCAAACCAGAATCAACACCCAGAATACTAGAACCAACACAAGAAATGACTTACATAATACTAGAGATAGAAAGAGAGGAGGAAGATATGAAGTGAATTGGCAAAGTCTCTCATTGCCTTCATCTTATATTTATAGGAAAAATGTGAGGGTACTTGTCACTTTTCTAATTATCTAACACATGCATTGTGACAAGTATAAGGGTTGGTGGAATCCACCTCTTAAACCATTCAATTACATAATATAATCCATATAATTTATTTATATTTAATCTATTAAATATAATATATAATAATTAAATATTTATGTTAAAATATATATATATTTTTAATTTTGATATTATCTGTGTATTATTTGAATTTCTGTGTAGTTGAATATTTTTTAATTAATTTTTAAGGGATGGTTTAATTATGTTTATTTTAAATTTTAATGAATTATATTTTAATAATGGATAGTAATTTGAGTTTTTTTTTAATTATTTTTTTTAGCATTTGAATAGTTTATATTTTTATTTAAATTTATCTTGATTTGAATAACATGGGTTGGTTGATGTCATATAAATATATTTGTGTATCCATGGATTAAAATTTACCCTCACACTCACAGATTTGGGAGGATGTAGATGGATAAGGGTGCGATCATGGTCAATCCCCACCATCCGTATATATTACCATCCTTACATTATTGTATAAGATATTAATTTGAAATTAAAGATAATTAATTTTAATTTAAGATTAATCTAAATTTAAAATTTAAAGGATTTTACATGAGTTATACATTTTTCTTTTCATTTAGATTAAGCATTTAGTTGGGATTTGAATATGAAAGTGAAGATTTGAAGAATCTAGCTGGAGATGCATTTAATTTGGATTACACCTTCTCCTACATTAGATTTAATTTGGATTACACCTTCTCCTACAGTAGATTTGGTGTTTGCTATCAAATTTTTAATTAACTGTTAAATTAGTGTTTTAATTAGCTGCAGTGATTAGCGATTAACTTTTAAATTAATTTTTAGGTTATTTGTTATATTAAGTGTTGGGTATGATAGCTAACTTTTAAATTAGTTGTTAAAATGCAGAATTACTAAAAGAGTATCATATATAAAAAAAAATACAATAAAACTCTTATAATAATAGTGATTAATTATAAATAAAAATATTATAAAACTATTATTAAAAAATTTATATCTTAAAAAAATAAATATCAATAATCAAAAGAGCCACAACATTATCTATAAAAATAAACTCTCTTTTTCCTTCTCTCCCATCATTACTACTTATTTGTTTTCGTTTTGAACTGTTATAAAAATAAATAAATAAATAAAAATTAAAAAAAAATCAAATCAAATCTCTCTTCCTTTCTCCCTCAAAATCTCTCCAAACTTTACACATTTCTCTATCTTCTTTAAAGAGAAATCAAAACTGAATATCCACTTCGATTTCTTACACACCCAACAATTCAATCTTCCCTTTCTCTCCACACTAATTGAAACAGCGCATTCCAACGATCTTTCAAAATCTATCTCAAACTCTAAACGCTATTATCAAATTTGATGCCAAACACCTACAAAATCTAAAACGTTGTTTTATAATTTGAACGCTGATTTGAACGCTTTACCAAAAACACTCTTAAATACTACAATTTATATTTGAAAGATGTGTTCACATACACCATGCAAATTTCTTTTAAATAATAATTAGAATTATCAGTCTGTTTGGTACGTCCAACTATTAAAATATGCCATAAATATGTGTTTTTGAAAATTCCCATAATTAACAAATAAGCAAATGTAATTTTTTTTTTCAAAATGAATAATATATCACAAGATTTCCAGATCAATTGATAATAAAATAAAATACAACAATAAAAGCAAACAAAATTTGAGAAAGATATTAAAAAAAAACTAACGAGCTCTAATTAGATAATAATCTTTCCACTCTTTGTCATTCGTACTATGGAAATTAAATCACGTAAAATTGAGCGAAATGATCATGAAACTCACTTGTTATCAATTCTCGTTGCTTCTCGCGGTGAAGTACCCTTCATCAAAATCAATACATATTCTTCATACTCTTGTTGTGTAAGAAGGAAAAATAAGCAAATGGCTTCTGGTGCAAACTTCAGTGGCCTGATTAGTGCGTGGGTAGATTGGGCTTGTACGGCAGTCCATCATTTTCTTGTCTTCTACTACCGAATTTGTTTATTCTTATGACTTTTTACGTCTTTTTTTTTCTTCCAATTCTTCCTCATTTTACCTTCATATATATTAACCAGATGAATTTTCTGCAAAACTAAAAGGAAATTAATAAGATGTTAAAATCACTAAAAAAAAATGAGAGAATTTAGCCTAAAAAGTGTATACAAATTCTACTCATAAAAAACCTTAAAAGAAATTAACCTTCTCAATTTCTTAAGTGTTCTCTAAATACGAGTGAGCCCCAAGAGAAATTTAAAAAATTGTCCATATTTAAACTGTATACCTCATGAACCTCTCTATGATATTATCTACAAAATTCCTAAGAAGGAAATGGTTGACTACCAATACTAAAATTAGCTTTTGTGCATTACTTAACGCAATCTTCTTCCCTTGAATGATAAGCATTTTTTAAACCTTAATCACATTAATTTTAGCGCTCTTAAACAATCTATGAACAATACTTAATTTAGACCATGACTATTGCCTACTTAATATTTAATTTAGGCAACTAAATGACAAAACTAAATAGAGCAAAACGATTCTGACAAACATACAAGAAAGAAATAATGTTAGAGTAAGGATTTAACTTACTTGTCTATCATAGATGGATTTAAATTTATTTAAAATTGCTCAACCAAAAAAGCTAAAATATTGAAAATCAACTATTAATGAAGATAAAGGAAGATGACGAAGAAGATGAAGAGAATTTTTTTTTTTCCATAAAAGACATACCTTAGAGTGATGAAGAACAATACATATCAGTGACGAGAAATATATTATTGTAGTGAACGATTATGATACAGTGGAGATGAGTCTATGAGTGTAGATGGCAACAATGGTTACTGAATGAGAGGGTGTAATGTCTAAAAATTAGGTCTAGAAATTTCTGTAAATTTTGAGTCAATTTTTTTACGTTTTTGTCAAATTTTGTTCTAGGGGTAAAATAGTAATTAGAGACAGTTGATCGGAAGCATAGAGTTAAATATGTCAAGAGAATCAATCTCAAAATTATTTTATAAATTGTGTTTTAAAAATCAATACGAGATCTTAATAAATTTAAAAAAATATTTTGAATTGAATTGGATGGATTTGTAAAAGTAAACTTGAGTTATTTATTAACAGAGCTCAAAGCTTATTTTCAATTAAAGCCCATTTTGAAAACCCAAAACTAAACTTTTACTCTCATTTGATACATTAAACTAAAAGCACTCGGGAACTCTTTTCTCTCAAACTATCTCTTCCCTTTTACGAAAAAGGTGACACCACCATAATTTCATCTCACCTTCAAACCATCTCTTAAAACCTAAATAATATTATTTAGGTACTAGTTTGAAGGGATTTTGGAGTCACTATTCTCTTTGAAATCATTCATGGGTAAATATCTAAAACCTTAATTTTTCTTTCTCATTGGTAATGATTTGGTAATTGATTTTGTATGGGTCATGATGAATGGAATAGGTAATATTGAAATGTCGCTTTTGATTAATTAAAATTTAGGTGTTGAGTCTCTAATTACCGAAATTGATAAACCCTAGGGTGAAGATTGTTGGTATGATTGGTAGTGAGCGGTAGACTATTGATTGATCGTTTTATTCATTACAATATATGTGAAACAAGTGTTGACGGAAACCCTCGCGAGACTGCTTAACTTATTTGTCGGATGACAGATTAGTAACTCTCGTTTTACGCGGCATACAATATATTTTTTATTGTTTCGTGTTTGATGCATTTGATTTGGATAAAGAGCATTGGGCCAATTTAAAATTTTAAAAGTTTGATTTTTGATGCTTTCAACATTGGAATAAATCAGAAGTACTAGTAAGGGCAACAATGAGATTAGAAAATTTGTTTTGAAATGAAAAGGCTAGAATCGAGAAGTTTTATTTAAATTGAAATTAAATATTTAAAAATGGGCTTCAAAACTCAAGTCGGCCTATTAGGATAAAACTTGATTCAATTGAAAATATAAAGTCAAAATTATTGTTAGACTAATAAAAATATAGATTTCGAACCAAAAAGTCAAATTTTACAAAAATTACCAATTTATCCCTCTTAGCGAAAAAATTCTGGATTTCAAAAATGATGGTGCCTTTTTATTTTAAACATGATAATAAATTTTAAAATAGTATAAAAGTGTCATAAATAAGTTTCAGCGAAAAACAGACTCGAAATTGGATTGGGCCTAATTTCCGCACATTCTAAGGTCAAGCCTATTAGTGGTTCACGATATAACACCACACCCACTACTTTCTCACTCATTTTATCTCATTTCTTCTTCCTTGCTCACTCTCACACGGTTCTCTCCTTCTCCAACAAAAGCTTAGTTTTCTTCCTCCATGGGGAAGACTCTAACAACTTTCTAAGAGGGTAGGGGTCAATCTTTGGGTGTTTTTAAAGTTCTTCATCAACGATAACAAAACCCCTCTCTCTGCACTCTTTTATTTCAAAAAAAGAGTATAGAAAATGATTCTAAAATGGTTAATGGTTGTATTTAAGTTGATTTCAAGTGATAATAATATTTTTTTTTTAGCTTCCGTAAGGTTTAGAGATTGAGAACCCCAATTTTACTATTTTTGATTATGTATTTACATGAAGAAAATGGTTCTGCAAGGAGATAAATTAATAGATTAATGATCCTAGGTTGTTAGTAAATTATTTTGGATTAATTCTAATCCATTTCGAAAGAGCCTAATCTCATTAGTATGATAAATGCGCTTAATAGCGATTTTATTTTATGATTGAATTGTATTGGAGTCTTATGGTGATGATTGAATTGTGTTTATGTTATAATTGCAGTGTGTTGTATAAGTGTTAGAGGATGTCTAGCAACTCACTAGAATTACACAAAGCGAGCTTTTAGTTTGGGATCGACGATACGAGATTCATATTTCTATTTTTGGCCCTATATGATTGTATGTTATTATTTAATAATATGAATATTTCTTTACTTGTTAATGACTGAGCACATAATGTGTATCATTTGTTCTATTTATACCATACTATTTTTGGGCATATTTGATTATTTACTATTAATTTGGCTTGTTTTGTTAATTTTGTACAGTTGGAGCTGATTTTGCAATTCTAAGGGTTTTGAGGTCTCTTTAGAGGAAATTACAAATCAAGCAATAAGACAAACAATAATTGATGACTAATGATCTGTTTTTGGAAATGATAGTTTATTTTGTATTTCAACTTTAAATTTTTAGTTATATTTTTAGGAGATTTTATAGGTTAGTTTTCTACCTCCCACGTCTTTAACTTTAGTCTCTATATTGTTTTCTGAAGAAGAGAATTAGAGACGTTGATTTGGAGGTTTTTCTGAGTTTTGGTTCTGTTTTGGTTTCTCTATTTTGAATGTATATTTTATAACTATAATGCTAGCTAGTTAAGTTATTATATACAGTAAAGTTTATTAGTTTAATTATTCGTGTTGTGAGATTTGTGCTTTAATATTTATTTCTGTAGTATTCATCACTTCACTGTTGTTCATGGTTTTGGTTGAATGTTTTTATTTATTTGATTAGTTAATTCGACCGGTTAATTGATCAATTAAGTTAACAAATAGCTAGTTAACAAGATTAAATACGTAATCGTTTAATTAAGTTAACATAGGTAGCAAACAGTATGATACGTCGTGCTGTGTGAAGTTGTGATCATAGGTTAATGAACACACTTTGTTGATTTGTTAGCTATGACCATAGGTCTTCCTATTTCTTAAAGCAATCTACGGTTGAACCTGTCAGGCGCTTGTCGGGGTTACTGATAGGTTAGGGACTAATTAGAAGGCACTTGTCCGGTTAGTCTAATTGTCAAGGGAAGATTAGGTGGTTAGGCGCGACGTCAACTGCTATAACTATGGTTATTGCATCGAAATAATTACACTTAAATTCGGTGATCAACACAATAATTGGCTATAGACCTTACTAGATTGTTTCTTCTATTGATTTATTTCTCTACAATTTTAATTTTGTTTATTTTGCCTATCAATTCCAAAATCTTTATTACTTCACTGGTTATTCACAAAATTTTAATTGATAAATCTATTCTCTGTGGTTCGACCCTATTTACTACTGTCTTTAGTATTTAGCAGGATTATTCTCTTTTATTTTTGACGGATTCGACACACGTCAGTTAATATATGATGAAATTTATTAAATAAGATAACCATCCAAAAACCGATGTGATGAGCATAATTACCATGTTAGGGTGCTATAACTTATATGTAATGTATGTAGAATCATGTTAGACACTGCTCTTGGGAAATAAAGTTTGGGCAAACTAAGTCCACATTATTTGTGAATGTGGAGGAAATAGGTTAGAAACTTATTTTTCATTTTGCATTCATGATTGATTATGCTTATGTGATAAGAATGGTGGAATTGGTTGTTATTGATCATGGACAATGTAAATTGAAGATAATTGAAGTTTGGATATGTATAGTTGGTGGCGGTGACGGTGGCATCGACAGTGGCGGTGGAGTCGGTGGCGACAACGATGAAGATGATGACGACGACGAGGTTGACGACGACGACGATGACAATGTTGACGATGATGGCATCCAATCCAATATTGTGAACTAATACTTTTTATAACTCTAACAAATTTTATTGTCATTACTATTAAAAATATCTATATTATCATTCTTTCTTATTAGTTCCAAATTTGATTCAATCAAGATAATCAGACATAAATAAACACAATATTTAACATGGTTCAACAAATGGTCTAATCCACAAAAAGATAAAAACTACAAAAGATAAAAAGTGAAAATTCTAAGAAATGGGCTTTTTAAAGTTTAAAATACAATTATAGGCCTGTTTTGAAAAACATACAAAAACAGGCTTTGTAAAGTTTAGTTTTCATTCCATAGGCCGAGTTTCCAAAAATACCCCTGAAACTTTACAATTCACAGATGCTGTGAATTATGCTCACAGTCTGTGAATTAAGCTCACAGCTGTGAATGGCCTATGGAGTGAAAATCAAAGTTTAGTTTTGCAAAATTTTCAAAAGTGGCCTATAATTGTATAGTAAACTTTTGATGGCCTAGAAATCCAATGGACTCAAGATAAAAACTTAAGTATAAAGAAAAAAATTGCAAAACAAACTTCGACAATTCCCTCCCCATGCAAAATCGCTTTCTTTCTCAATCATACTAGAATAGACATATTTTAGATCAAATAGCCAGTAGGAATTTCTTTTAGGAGAACAATTCAAACTATGGCGAGAAACCTTGATGCACAATTTTCTTAATGGCGAGATCCCACCCTAATACGAAATCTCCTTATTGATGATATCTTAACATCAATACTCGAAATCTTCTTATTGATGAGATCCCAAACTCAATATGAAATCTTTCTAATGGTGAGACCCCAAACTCTATGATCACTATCCCACTGGGTATTTTACCCCAATCTGATGATCACGTCACAGTGAAGAGATTTTTTTTTTTTGTCAATACAACTTTATTTAAAGTGATAAGTAAACATGCTTTCCTAATTTGCTTAATTTTCAAGCAAGGAATATCATCCATGAAATTATGAAAAATAAAAAATTTTCAAAATAACGAATCAAACCAAAATAATAATAATAAAAAAAATATATTCAAATTTAAAACAAGAAATTTTTCTAAAACATTCTTCCCACAGCAATTGTTTCTGAAAAGAATTATTAAGATTCCTGACAATCTTAACAATTAAGATAAAAGGTGAAATGATTCAGTCACATTACTTTTTAAATATGAGACAATGAATCATTGTCGTAGTTACAATTAGAATTTTGGAAGCCCAATTAAAGAAATTACAAGGTCCTGTGACCCAAAGGCCTTACGGGCTAAAATGGGTTTACACAAGTGAACTAGAAACAAATCTGAGAGGCTTTTGGACCCTAACTTGGACTCCAATTTTGCAATTTCATGGTCCAACCCATCTAAGAAGAAGAGATTTTGTCTACATCTTTGTTGATGAAGTCGATGATCAATTCTGAAGAAAATACGTCTATAGTTATGGGACAAGTTATATGGTTGATTAAAAGAAAAGTAAAGTAAGCTCGCAAACTTATTAATTTGTGGTTATTGGTTTTATAATTTAGAAACTAAAAATGATTAAAATAAAATAAATAAATTATTAAAAAAAACTTCATAATATTGTAATGAAAATTTTATCACGAGGCGATAAGTGGCCTACACAAAAAAGGTCTGCTATTGTCCGGGACAGTGAAGCTTAAAATAAAGAACGGGCACTTGCAGTATTAGCAACATGATCTGTTCACATCAGTACTCGATAATAATGTATAACCTCTATAATGAAAATGAACATTAAAATAAATAATACATATTCCTGTGCATCCCAAGCCCAATACCAACACCACTACATGTACAAAGGATCTAGGTCTCAACTCTCAACTGGGCAGTTTATAAAACCAGGAGAGGATATGAACATATACCCCACCAAGAAGGGGCATCCAAAAAAATGAATCAATTAAATTACAGTTACAGAAAGAATACTATCAACTTTTGGGTCCCTAGCTTTTATCTGTCTTCATCTTCTTTCGGGCTTGATCAGAGTCCTCTCCTACTCTTGAACGAAATGTTCCTTGATTGCTGGACGGACCCTCTGTATCCTGCACCAGTAAAACAAAGAGATTAGGCACCATTTTGCTATCTTCAGGTCTTAACAATAAACCCCAAAAGTAAAGTTACCTACCTTAATTATGTAGGGTGGTCTACTATTCGCTCGCTTTCCGATATCAATCTGCACTGAGATGCTGGCCTGAGACAGATCAACACCAGCACTCTGCAGTGCTTGTGTCAAAGTACTTAGCAACCTGTGTTTCAAATAAGTACTACACTATCAATATGAGAATATGCAGTTTCTTATGAGTACAGAAACTATGTTGTTAATTCAGACAGAGAAAAAAAATATTTGGAGCAATGCTCACCCTTGAGAATATGCAGTTGAGATGTTTATAGTGCCGCCTTCAATTGTCAAACCATGTTCTTTCAGCTTATCACCAGTAATGACACCATCAGTTGTGCTCGATCTAATATTATTACATAACTGGGCATGAGGTTGAGGTGTTGTGTTCTCCGCATCAGATACCACAGCACCACTCCTGACTGGAGAAAAATAATTCGACTGCAGAGTCATAGGAAAGGGCATTGATTTGTTCGTTATTCCGGTCTGGTGGTTGTCCATAGACTTGAAAGTAGCAGCGGTGCTAAGGTCAGAATCCACTGGATACTGAGCAGTTCCAGGAATATCGGCTGGCGAAACAGCAATCTTCTTCTCATCAAACTTGGCAGCATAAGCTAATGCTGTACCTGATTCAGTATTTATCCCTCTAGACTGATCAACATAATTTTCGGCAGTCTTGTTACTGTTTCTCTGTTTTATAAAATGAAAAATATGAGGTTAAGGGGTGACAAAAAGTGAGCCATACATTTCCATAGAAAGTAAAAATCAGCTAATAAAATAGTACTAACCCATGGCATCAATTTTGCAGGTTCTTGGTTCCATCCTGCATATGAACCCTCATACTTCTGTACTTTTTCCTGTAAGAACTGAATGTACTCAATCACCTGTCAAGATATGTCAATATCCCTCAATTTCAACTGTCCAAAAATAGTAAGATGAAGAAAAACGAAAGGATTTAATAGATATGTTGTAACCTGTACCTCTAGTAAAAATGATGCCTTATCTCTTTTTTGGTCACTATGAGGAATGAGCTCTCGCAGCATCTGAAATCTGCAATAGAAAATATTCTACATTTCTTATCACTTGTTGCTAGGAATGCCATCAGAGATGAATTTGAGGTATTTGAGCAGCTATGTGCACCAGAATCATCATTTATCATGCAAATCAATGGTTTAATTGACCAATTGCTTCTTGATTTTATGGCAAATTAAGAGGTCTTAGCTCACTGTATATCAATCATAAAATGACATGGATGTTCATATACACTGAATTCTACCGAACTAATCAACTGAGATAGGGTCCAACCAGCAATGAAGCATTTAATAAGAATGTTTTGCAATATAATAACCATACATCTTCAGCAACTATCACAGCAGAGGATCTCAAAACAGAGAATGTGAATCTAATAAAACTAAATGGTTTGAATTTTATGATCCTGAAGAAATATAAATGAAATGAAAACTTACACACACCTGTCATTTATCTTACTCCTCCGTCGCTGCTCAGTAGCAGAATGTTTTGATCGTGGGGTGTTGGGCTTCTGATCAGTGCTCTTCCCCTCAACTTTTATTCTTAATTCTCCTGAAAATATCCAAACAACCTTATAAAGGGCAGAAATCCAAAACAGAGCTGCCATGTCTCTATTCTTAGTTGAAAAGTGGGAATAAAAAGGTAAGCGTGAGAGAGAAAAACAAACCTTTAAGTGTACTAACAGAATTCTCTTTCTTTAGAAGGAATTCATCATCATCTTCTAAATCATCTTCCTGGCCACTGCCTTTGGCAGACTTTATCATTTCCATGAAACTATGACTCTTCAACGCTGATGGCCTGCCCAGGTAACCAGCAAAAAACCATTAATCAATATTTACATTATCAGACAATAGTATTGCCAAATAAATTGGACAGAGAAAGCGACTGACTGAGAGGAAGAGCTGATGCTATTGCGATGGAGATTATTGTTGCTGGAAGATGATTGTGACGCCCATTGCCCCACTTTCACTGCTGCTTCTGTGTGCACAAGTGGTAATACCACAACAATATGTTTAGCAAACTTCACATTATAGCATACCCAAGAGACACAGGATTCGAATAAAAAAAATCTATATATTTTTTTAACCTAGATTAGTATCTATATCAAATTTTTGTTGTACTAATGAAAATGTACTTTTATTTTCCAGAAATTGTACAGACCGCACTTAATTTCAAATTTCATTAAAAATCCTTGCTACAACAAGAAAGGCATTTAATGGACCCCAATCTTTTTGGCAAATGTCGCTTTTCCTTGGCCCATTGAAGTCTTTGTTCACTTCCTTCTCCCAGATTAAGTTTAAGAAAAAATTTGAATAAGAATAAAACAAAACGAAAAAATATATATATATATATTTAAAATTTTGGAGATTTTATTCTGGTTTGGACTGGGCTTTTGCTTCCGGATGATTGCCTCAGCACAACCCAAAGCAACCTTGAGCAGGATTCAAAAATATACTACTCATAAAGGGGAATTTACAGACATGTCACATGCAAGTACAATAATTTTTTTTCTTTTTATCTTTTTATATTTTTACTTTTCTCTCACTTCTCTTGATGCAATGCATCCTACAATTTTGTATAAATTTCACTAATCGTTTTTAAAATGAATTGTGCTATATACATGTGGATGAAAAATCATCAAATCAGCAGTTTAATTAGGATAACAAATCATAGTAAATTTCGCATAAAAGATCAATCCCCTAAAAAAATCAATTTATTGATATTTTTATGTAATTTATGACTCAGTACACCACTAATTAGGTCACATCCCTCCCATGGTAAATCCCCATGTCTTGTTATACCATGATCAAAGGTTCAAGTATGTTTGTTGATACTATAAACTGCTCACTCAGCTAGCTTCTTGACCTTGTGCTAATTTTTATATAGAAAGGAACAAACACTCCTAAACAATTGGAAAGTATGCATCAATTTCATTTTTGTGTTTTACATAAAAAAAAAATGTACAAGAGACAAATCACTGTTATTTGGACATCTCTAGCAGCTTTAAATCAAAATATATTATATATTTGTGCAGATGCATGTAAATGGATATAAATTGATGAGACGTCAAAATAAATTGCATTTTGCATCAAAATGAAAGTAGTTACCTCTTGCAGCAGCGGATCTCTCAACAGCATTCTCCTTCCCTGTCTTTCCCTTTTTTCCTGCAGATTCTTCCCACAGAGTGAAGCCACTTCCAGTGTAAGAACTGCCGTTAGAGTTCTCATCATTTTTTTCAATACTACTGGTTGGAGCCACTGTGAACATAGTCCCTTCTGACTTTGGGATCTTTTGATTGAAAAATGAAATGTGGCTTATACTATAAGTCCCGATCCCACCGGGTAGAATGTGCTCCAGGGAAGGAGCTGGTGGAGGTGGAGGCGGTGCTGGTGGTGGCTTTTCAGCAGTTGACGGTTTATCAACCGTGGTTTCTTCCTTGGCACAGGACTTTCCACGTTCTAGTGGCTGTAAGAAATCATGTGTCTTGAGGTAGCTACCTGTTGTCAACACCCATAATAACATGAGGAATTCAAATCTGCTAAATATATTTCATTTATAGTTCTAATAATAATTAACATATTGAATTTAAAAATAATAGATAGTAGAGACAAGACTATTCATGAACAGGAAAACGATAGGAGAAAGAAAGGACGAGGAGGGCGTGAAGCATGAACAGGTATTCATCATAAATAGAAAAGAGAGGGGAGCATGCAGATGCATCAGAAGCTGAAGTGAATCATGTGATAAATCGATTCATTTTCTTAACTTCTCAAAAAATGGGTCCCACTCGTTGGAACCCCACCACACCACCACCACCCACCCATTTCCAATCTGATGCTTGTAATTACTACTAACTGCTGATCCCTTCCTTTTCCCAAATGACACTCTATTTTTGACCTGGCTGGCCTATGGCCCAGATCATAAAGTCACGTGCATTCCAATACCACGATCCGCTCATGTCTATAATAATGTGTATCAACAAAATTCATCATCACTCATATTTTATCTACACATTCAATCTAAGGCGACATGTATCACCTACCTAACATCATGTCCCTTCAGACGCCATGAACCTAAAATTTTATTGGGCGCACAACCAGCTTATTATTATTATCATTATTTTAATAAATTAATCTATAGGAATTGAGTAAAATTAGGGAAAAAAAACAAACAAACAAGTTTATTGGGATCTTACAAATCGGAAGAAAAGAAAAAAAAAAAAAAAAAATTACCTTGAGAAGGTGGCCTTGGATCTGGTTGACTGTACAGTGAGAGAAAGTCGTGTGTTGGTTTCATTCCTGTAAAATAACTTCTGAATCACAGTTAAAAACAAGAACATGCAGAAAAAAGTATAGTCTATATAATGAAATTCATCGGAATCAAACGACATATTATGTTTCCGGTGAGAATAATACCTTCGGCTACAAAAGGACGAGATTGAGGAAGCTCCATAGCCGAATTCAGTACCAATTCCGGAGCGGTGAATTCTCAGATTTGATACCTTTTTCGGTGTATAGTTTCTCGATATTCTGACTTTTAGTTCTCAGATCTATTTTCTGAAGCCGCTGTAAATTTCACGACACCTCAACCGGAGATCGGAGGCACATTCGCTGTTACTGGAGGATGTAGAGTGCCGGACACTGCTTGTAGAAACAAAACACTGGATTTATTTTTCTGTTAACAATTCCCTCCCCGCACGAAACTATATTCTGTAATAAGAATCGCCACGAAAAACACGAGATGTTTTAAAGTCAAATTCAACGATTAGCAGATTAACAGATTTTAATCAAATTGAATTCTCTGCTTTTTAGTCAAAGTTTGCAAAAACCAACAGTCAAAAAACACGAACAAAACGTTTCGAGAAGATCTAAAGAGAGAGAGAGACAAAAATTTTCAAAAATAAAAATTATGTAGAATTCACCTAGGGAGAAAAAGAAAGCAATCCACCACTAACCTCTGATCTGAATTTTAACGTGCCAAGGAATCTCAGTGAACGCGAAGAAAACGTGAGTGATCCAGACCAAGAGCGTGGTTTGTGAATTGAGAAATCACAAATGCTGAAGAATCTATTTCGAATTTCTACAAAAGAAACTATATAAATAAATAATTTTAATTTTATTTATTTCGTTCAACGAGTAGTGAAGCGAAAGTTTTGGTTTCTCTCTCTGTCTGTTTGGGGTGTGTGTTTTGGCTCGAGATCTTTTATACACTCTCTGGTTTGCTTTCTGTTTCTCCAAAGTATTATTATTATTATTTTTTAATTTAAATACACAGTCTCGACGTCGTCTTTTAACGGCGTTGCGGCGATATAGACGACGTTTGTTTTCTTGTCGTTAGCGTCAGTTCTGTAAATGGATAAAACAATGAACGATGTCTTGATGATGTTTTCATTTGCGCAGGGTTTTACTTATTTTAATTAGTTTTGGTAATCCCCAATTTTTTTATTTCATTTGTTTATGGTATTTTGTTTCCGTCAATTTTTTTTTTCCTGAGAATGTGGTGAAAAAAAAATATGAAGACAGTATTAAATTTATTAAAGTATTTCTAACAAAATGTAAAAGGTTGATATCACTGTGATAAGAGTATGACTGTACTGTACCAAATAACAATGGTAAATAATAATGACCTATATAAATTTTAATAAGTATTCTATATCAGAAACTATCCCCATATGGTCATTATTAAATATTTTTAATTAAAATTAAAGAAAAATTAAATCATCCCATCAAATTATAAATATCATGTACATTAAAACCTTTGGTTAAGGATATCAATTTGAATTTGGTGGTTCCTGATCCACCCCAACCCGATCGGTTTATAGAGAGGAGAATTCAATTTAATTTAAATTTTGGTGTTAGACGGGGCTTTGGATTTTTTCAAAATCCATCTTGCCCTGTATCAGTATATATATTAATTAATTAATTATATTATATTATAAAATAAATCTATTTTATAATATAATATTATATAATTAATATTATTTCAATATTTAATGTGTTTATTTTTTTAATTTTATAGAATTTAATATTATTTATGATTTTTTTAATATTACATATTAATGTAATATTTTATTATTTATTATTTAGATAATTTCGTATAATAATGCGGGTTGAGATGGAGCAGGGTGGGTTAAACTCGCTCTGTGCGGGTTGAATTTTTTTTGAGAGGGAAAGAACTCGGTGCGGCAAGTTGGGCGGGTAGAAATTAGTTATAAAACTATCAGGGCGGGTTTGGGCTGACCAAAAATTCGCTCCAACCCACCCCATTGTCATCCCTACCTCCTGTAACGGCACCATTTGTATGATTATTTTTTGGCTATTACAATGAAGGGTTGTTATTTGCATATAACTTTCATATGAAGGTAATGGAACTCCCTTGACTGCTACAAATTCATACACACATATATATATATATATATATATTAAGCTCTAGAAAAAATATGCAAAATTTAGGATATTTCAAATATGATGGGAAAAATCTAAAATGATAGCTTGTTTGAAAGATTATAATTTCTTACTAACCATATAACGCTTGATTTGACGAAGATTTGTAACACCCGAACCCCCGTCCCGACGGAAAGGGAACGCAGAGACCGGATGTCACATGCGGAAGACAAATAACGGAACATACAAATAACAGATAGACAGATAAATACAAATCATATTCAAATCTGGAAGACAATTCTTATAGATCCAAATTCAAATAGTTCGAAAACAAATCCAAATCCAAATTGTAGTTGAACTACTAGTTCCAAATGTAAGACAATTACATAAAAATATCTCAAGTGTAATTACTCTGAAAACAAATCCAAAACATGTGCAGCGGGTTCAAAATTCAGAATTAAATCCAGCAAAGTAAATTGATATGAAATCCAAATCTGAAGAGGATGCCATGTGAATGCTTGATGCTAGTGATATCCTGCTATCCCACCTGATTGTCTGAACTCAGCAATTCCATTCCCAAAAAGGGTTCAAAACATACAAAACAAAAATAGAAACAACGAAGGGTCAGACTATCGATGTCTGGTTAGTAAGCCAATGCCCAAAAAACACATACAGATGCATCTTATTAAACAGAATAGTATGTCATGCACAAATGCAAGTTAGTTAACAACCAAATGGTACAAACAGAAACAAACAAGTTGATTAACAAATCAAGTTATCCCAAAATAATCCCCTTTAAGTGATCTAGGATAAATGATTACAGATTATTGCATTTACCGACTGAAAAAGGCTTTACAATTATCAAATTATTTTCAGAAGGAAGACCGTAACCGAATAGTAGTTCGGTAAACAGTCCGGCAGGTTATACGGTCATAGAGCGTTACCAGACTTACCGAATTGTAATTCGGTAGACATTCTGGTAAGCTATTCGATCAGAGAGCAATTATACGATTCCAAGGAAAGTTTAAGTGACAGTTTGGTGTCTATTCCGGTATGAAGCTCGGTCAGAGAGTTTCAAGTCTCTCAGACATGCCAAATTGTAATTCGGTACCTAACTCGGTGAAGAGTTCGGTCAGAGAGGTTGAACAGTCTTCGGAGGTTCATACCGAACTACAGTTTGGTAACTTATTCGGTAAGTAATTCGTCCAGAGAGTGAATATAATGATCTCCAGGCTGACCGAATTGTATTTCGGTAACCAGCTCGGTAAGGAGTTCGTCCAGAGACCATCCTACGTCCAGTTTTCCAGTTTTAAGTGATAATCCGGTAACTAATACGGTAAGCAGTCCGGTTATGGACCCTGGGCACTTTTTAAGCCTATTTCAAGTTATGTCGTTCGCCAAATCAAAATCTAGCTATCCAATTGGATCTAATCCTAACACTAACAGCCAGTTAGGAGTCATATTATACACTACCCAATGTTAGAACCTAAAAGAAAACAACTAGTAGCAGCCAGAATCAAACCAAAATATAACCAAAACATAACTAGAAGCAGAAACATATCATTATCGCAGAATTTCAGATTACCCAAATTGTTTAGGTGTTTAACTTACCAGGTCTGTCCTTAGTTAGATAACAAAATCGGGAACAAAATAGACAGATAGGGTTAAACCCTCAGAGATGGATCAAAGATCCCAGAGATGATGTCGTCGCATCCAGAAATGAGCCAAGCTCCAGAAATGATGTCGTCGCATCCAGAAAGTGGTTGGCAATCAAGGCCATATACGCTTTCGCGCATCGATGTATACATCTAATTTTCCCTAACAGCATGCTGGTCTTATCGTATTAACCTTAGGACAGGACTTTAGCAGATTGCAAAATTCAGATTTCAAATAGCAGACAGATAACAAACGAATATGGATATAAACTCATATGTCCGAACATGATCAAATAATAGGGCAGCAATATTCCCAAGCAAATTATATCAAATGCAGCATATTAAGTATTCAATCATAGATTTCAACTTATTTTAGTTTAACCAATTTGCAAACAAATAAACAAACAAATTAAACAAAAGTGAGGGCGTAAACATGGCTACTAACCTTATTCGCTAATCCCAAATACCACCGAAATTACTCCGATTGACGATCCCCAACTTGGTCTACACCAAATCAAGAATAATTCATAAACTCTCAATTCACGAAAGTTAGGGTTTATACCCAAAAAGTAATTAAAAATCAATTTAAACCCAATATACCCAAATCATGAAATTGAATCAAGAGTTTCAAAACTCAAACTATAATAAGCAAAAACCCCAAATCAATTCGTCAAACCCTAATCTAAACCAAAATCCCAAAATCAATAATATGCTTTAAAACCAAGAGAATTAAAGAACACATTACCTAGGTGTAAGAAAATCGAGGCAACACAACAATCCAATTGAAAGCTTAAAAAATCGCGGCTTTGAAATCCGTGGAGAGGTTTTTGGTTTTGAGAGAAAAGTGATGAACACGTGAAAGCCAATTTCTAAGTTTGTGTGACTAATGAATCAAAACTCTTCTTTTTCACTTTTATATGGATGGCAAATATCGTCATAAACCCACATGTTTATAAATTAATTAAAAATAACCTCATTTATAAAATAATTACAAAATCATCTCCACTATCCAATTATTTTCAAAACCAACCCAAAAGTCAACTGAGTCAAATAATTTGGTCAAACCGGAAAAGTCAACATTTTTCAAAAATACCAATTTTACCCTTAAAATGAAATAAGTAAAAATTAAGAAAATTTTCAAAATTACGTAGACGAATAGCCCCAGATTACGGACGTGACAAGATTTCAGTCCAAACTTTCAGTAAAAGGACAGTCAATTGTGTTCCCTTAAAGACAGTTCAAATTTGGTTGATTGAATCTTCAATTTTAATCCAAGTAACAACTGGTTGAGGTTCTTCATTTACAATATCACTATCATCTCTTTCCTTTCTAGTTTCTTGTTTATCTACTTTAATGAAACTCGAAATAACAAGAAGCATTGCATCGAATTCTAGTTTATTCATTCTCATTATTTATGTTACATTTTCCTTCATTTATTTTAGTTATTGAACATTAAAAATTCATTATTTTATTGCATTATATTTGAGTAAGCCTTTATAGAGAATGAGTTTTATACACAGTATTCTACTCAAATTACAGGTGTAGTTGTTATAACCAATTTGCTTATATAGAGAATTAAAATAATATTTAAAAAATCGATTCTAAAAGAAATACAATTGTTATAGTGAATTGCTGTTAGAGGAATGTAGTTGATAGAGATATTTGACTATAGTAACAAGTTAAAGAAAAAATCACATTTTAAAAATTTGATTAAATCTTAATTAGATAATATAAAACGCCAAGTTAAACGGTCTATTTAACAATATCTAAGTAAAAGGTTTGATAAACACTATTGATATCAAGATTTGTCATCTCAGAATGAATGTACCATTAAAGTTCAATTTGCAATATCTTTTGACACATAACATGATCATAGAGAAATTCTAAATTAACATAGCACTGAAGATGCTCTACGTAATGATTTGGCCGTGGAAAATAAAATGCAAAAATGAAGACATAACATCGTATTTAGAGCATCTAGAATGGAATGTAGGCATGAAACGATGTGACTGAGTACAATAGGGGTCGTGAATGATAATGTAGCAAAATTTTATTGATAGACCCATAATTTAAAAGTAGTCATACAATGGTTATTGTTTATCACTTTTTTCTTTTTTTTTTTTAATTATTAATTGAAATTTAATTAAAATTAAACTATTCAATAAAATTATAAATATAGATAATGTGACATCCCAACCCCACCCATGGAAGACTTGCAATGCAAGAGGCGAAAAACGGCATTACACATTCACATTCATGTGAATCCTTTAACATTGATACAACTACTATATACAACAATAACGAAAACCACTCAATTTCTTTTTAACATTTCAAATGGCTTATAAGATTCTTATACTTATAAGGAAGACATTCCAATGTTCAGGATAGTTAAACAATTTTATTTTCTTGAAAATATTTATCAATATTCAAAGGTTTATAAATCCTTCAAATATAACACGAAAGTAAGATAAAATAATAGAAAATATGAGGATGTATTATGATCTCCAAGATAGCTTCATTAAATAAAATGGTATGGCCCTATCTCGCTCAATCACTTGCTCAAATGCATTTAATGAAACCAAAAGGCAAAAAGAGGAAAGCATAAGGCTATTGATGCTTGGTTGGCAAACTTGAGTCAAACAATCACATGCAAATGCGTATTTTATTGATTCATACGTGTCACACAATGCATAAGCTAAAAAGAACTTATTAATCCACCATCCACTATCAAGAGATCGAAATCATAACACTTTAAGAAAACTTTTAGGAAGGTACCAAGTTCATTATCGAATTCATACCGAGCTATAGCTCAGCAAGCCCACTAGGAAAGCATACCTGAGTTTCAATGTCGGGTTGATACCGAGTCAAGAGCCGAAATCCTAATCTGATATAAGTGAAAAATAAAATCAGTGGCTTTTGGCCAAGTTTCCTACTGAAGTAGGTACCGAGTTACCTAAATCGATCAGAGAGGGAAAAATAATTAACATATGACTTCTGGCCAGATTTTATACCGAATTAGGTACCGAGTTACCAAATTCAATCACAGAAGAAATTAAGGGACAGTGGCTTCTGGCCAAGTTCTATATTAAATTGGAGAAGAAATTAAAGAACAATGGCTTTTGGCCTAGCTCCTTACTAAATTAAATACCAAGTTACCTAATTCGATTAGACACAGAATTTTGCCAAAGTTTGGACAAAATTAGTATAAAGCCAAATAAATAATTACATCTTGTTCAACAGTTCATCAAGCACTTCCAAACATTATTTAACAATTTAAAACAATTCAAATAGGTAAAAATAAGGCGTTGAAATAGAAGTCCACAACTCATTCATACAAGTTCATTTGTATTTTATTTGGTACACACATTTTATTTTTCCTAACATGTTAGGAGAGTTATTCATTTGGATTTGTCAGTTTTCTTTTAGATTTTTATCGTGATTTTTACAACCTAAATTTTGGATTTATTCTATTAAACTGTAGAGTTATTGGAACTAGTAGAATATTGGATGGATGGATTTTACAATTGATTTATAGACTATAGTTTATTGAAATTCAAAATCTGATCTTTGATATATTCTGATGTGGGATTAATGATTGTGTTGGGAATTAGTGGAATTGTTTGAATGATTTTAAACAAGTTTCTTTAGTTGGAATATCAAGATATTACAATGGGACATTATTTGTAACGTTCGGCCCCCACCCCCAAATGACCCGAGGCGTGGTGTGATCCCATTTTGAATTGTTTGAATGATTTTAGACTTCAGTTATTCTCAGATTCGACTATTTTGGCTTTGAACATTCTAATTTTAACACACTGGTGTGATCCCATTTTCTTTGATAGCTACTTTGGATAATGATGTTGATAATAAACGAAACTAAAAATATATGTTAATGAGATAACTTGTACAACTGAAACTTGTTAAACTGTATGATTGTGATATGCAGAAAAATGTACTTACTTTAATTATTAGTTGAAATATTATTTGAACTATTGAATTGGACATAAATCAAGTGAATATCTTAATTTGGTCGCTTTGTTATGTGGTATAAGTTGGGAGAAGCTAATAAGTAGCTAAAACTAGCACATTGTCAAGTAAAAACTTAAATTAGATCTATATATTTGTAATTTGGAAAATTCACGTAATAGAGGGTAATGACGAGATAGTGGCAAGCACATATCGAGAGATGTGCTCGTCAACATTAAAAATCAACTTAATAGAAATGTTGGCCAAGCATAATGATGAAAGGTTGTCGAGAGGCTTCATTCGTCAACTTTAAAATATAATTGAAAATACGTAACGGTGAATGAATTATGGCCAAATGGAAAACCTTGTCATTCATTAACTTTAAAAGTAAATTCCCAAAGTGGTAGGTGAGACTTAATGATGAGTAGTTGTCGAAGTGCTTCCTTCGCCAACTCTGAAACTCAATTTAAGAGAATCTAATAGCGAACCCAATGATGAGTACTTAGAAAACAAGGTTCCTATAAACTCTCAGGCTTGTATAATAGTAGACCATGGTGAAAAAATGGCGAGCCATTATTGAGAATCTTCCTTCGCCATTTCAGAAACCTATCTGTTTGACAAAAATGTTAAAGAGCTGGGAATCTTGGACTTGGCTGTTAGGTGACCTTCTTACTTGGAATATTGGAAGCTTTTGAACTTCTTAGTTACTTTAGCATTTATAGGCTTGCATTTGGTAAAATGAACCGTAAAGATTGCTTGTTGTAAAGATTGCTTGTTGGGTTAATGAAAAAAACAACATAATTTGGTGGTTGTAGGAATGTGTTATGGATGTTATAAAGAGTTTTAGAAGATTCTTAGAAGTCTTATTTTGTGTTTCCATGTTAGAGCCAAGTATAGGTTCATATGTATGTGTATATGTTGGACTATGTCAGTGTCAACTAGATTAATAATAGTATAACCTTGTTGTTTTTTTCTTTTATTGTTTCTGTTATGTGCAAAATTCTGGATGGGTACAAGTATTGCGATTGATTAGGCAATGTGGATACTTCAAAGTACGAGCATGCATCAACATTGTTATCTTCATACTAGTTTTACTACTATTTACCACTTATTACTTTAAGTTGTTTTATTTCTTTAGTTGACTATGAATGAATAATTGGAACATTGTTTTTATTGGGAATTGTAACTTTACTTGAAGAATTATATTCGGATTTTATTTCTTCTTTTTAACTATTAATAATAAACTTTAGTATTTTGAATTTGTATATTGTTATATGTTGTATTTTGCATAGCGGCCGGTTCTGCATCTGGATCCCTACAGGTGGGGGTTTGTCATTACATAAAGTGTATTTTGTTTGCCCATACATGTTAAACATAAAAAAGTCAGACAACAGTAGCCTGACTCTTTCCCCTCTTTGTTTTTATTCCATTTTGTTTTAAATGAAATGTGAACAGATGACGAGAAAAAAAAAACCCACAATGATAGCATTTCATGAAGTCTAGCTTGGAGATCATCTCATGACATTTATTTAACAAACTTGGCATTTTATTTGAAAATATTTGTATAACCATATAACACCTAGGAAACCTATATGTTTGAACTATTAATGTTATTTGGTTTTTCTTACAGGTTGAACATTATATGTAGGGCTGGAAATGATTCGAGCCGGCTCGTAAACGGTTCGGGATTGACTCTTTTAAAGCTCGGCTCAAGTTTGGGTTTAAACAAGCTTTTGACGGGTCGAGCTTGAGTCCGAGTTTAAATGAACTGAGCCTCGAGTCTCAAAATTAAAAGCTCACAAGTTTGGCGAGACTAAACGAGCCTATTACATTATATGTTTATATATTTATATGTCTATATTAAAATAATTTTATTAAATTAATATTTTATTTAAAATATTTAAACGAGTCGAGGCCAAACTTGTATATTAGCTCACGAGTCCAAATCGAGCTTGGATACCAAAATTTTGGTGAGCTTCAAGCTCGTACCTGAACCTAACCCTATATAATCTCAAGCTTACTCTGCTATTCTCGAATATACCTCTAATTATGTGTATTATTGAGCTAGGGGTATATTGTGACTAGTTGAGGATTTAAGATACTACAAGACTTAATGAACAAATGATTTATTAGACAATTCAAAAATGGGTTATTTCCAAAAACACCCCATTTTTTCAAATGTTTCACTTTGAACACCCGGTTTTGAAAGTTTTGGAAAACCACCCCCAAAATCAAAACCACTAGTGGTTTTTGGTAATTTTGTTAGTGGTTTCGGTGTTGTATGAGTAATTTTGATCTTAGAAAATTTCCGAATCTCTAAATTAAACATATAGAATTTCAAAACCACTCATACAACAACAAAACCACTCACAAAAATACCAAAAACCACTAGTGGTTTTGATTTTGGGGGTGGTTTTCCAAAACTTTCAAAACCAGGTGTTCAAAGTGAAACGTTTGAAAAAATGGGGTGTTTTTGGAAATAACCCATTCAAAAATATATTATGATATAGGGATTGTGATATGTCTTTTTATAATAAATGTCTATATGTAAATATTTATATGTCCATGTGGTACTCCGGTCTTCATTCCTCGGTCCTCTGTGAGTGGAGTCGAACACTATATTACTTGATTGTTAATGTTAATTAAAAATAATAAATAAGTAAAATTATTTTTTCTAGACATTTTTATGTTATATGGTATTCTCTTGGCACAATCTCAAAGAAAAATATATATACATTCAATGAGTATAGAACTTGTAACCCCAAAAATCCAAATACCTCCTCATGTCAATGAAATTAATACTTAGTTTATTGGCTTAAGTATTAAAATTATTAACCGTTAGATGTTAAAGTGATTGTTTGGTGTTAGGCCTTCACAACCTCTTCTTAACTCTACATTTATATAATATGGGTTATTTCCAAAAACATCCCATTTTTTCAAACGTTTCACTTTAAGAATCCGGTTTTGAAAGTTTTGGAAAACCACCCCCAAAATCAAAACCACTAGTGGTTTTTGGTAATTTTGTGAGTGGTTTTGGTGTTGTATGAGTGGTTTTGAAATTCTATATGTTTAATTTAGAGATTCGGAAATTTTCTAAGATCAAAATTACTCATACAATACCAAAACCACTTACAAAATTACCAAAAACCACTAGTGGATTTGATTTTGGGGGTGGTTTTCCAAAACTTTTAAAATCGGGTGCTTAAAGTGAAACGTTTGAAAAAATGGGGTGTTTTTGGAAATAACCCTATATAATATTGTCTATTTTGGGTCAGGATCAAATCTGTAAGGTTTTATTCTTTGGTACATCCCAAAAGGCCTCATTGATCAAAATTGCTAAACAAAGTACTATGGTGTTCATAAAATTCATAGACAGAAAATCCCCAATTAAGGGATTCTTTTCTTTATTTTGTATGGTTTTCAAAGATCTCTACATTTGAATAGATGTGTAGCTTTTCTATAAATGTTTGTGAATGATCTTTCCGGTGTGAGGGTTCCTATTTATAGAGGTTTAGGGAGAAAATATCTCTTTACAATTGGTATTTTAGTAGGATTCTATTTATTCATTTTCTTTTGTAATTATATTTTTCTTATTTCATAAGATTTGATTAATATTGATAGTAGGAAATACGATTTTTTTTTTTTGGATTCCATCATTATTTATAAAATCTTTCAAATATGATATTTTTTTTAAGTGTAGGGGTTTATTCCCCTCGTGTAGGTTTATTTTGGCGAAAAGTCAAAATTTTGCAGGATTGAATATAGATATCTTTTGATCATCTCATCGTAAACTCTTTTTCAATTTTTAGGTAGAACATTTTGAGATGAGCGCTTTTAGATCAACCTTTTTCAAATAAAGATGTTTTCGGATAGAGATTTGAATCAATGGATTTTTTGGACCTTTTAAAAAAACAACTCCAGATTTGATTAAATTTAGTTCATCCTTTGTGCTTCGTTTGTTTCAATGGTAAAAACTAGGTTAGGATTTCTTTTTATGTAAACCCTATTTTATTTTTTGTCAACTTAATTTTAACCCTTTATTATTTTATCTCGCATCTCTTATTTAATCCATTGCAATGGGTTAAATTTATCCTAATCAAATGATGGGTTTAAATAAATGGGTTATTTCCAAAAAACCCCCACTTTTTCAAACGTTTCACTTTGGACCCCCGGTTTTGAAAAGTTTGGAAAATCACCTCCAAAATCAAAACCACTAGTGGTTTTCGATATTTTTTTGAGTGGTTTTGGTATTTTACGAGTGATTTTAAAATTTCTATATGCTTTAATTTGGAGATTCGGAAATTTCTAAAATCAAAACCACTCATAAAATACCAAAACCACTCAAAAAAAATACAAAAACCACTAGTGGTTTTGATTTTGGGGGTGGTTTTCCAAACTTTTCAAAACCGGGGGTTCAAAGTGAAATGTTTGAAAAAGTGGGGGAGGGGTTTGGAAATAACCCATAAATAAATTTACCATCTCACTCCATCAATATTTCTTAAAAACTAAATAAAATAAGTTAATTGGGTGGTTAAATTAAAAATAACGTATTTTATTTTAAATAATTAACCTTCCCAAATATTATACCATACTCTCTCTCTCCCTCCCTCCCTATATATATATATATATATATATATATATATATATATATATATTACCAAATATGATGTAGAATATATTTAAGTTACTCAGATCCAGTCATTGGCGGAGTCAGGAGCTCAATCTTGATGGGGCGCCACCACACTACAATCATCTCTTCGTCCGCTTTTATTTAGTCGCCGCAACACAGAGCTCTATCATTAACCATAATCCTAATGTGGGTATAATTCTTACTGGTAGGGTTGAAAATAAATCGATCTAGCTCACATACGGTTCAGGCTTAACTTGTTTAAAGCTCAACTCGAATTTGGGTTCAAACAATCTTTTAGAGAGTCTAGCCCAAGCCCGAGCCTAAATGAGCCGAGTCTCGAGCCTCAAAACTAAAAGCTCATAAGCTTGATGAGTCTAAACGAGTTTACTATATTATATATATATTTATATTTTTTAAAATAAATTTATATTAAATTAATATTTTATTTAATATAATTTAATGAGTCGAGATTAGGTTGAAGTTAAGATTTTGAGTTCTAACTTATATATAAGCATGTTTGTTAAACGGCGTTTTCAATTAGAGGTTAGTGTTTTGGAAATTTTAGAGATTTGATCAGAATCAAACCTCTAATTTTTGAAAATAGTTAGTTTGGTCAATAGCAATTTAGAGAATGTTTGTTAAATAGCGTTTTCAATTAGAGGTTAGTGTTTTTAGGAGTTTTAGAGGTTTGACAATCAAACCTCTTATTTTTGAAAATAACTAGTTTGGTTAATAGCAACTTAATCAGCCGATTTGATCCAAAACGCTAATTTCTAAAACGTTGATAGTAGGAGCGTTTGAGATATTTTAAAATTAGAGGTTTATTAAAAAAAATAAATAAATTACCTCACTTTTAATTAGAATTATATTAATTATATGTTAATAAAATAATTGAAATCTATTATAATAATATTTAATACTTTCAGTATTATTTTTTATTATAATATTTTATAATTAAAATTTTTTTATAATATTTTTTTACTATTGTAGTAAGTATATTATTTTCTTTAGTATATTATTTTAATTAATAATAGATGTAAAAATAGTAAATATTATTAAAATTATTACTTGTTAGTAGTATTAATAAATATCAAAATATTTAACCCATTGTATTATCTATTTGAAGGTAGTAGTGTAAAATATACCTTGCGAAAAACAAAAGAATAATTCTTTTAAGATGTTCTTTTATGTCATTTTATAATTGAATCCGCCAATAGTGTTATTATTAAACAACTAATTATCAAACACTGTATCTTCAATCCGTTAACCGCTAATAGTTGGTCAAATCGGTAATTGAATCCGCCAACCGATAGAAGCTAATTGCCACAACTCCTTAATCATCTTATCTGGTTTAATAAAACGTTGATAGTAGGAGCGTTTGAAAGGTTTGTACCACACTTTTAATTAGAATTATATTAATTAAATATTAATAAAATAATTAAAATTTATTATAATAATATTTAATATTTTTAGTATTATTTTTTCATTATAATAATTAAAATTTTTTATAATATTTTTTAGTATTGTAGTAAGCATATTATTTTGTTTGTTATATTAATTTAATTAATAATTGATATAACAATAATAAATATTATAAAAAATATTACTTATTAGTATTATTAATTAATAAATATTAAAATATTTAACAGTTTCTATTATTTACTTTACTTTAGTAGAAAATATATCTTATAAAAAATAAAAAGATAATTTTTTTCCATATTTATTTTAAATTATTTTATAATTCAATACACCAATATTGTTATTAAACAGTTAATTACTAAATACGTTAACATAACTAATAATTATAAATTGCTATTGCATCTGTCAACGATAACTGATATTGAATCTATGAATTGCTAATTGCTTAGAGCTAAATGTCGAATATTGAGGGAGTACCAAAACTTTAACAAATTTCGAATGGAATAAGTTGTAACCGAACTTTTGCTAAACTTGCATCAACCAATACGATGGAATGCTGAAATTCTTAAAAGGATTGAAGTCGCCCGATTAATACGAGTCACGTGATAGAGTTACCCGTTGACTATACAGCAGATTCATTTCAAAATGATGATTAAGGCACGGATCCCGATTATCTGCTTCTTAATTTTATTTACAGATAAGAGGATGTTGGTGGTCTAATCACGTGCTCTCTATTTTATTTAATTTAATAAGAGAGCTGCGGGAAATGCGGGACTTTCTTCAATTTCATCCTCTCTCTCCTTTTCTTCTCTGTAAAACCTATTCTAATTCTATTTTCAACCTTTCCAATTTTAAATGTTTATTTTACGTCAAATTTTCAATTATATTACAATTCCACGGCATCCATTATATTAATATATTTCTTTTAAACACTTGAAATCAATAATATAAATATAAAACAATGTGATTGATGAAAAATGTAAGATTATATTTATTACCATCATCGAAAAATAAATTGATATTTGTTCTTAAATAGAACTGTATGAGCATTTTGCAATGATTATGTTATAATAATTAAATAAGAATGATACAAAAATATTTCAACATAATAAAGAAAATAAAGAAAGTAATAACGAAATACAATTTTATATTAATAAATTTTTTAATTGTTATCTAAATAAATATTTTTATTGATTGATATAAGATCAATTATATTCGATTTGAGAAATATAATAATTATAAAAGAAACAAATTTTTTATACTATGATTTTAAATATATTCATAAATAATAATTTCAGTTTAAAACAATACTAAATAAATTAATATAATTAAAAGTAACATTAGAATTTTAATGGGATTATTAACATCATACAATTTTTTACTAATGTTCATTTTTATCAAATAGTGTTGTCACAAATTATTATTATTTTCTTAAAATAAATAAACTACATTGAACTCACAACAAAATGTTAAACAAAATGTCAGAATAATTTTAATTACAATTTAGAATCTAAATTATTTATAAAAATTTTATTTTTTATTTTAAATTCTTATGGATTCATAAGAATGAATAAATGAAATATTATGGAATAAAAAGTAACTAAATGAAATTAAGTTACAAATATATAAAATAAAATAAAAGAGAAAATATTTATTTAATAAGAAATGAATCTTACCATTTTGGAAGTGGATGTCGGTAAAAGAGTTGCTTTTATATATATTTATATATATATATCATAAATAAATAAATAAAAATACTGAATAAAATGAAAAATGATAGATTATGAGACGTCATCTTTGAATTTGAGAGATTTGAAAATTTGTATATCAATAATATATCCGGATAAAAAGTTATATTAAATACTAAAAATAAACCATAAGAAAAATAAATTATTAGTAACAAAAAGTAGTCGAGAGATGGATAAATTATATTTTAATTTAAGGAAGATTTTTTATTGTATAAATTGAATCATATAAATAAGAAGTCAAGAAAAAATAATTGAAAAAATAAAATTAGTGTTAATGAAAAAAATAATAATAAAAATATCAACTTTGAAATGAAAGTTAAACGGCACATTATGAACCTAAAAAAAAATGAATAATAACTTTTTCCAAACTTTTGTCAAATTGAAAAAAGTAATACATAAATCTATAGTACACGTCAATCGGAGTTGTGAAAATAGAAAAGCGGTGGTTCGCACCTTCGATGTTGGCATCGTTACTGGTTGTGCAATAGCGATGACAATTTGAATTCACCGTGGATTCCCAACCCGTTTCAACCTGGCCGAGGCGGATTTAAACCTACCCCGCATAAGGCAGGATTCAATTTAATTTAAAAACCTACCCCGCATAAGGCAGGATTCAATTTAATTTAAAAACCGGTGTCGGGGAATGGTGGATTCAGATTTTATCAAAATCCACCCCACACCATTATATATATTAATTAATTAATTATATTATACTATATTACAAAATAAATATACTTTATAATATAATACTATATAATTAATATTATTTTAATATTTAATGTGTTTTTATTTTTTAATTTTTTTAATTGTATAGAATTTAATATTATTTATGATTTTTTAATATTGTATATTGATATAATTTTTTATTATTTAAATAATTTCAAATAATAATGCGTGTTTGGATGGGGCGGGGCGGGTTGGATTTTTTAAATAGGGAAAGAACCCGGCGGGGGCGGGGTAGATTGAAAATTATTCAAAACTGTCGAGGCGGGTTTGGGTTGACCAAAAATCCGCTCCAACTCGCCTCATTGTTATCTCTACTGTGCAAACTAATGATCGGTGGTGTTGATTTGTAAAATATAGTAAAAGATAAAGAGAAATGCATGTTTTAGAGATGTATGTATTTTTTTTAAGGCTAAGCAGTTAAAATTAGCGGTTGAAATAGTGATTTGGATAGCTGTAGCGGTTAGGATAGTGGTCAAAGTAAGGGTTGCAATAACTGTTCGGTGGTAACTACAACGGTTAGATATAAAATTACAAATTATAAAAAAATGGTTGATGTAATTATTTGATTTTATTTATTAATATAAAATAAAGGATATTTTATTAGTTTTAATATAGCGATTGGGCTAATTTAAAATGTTGTTATTGAACACCTACTTTTATAAACCGTTGTTTGAAACCGCTTACTCCGAACATTTACTAAATTAACATGACATTTTGAGGGTTTAATTTAGTTACTTTTATAAAGAAAGCGAGAATGATGGTGATTCATGTCCTGAAGAATTTAGAAAATTAAGTGACAATTTGTTGGAATATTGTCTAGTATAATTTTGTCATAAAATCTAATTACACTAAATTCATGAGAGAATAGGGAGAGAAAGAGTCAGATTGAACACATTAACTTATAAAAAGATAGAAACGCAATTAACGAGAGAGATAAAGGAAATACAAAATCAACATGGCAGGTTCACAAGATCAAAAGAATACAAAATGTTAACCAAATTCAAAAACTCTACCTTTTTACTAATTTTCCACCTAAAGATCAATCCTCAAGCAAACATCAACTTTTATAGTATATGTACATATAAATTATTTTTATTTTAATATTTATTATTCAAAAGCTGTGTAGATTTTATTACCAATTAATTTTATATTTTTATTATTGAATAATTAATATTTTTTTAGGATATTATCTTTTTAATAAATTTGATTTTATTTAGGTCATTTAAATACAAAATCAAATTAATTTATTCTTTAAGTACCAATTTAATCTTAACATTAATTAAAATCTTTGGAATTTTATAACTTTTCATTTCTTTTTAAATTTTGTATTTATTATCATTTACTATAAATAAATTAAATATAAATAAATTAAAGTCATCTTTTATACTCTCTTATCAACATGTAATTATTGTTGTTATTATTATTATTAAATAATAATTTCAAGAGTTACAATTATGACCATAAAAAATAACACATCATAAATAAAATTTAATAATATTAATTTCTAATAAACATGACTGTATAAAAATTATTCAACTAAACAGAAAATTATAAATTAAAAAAACATGAATAGATATAAAATTATAATTTAGAGCCGTATTATTCATAAAATTGTTTTAAATTGATTTTGACTTACTTACATCTTATATATATATATATATATATATATATATATATAGTAACTTACAGTAACAAATAAAATCGTTTCCATATGTTCATTTTACCATAAAATAGAAGAAAAATATAACAATCTTATAAATAAATAAATAAAATACTATAACAAATTAAATTTTTAATAAAATACTATAACAAATTAAATATTAATTTTGATTGGATGAAAACCTTACATTTTTAAGCTTGGAGGGCTATAAAAGATACAAATAACCAAAGGCAAAAATCATCATAGAAATCACACATAATATAATTATAACACAAAATACAAAAAAGAAGAAAAGAAAATATATTGAAATAGATCGAAAATGAATCTTACAACTTTTGGAAAATACCTGAAAAAAAAACATTAAAACAATTTTTAACGTTCCAAATAAATAAACTGTGAACATAAGGATGTATTTATATATATAAAAAATAATATACAATAACCAAAATATTAGAGTAAAAAGAATGAAGATGATTGAGAGGCAACTTACATTTGATTGAACAGATGATTTGAAGATGGAGGTGAATTATAGAATGAAAAGGGAAGATAACTATTTATATTAGACAATTATTTTGAATAAGTTAATAGTTTTTAAACGTATTTGAGAAACCAAAAGTTTAAGATTTTGCATGTTAATTAAATAATTTAATGAAATACACCTACTTTCGATGAGATTTTCGAAAAATAAGAGATGTAACTATTAAAACATAATGACATAAAGAGAAAAAGAGAAAATCAAAAGGCTAGTAATATTTATAGTAATATCCATAACAAATTAATGAGAGAATTTAAAAGAGAGAAATTGAAAAGAAAAAAACGTGGAAAAGAAAGAGTTAGAGAATGAGAGCATTAAATAAGACATCGAGAATGACACTAAAGAACAATTACGATGATTCAATTCTTAGTTGGACACGTGGCATATTATAATTGGAGAAATTATTGCCATGTGCACGTGTCGAATATTCTTAAAATAGGTGAAGTATCTCATTTTGCTTTATTTATATATATATATATATATATATATTTATATTTTGTGATAATTATTAGAATAATTAAATTACTCTAATTAATTAATAGAGTAATATAATAAAAATAAATATTATTTTCAAATTTTAATTATAATAATGATTGTTTTAACCGTCGATATTTTTCTATTATTTTAAACTCCTTATTTTATAAATTTTTATAAAATCATTTCAAAAACAAAATAATTAATAATTTTAATTTTGTTTTGGATATTTATAATATATATATATTTGTATCATTTTCAATTATTTTAAATTTTTGATTTAATGGTCATTAATTTTTAATTTTAATTTTGTTATGTTATTATAAATATTATATTGTATAAATTATATTTAGTAGAGTTGAGACTAAGTAACATTTTTTAATTTTTTAATTTAATAATTTATCTATATTGTCTTATTGTTATACTTTTGAATTTTGGTCAGATTTTTTAAACAACCAAAAAACATTATATAATTTTTATGATTTTTTAAATTTTAATTTAATATCTTGTAGTTTTAATATTGTTTACTTTTATTTTTAATTTTTTAATTTTACTAAACTATAAAAAATTATATAATTTTAATAATTAATGGTAAATAACTTTTTAGTTTTAATTTTTATTTTTATTTTACTAAATTACAATAATTTTATTTTAAACGATAAAGGCAAATAGATTATATAAAAAAAATTTAATTAAAAGAACTATTTTTTATCGCACAACATAAAATTATTAACAAAATTGTTAAAAGGAATATATTTATTTTTATTCAACCATTCTCTACAAAAAGTTTATTGAATTGAACATTTTTATTTTCGTTCCTTTTTATAAGGCAATTTCGAGTCCATTTGCTGTCCAGATACTTTTGAATATATCTAAATTATTATAATAAAATTTTTATTTAATAATACATATAAAATTAGTATTAAATAACAATATAAAGAATCTTAAAAATCATAAAAATATACCTATAATATAATAATTAAAGAATAAAATTATTTTATTAAGTAATAATATATATATATAATAATTAAAATATTTATAATTAAAATAAGTAAATAACTAAACTAGTTAATTTTTTGTTATTATAATTCAAAAAAAATGAAAAATTAAAAGTTAGATTACTAAAATTATTAAATTAAAAAAATTAAAATTTATTCAACTACAAATTTTAAAATGACTGAAAATAATTAAAATATCACAAATATAAAAAAAACTACTCTTACCATATTAAAGTTGCTTACACATACTAAACCATTCGTTGATTTGATTTTTTTTTTTTTTTTAAAAAAATCAACATAAAAAAGACATTTTAAATAAAAATAATTTTATTTTATAATATCATTTATTTATAAAGTTGACATAATTTACCTAATATTTGTAATAATTATTTTATTTTTGTATATAAAATTCACGTAAATATATTTGAATTTATATATTTATAAATATAAACTATATTTAAGGTTATTTTTAATTATTAAATAAATTTTCTTTTAAATAGAATTACATTCATCCTTATTTTAAGTTTCCACTTCTATTTTACGATAAATATAGGTATACACATTCCATCTTCCCACGAATACTCGCAGGCAGGCAGGCAAATAAATAAATATATATAATTTTATTAATCATATATTTATCTTTCACTATTAATTAAACTTCTGCACATGTATTATCCGCAAATAAAAACTTATCTGTATCATAGTTTCCGCATGTTTTGAAATTGAAATTGGCAGAACATGGTATTCAACCGATTAGTTACTGCCTTGTTCTATTGTTTTAACTCACTTTGTATATGCATGGAACCTTCCTTTCTTGGTAATTTTATTATAATCTATCTAGTTGTTTAGCTTAAAATTCTTACTATTGTAAATGAAGATGGTGCTTTATGTTTGAGACTGATTATAATTATTAAATAATTATTTTTGGAGGAGTGTAATATTTATTTCATTTTTATTTTAAATTATAAAAATAATATAAGTGTAATTAAGTAAATTTAAACTGGAGAAAAAAAGATATAATTAATATATTATTATATTAAAAGTGATTAGTTAACCATTAAAAGTAATTCTAAATATAAATATAATATTTGATATTTATATTTTATTTTTTATATTTAAAAATTAACTTCAAAATATATATTTATATTTATTACTATAAAGAAAGAAGATGCACTAATCTAACCCTAGAATACTAACATCAAATAATTTGGGATTAAACATATGAAGTTCTAATTAAAATCTATAATATTCACATCATTATACATTAATCTATCACTATGCTGAACAACTCAATAAAATAAAATAAAATAAAAATATTTATAATTTAATTTAAGGTGATTTTTTTTTCTTTTCTGTAACTTAAAATATAGTATATATGCAATCGAGATGGTGAAAGGTGGATAGTATAACATGGTGATTAAGGGATTAGATATGTCTGATTGTGTAATTGCTAGGAGGATGAAGCAAAGACAGTGGACATACATGTGAATGTGAAACTTTACACGCACAAAATCCAAAAACGAATTCCGGTCACCTTCAACGATATGGCTTGCTATTCTCGATGTGGTTGTAATTTCATACATTTGTCAGGAAAAACTCCTCGGTGCAAGAATATATTATACTAATCTAATGCGAAAACAGACAGCAAATATAATACCCAATAGTAATGAATAATAATAAACCTACAGAAAGAGTAGACACACATATTTACGTGGTTCCCCAAATTGCGGGTACGTCCACGGAGGCGCCGATAATATTATTGAGATGGAAGAGTACACACTCACTTACCCAACACTCAATAATGAATAACCCACACTCTCAACAATTATTCAAGTGTTTCCCCTCACAAGTGTTTCGCTCTCTCACGATCCCTCACTTGTTGAACTCTGAAAAAATACTTGAATCTACTCCTCAAGAGATGTGGTTTTCTCTACCTCAAAATCTGTCACCACACAAAACCTGGTAACCCATCTTAAGTTTATATAGCACAAACTTAAGGTAAAACCTAATGTGCCTAAATATTACAAAGCCCATAACCATGGTCCCCACATAACCGGGAACCATCGTAACAACTTAAGGTTTTAAATATCGAAACGATACCCGATATTATCCCGATATTATCTAAATTTCTGAGCGACTAGTACCGATACGTCTGAATATCCTATATCCTTCGGAGTATCTGTACGGAATCCGATATATCTATAAAATATCCCGATATTCCCGATATTTTCCGATATTATCCGATATTATCCGAAATATCCCGATATATTTAGAAATAAATAATATTTTTAGAAAGTAGTTAACAAAAAATTAAGTGATAAATAGATTTTAATTTTGATATTTGTACAAAGTGTAGATTCACGACTAATGAAATTTAAATGGTAAAAATGAAAATATTAAGAATAAAAAATTGAGAAAATAAGAATAGTGAACTAATTTGTACCGTTTTAAGGTTGGTTGATACTAAAGTGATTCCTACTAGCCAATATTGTATGAATTCATGTGTACATCAATTGAAAAAATTGTATTTCACATGGAAGTATGTAGGTGTGGAGCAGGAAGCATAAAATTGGTTTGCTCATTCGTGCAGCAAATATATTAATCTCTATTATTTCTTTTGAAAAAAAGATTAATTATAGAATAATAATTTTAATTATTTGTATATTATTTAGTATGATATTTTATAATTTAAATTCTCACTTTTAATATGATAGAAAACTTGAAGAGAACTCAAATCTTATACAAGTTATGTATACAATTGGATTAAGATACTTAATAAATTTCTAATTTTAGTAATAAGGTACAATTCTAATATAAACATCAATTTAAACTATAGTTATATTAAGAGAATATTTTAGGTGCATTGTGAAATTTATTCTTCTTGCATTAATTATGAAATAATTTATTTTTAAATAGCTTAAATACTATAAAAAAAAATATATGAGAATTTTTTTTTTTGGCAAAACTAAAATAATTGCATCGAGTAGCAAAATGAAATTAAGTACATAATTGTATTAAACAATTATTACAATATAATAAAAAATTAATAATATTAATTAAAATTTATTAATATTATTAATTTATATTTGTTTTATGTCATTGAGAAATATATATATTGGAATAGTGTTATGTCATTGAGAAATATTACAATAAAAGTATTATCAGCAACATTTTCAATATGTGAATGCCATTAAAGCACATTCGCATTGATTTAACTATTTTATTTATAAATATATTGAAATAAAATTAGTTCTTGTTATTTTAATGTGAAGTTGAAAATTATATATATATATATACATATATATATATATATATATATATATATAACTATTTATATGTGGAGAAAATAAATCTCAAATGAACTTTAGATGTAAAAATAAGTATTAGAATTGATAATCTTATTATTATTATTATTACTATTTTTACTATTATTATCATTATTATTATTTTATTGATTATATTTGCTTACTAGATGATGTCGATTCTATGTGTTGCTAGTTATATTTATGAATGTGGAATTAATGTTGAACGGGTACTTGAAAAATAATTCCGTATAAATAATTTCTCTAATTACCATGAAAATCCAATTAGTAGTAATGGAGATTAAAATTCAAACATAGAAGTAGAGATGCTTGATGGAAATGTTGGAAGAGGCGGTAAAGAAATAATATAATCTTCACACCTTAATCCACCTTAAATCCATTAGATCAATATTATTATCTAATTGAAAATAGAAATAGCAAAATGTTGGTTAAGAAGGTTGCAATTGGTAACAAGAAAGAGCGCAACAAATGAATGAGGAATCTTAAATAATAATTTTCTCATCAATGAACGTTGGTAATCCAGATAATTCTTTGGATGATTTACAATCACGAGGTGAAATGAGATCGGAGTTAAGTTCTAATATTCAACCTTAGTTAGGATCATAATCAGTTTCTAATATCTAATTCTTTGGTAATTTTAGAGCTACAATATATTTGATTATTATTCTTCACAAATGTCAAATGAAGTTCGAATGTACACCGAGTGACAATATCAATCTACTTGGATGAATCCAAATGATTCTATTTACGGATCAATTAGAAGAGATGAAACGCTATAAACATGACATATTAACAATTACTTAAAAAAATATGCAAACACATATTCATGGCAAATCTATTGTGTGAAAGGATAGTTATTCACTTTATATATTTGAGTCACCATAAAATTAATTTTTTTTAGTGATTTGTATTTTTGTAAAATTTTGTAAATAATCTAATAAATTTGAATGTTATTTTCAATATTTTTATGTTTATTTTATGATTAATTATAACTCACATGTATTTGTAATTAAATAAAATGTATATAAACATATGTTAAGATGAACATAATGATTATATCAAGTGAAATATAGTTTATTATTTTTGAGAAATTTAAAATTTCAATATAAAAAATATAAAATTATTAATTTTTTAAATTTTAACAAAATATCTGACCGAAATCGATAATATCCCGATATTATCCGAAAATTGAAGAGCCCGGTACCGACACCGATACCGATATTTCAAACATTGCCTTCATGTAACCTCACTAGCTCATATATATGATTTTGATATAAGGATTCCATCTCATCCTCCATTGCAATGGGTCACTCCTTTTTATGCTCATCATTCATAGCTTCAGCATAACACTCGGGTTCTCCCCCATCAGTCAACAACACATAATCACTAGGAGAATATCGAGTAGAGGGACGTCGATCTCTAGCAGATCTCCTAGTTTGAACATCATGAAGATCATCAGGAACCGATAATTATTCACTCGATTCGGCATCTTCATTAGAGTGTGAGGAATCTCCTGTCTCAGCTACAGTCTCCTAATCTTCAACCTGCATAGGCTGTTCAATGGAAATATTAGGAGTTAAATCAACCAAACTCTCATTCCTATTTGATTCTGAATCTTCAAACCTCTCAAAGTCGTGAATGATTTGGTCTTCCATGAACACCACATCTCTACTTCTCACCAGTTTCCTTGCAGCCGGATCATAAAATCTATATCCGAACTCATCTTGACCATAACCAACAAAAATGCAGTCGGGTTTTCATATCAAGTTTGGATCTTTCATCTTTAGGAACAAGCACAAAAGCCTTACACCCAAAGACTCTTAAGTGATCATAGGTCACATTTTTACCTGTCCAAACTTTCTCAGGTACATCAAACTTTAATGGAACACAAGACGTGAGGTTTAAAACATGTACCGCAGTACCCAAAGCTTCACCCCAAAATGACATTGGCAGTTGAGAATGAGATAATAAACATTTCATCATTTCAATTATTGTTCTATTCATCCTCTCCGCTAAACCATTCAACTGAGGGGTTTTAGGAGTTGTCTTTTGATGGCGTATACCCTACTGTCTACAATACTCATAAAAAGGACTTGTATATTCTCCCCCATTATCTGTTCTGATGCACTTCAATTTCTTCCCCGTTTTGTCTTTCAACCAGTGCTTGAAATTGCTTGAACACATCCAAAACTTGATCTTTAATCTTCAAGGTATAAACCCAAGTCTTCCTTGAATAATCATCTATGAAGGTCACAAAATACAAGGCACCCCCAAGTGACTTCACCTTCATAGGCCCACAAAGATCTGAATGTACAAGGTCAAGTATATTTAATTTCCTCTTAGATGAAGAACGATGAAAACTAACCCATTTTTGCTTTCCTGTTAAACAGTGGGAACACCCCCTCAATTTTTCTAGGTTCTTCATATCAGAAAATTTCATCTTCTTGCTCAGAAAATCTAAGCCTTTATCATGATGTGCCCAAGTCTCTTATGCCACAATTCAGTTTTATCCCCATCCTGAACTGCATTAATGACAGATTTTGAAAGCTTAGCTTGCAACGTATATAGGTTAGATTGTCTTTTACCTCTGGCCACCACCATAACTCCTCTAGTGAGCTTCCATTAACCATTACCAAAAAAGTTGCAATATCCTTCATCATCAAGCTTTCCTGTAGAGATGATATTCACACGAATATCAAGGATATGTTTGACATTCTTCAAAATCAACTTGGAGCCGTTATCTATCTCCAATATCACGTCACCATATCTAATGACTTTAGCCTCATTATTATTTCCCATCTTTACACTCCAAAATCACCAGCAATGTAAGATATGAAAAAATCATGCTTTGATGTAGCATGTATTGAAGCCCCACTATCAATCACCCAGCTAGTCTCATGTATTGTGAAAATTATGAGGTCATCATACACAAGCAAAAAGTCATCATCTACAGCAGTAACTCTGTCATCTTCCCCTTCACTTTTCTTTCTTGACTTGCATCCTTTTTCTGATCCTTTTTCAGCAATCTACAATTTTTCTTGATATGCCCTTTCTTGTGATAATGATAACACTCAACATTAGAATGTTTGTTTGACCTGCTTCTGCTCTGGTTCCTATTCCTTGGACCTCTATTCATACTTCTCCCACTCTTTTCTGTAATAAGGACTTCTGAAGTAGATGTTGAGCCTTGAGTCTTTCTTCTCATCTCCCCATTCAGAATATTACTCTTTACCATATCCATGGTTGTTGTACCATTCGGGGCAGAATTTGATAAAGACATTCTAAAGGTCTCTCATGAATCTAGAAGTGTTCCAAGCAACCATAGAGCTTGCACCTCATCGTCAAACTTAATACCCATCCCTGCCAATTGGTTTATGATACCCTGATAGGTATTCAAGTGATATGTCAACGGAGCATTATCATCATATCATAGATGAATCATCTGCTTCATCAGAAATAATTTATTATTTCCGGTTTTCCGAGCATATAACTCCTCAAGCTTTGTCCATAAGGTTCTAGCGTGAGTCTCACCACTCACATGATTCAAAACATTATCACTAACCCACTGCCTAATAAACCCACATACTTGCCTATGTAGCAAATTCCACTGAGCATCAGTCTTATCTTCAGGTTTCTCCAAGGCAAACATAGGTACGTGAAAATCCTTCACATACAAGAGATCTTCCATCTTACCCTTCCAAACGTGATAATTAGAACCAGACAAAGTAACCATTATACTCAAGTTTGGATTATTATCCATACTCATCTTTGCAATCTGACAACCTAAGCTTTGATACCACTTTGTTAGGAAAAACCCCTGATTGCAAGAATATATTATACTAACCTAATACGAAAATAGGCAGCAAATATAATACCCCAACAGTAATGGATAATAATAAACCTACAGAAAGAGTAGATACACAAATTTACGTGGTTCCCCAAATTGCGGGTACGTCCACGGAGGCGCCGATAATATTATTGAGATGGAAGAGTACACACTCACTTACCCAAACACTCAATAATGAATAACCCACACTCTCAACAATTATTCAAGTGTTTCCCCTCACAAGTGTTTCGCTCTCTCACGATCCCTCACTTGTTGAACTCTTGAAACCAATACTTGAATCTACTCCTCAAGAGATGTGGTTTTCTCTACCTCAAAATCTGTCACCACACAAAACCTGGTAACCCATCTTAAGTTTATATAGCACAAACTTAAGGTAAAACCTAATGTGCCTAAATATTACAAAGCCCATAACCATGGTCCCCACATAACCGGGAACCATCGTAACAACATTCACCTTTATACATTCGGATGTTTCTTATCGTACTATTTTATTTTTGAGAATTTTAATATTTGGTGTAGAAATTTTGTGTATTGAATATTTAAAAAAAATCAAAATTTTGATTTAAAACATATCTTTTTAAATTAGTTTTAAAAAATAAATTAAATAAAAAAAATACAAGTGTTACAGTAACCATAACATTAGTTTTGATTTGTTCAGACTACCCGAGAGTGAGTTTTTTCCTAATTATTTCTATCATTACTTTTTAAAAATTTTTGTTGCTCCCAATAATATTTTTGAATCTCGCTCGACTTTGGTGCTGTCAAAATAGGCGAAAGTCATGTTACATACAGAAATCAAGGTTAGTAGTTTAGAGTGCCTAAGATCGGACCAGATCGGGAGTGTTTAGGGAAAAAAAACTTGAAAAATTGTCCAAAAATCACAACTTCCGAAATTACTAGGGTGTTTGAAATTTAGCCTACGTACATAAGCTCCATTTTTACCCAAATTTTTTATCATTCTTAGAAAACACCTTCAGAGCAGTGATCCCTTACTCTGTTTTTTCTGAACCCCGCGACGATAGTCAGAAAAACCTAGCAATCGCGAACAATGAAGTTCTACCCCAATTAATTCAAAAATTCGTGGGAACTCTGCTGAGGTTGGAACTGTTTCCCCTCTCCTATTTTTCTTAAACTCTCGATAAGTGAACTATTCTCTAAATTAAAGGGTTAATATAACTTTCGAAAAATAGGCCTAAAAATTTCATTATTTATTTTAGTCGATTTAGTTTAAAAATTAAACTTTTAAAAATCCAAATAGAAAATTCGGAAGCATTTTTAGTCAGGGCATATTGAGATTAGGGATATAAGACCAAAATGAAAGTCTAGGGTAAAAGTTAAAATTTTTGCATAAATTATGTTTTAATTTCGAAAATTGATTTTTGGAAACAAAATAGTGATTTTAAAATAATTATGGATTTTGAGAGAATATTTGAAACAAAAATACTAGAAGATTTGAAAAACCAAAAAGCGGAAAAGAGTCGAGATTTTGAAACCGAAAAGAAATGGGGAGTTGGGCTTCATGAATGGATTTGGACCCCAATGTGAATTAGGCCCAAAGTCCACTCCAAGCCCACCAATAAACACCATCTCTTTCTCTTAATCCTCTCATTTCTTCTATCTTCTTCAACAGACCCCCCCTCTCTCTCTCAAACCCTTCAAACACGTTTTTCCACCAATATCTTCTTTACTCTTTAACAACTCATTTATTTCTCTCAATTATACCTAAGAAGAGCAATAAGTGTGTGTTTATAACGACAAACCCCCACCCTGGTAGAACCAGGGTTAGGAATCTAACGCCACACGACCAAATACAGAAACAAAACAGTCTAATAAATCAAAAATACGAAAAAAAGTAGTAATATAGTCCAAAAGTCCAACAGTCCCAAAAATAGATTACAATACCAATGTCCAATGCAAGTCCTCAAATAAAAATCCCAAATACAGTCCATGAATCAAATGTACGAAAATATCATAACAGTAATAAAATAAAAGAAAATAAAATGCTGATGCATGCTGTGATCCGTAAATGAGATAGCGCCTAAACAATCGGGGTACCTGCACTCAACCTGAGATTTATTCCCAGATTACAGAATAGGAAGAAATAAAAAAAAACGTTAGGCTATGAATTAGTCTAAGTTAGCGCTCACGTTCCAACAGACACATACAGAGTGATCCAGACTCGGCTCTAAACATGGGAGCACACAATGTAAGGCTCTATAGACTCCCTAGAGTCCACTATTTCAGTCAATACACCAAACATCCTACCATTCAACAGTTTATTGTTTATCTTTCTTTTAGTCGAACCCAAATTATCAATTATCCACTTATTTGTTCAAGTTCAATTATCATCCTAAAATAGGCTCCTAAAATTCACGGTCTAGGATCCTAATATTCTTATAGGGCGCTAGGATTAAGTGTTCGGGGAAGTTAAGCTTTCTGTGGAAGTTTCGTCATTAAAATTCCGTATATAACAGTTTAAGTCCGATTATTTAACCTTAAGAATTATAGTTACAACCGACCGAAATACCAACCAATTTGTGATCACTTAATTAAGTCCAATTCAGGCAACAAATACAGCTATTTACCATCCATTAATAGTCCAGTAACACAAACCAACAACCAGAATAGATTCTTAATTATAATTTAACCAGTTATTTAACAGAATTATGCCCAAAGCAGCTAATAGTGGAAAACGGGATTACAGTAGCAGTACAGTATGGCCGAAGCCCAGTAAACAGTATCAGTATAGTAGTTTCAACTATAATCAGTGTAGGCACTTCAAGCAAATTATTTCAGTAGTGAGGATCCTCTATCCCTAGGCATGCCATATATTCTACTAGTAGACTGACTAAGGGCAAAACTCACTGTTCGATTGTTAACTTTTTAAACCAGATTATTTAGGTACCAATTATCAATTTCAGTGTATGAATTTTATGAAATCCGGGTACAGTGCAGTCTTATATCGTTATTTCATTAACTCAGCAGGATATTTAGCGTTTATTAATATCATTGGTAATTACGGCAAAGTAGGTAACAATTTAGAAATAAGCATTACACGACACATGCAAAAACAACCAACATACAGCAAGCAATATTTCGGACTAAAAACGAACCACTAACCTAACCACAGATCACGACAGTCCGAGCAGAAACCGTCCTAAGCCGCTGCTTGATCAGCCTCTTCGTCCGGTGCTCCTACAGATTGTTACACAAACAAATAAGTACTACTACAGCGAAGCGAAAAACGATTCGAACACCGGTTCGACAGACCAGAACCAATTCGACCAAAAACCCTTAAAACTCATATCCGAACCCTAACCCCCTTACCGTGATTCACACCACCGTGATTACGATTACCCTCACGAACTTCAGATTCCGAACGCTTAAAGTCTCCCGACCGAACGAACCTGAATGGCAGAACCCGCTTAAAACCTTGATAGAACGATTTTCGTGAGGGCAAAAACCTATAATGGTACGAGGAAACTTACCGAGAATGAGAGATTACGAACAGAGAGAGAGAGCTCTAACCCTAACCAAGTCGCGAACAGAACAGAACAACACCTGAATGAAGCCGAAATCAGGACCGAAAAGACGCAAGAAGACAGACAAATCAAAACAGAACAGGACGGAAAGACTTACCCAAAACACGACGAAACTCTGAACCGGAATCACTTCGCCGGCCTCCTCACAGAAGTCTCTCTGCCTCTCGATTACGTGTTTGAAGAGTGATAATGAAACCCTAATAGAAACCCTAACGTTAAATATATATATATAACATGCCGATTAACCGACTAACTCCCTCTAACACCAGATAATTGTGAATTAACCCTACTGACTTGGAATAATTATAAACTTAACCAGAATTCTAGAAAATTGCCAAATAAACCCCTATATTTTGACAGAAACTACTAAGCCCGAAAACGGTCCGTTACAGGGTTAGACTTCAATAAGGCTTCAATCTATCATTTAAAGCTCTAAGGAAAATTTTCCAAAATCTTAACTTTTCAAATTCGAAAATCATGGTGTTCTGTTATGATTAGATTTTGTTGATAAGATCAATAAAAGGTTTAGAAAATGCTTTCATTTAGTCTTGATAATATTAGTTAGCCCTAAAACTCTCAACAGTTATACTCAGTCCTAGATTGAGTTGAGTTATGATTTGATTTGGTTGAGATATTGGTTTCTATTGATGTGTTAATACGCAACCAAAGTGGTGGTGAACACCAAGAAGGGGAGTTATAACTAATCAAGGCTTCGAAGAAAGGTTTGCATTTTCGTTTTACACTCTCCATGACTTGTGTGTTTATTGGTTGTTGTTTGCTGCCATGATAGCTTGATTAACATGCCTACATTATGCTTTGATGATTGTATGTGTTGTAGTAATTGATGAAATCATGCCTACTAAATGAACTTAAGGCAAATTGTTAGTAATTATTGGTTTAGACATCTTTGGTATTGATAAATGGTTAAAACATGTAAACTTGGCTTAATGAGTGTGGACGTATAGTAATAATCCACTTTGGATGGATTTGAAAACTTTGTGTTAGTTGGATAAAATGGAATGAATGTGAGCCATATTATTAATGGCGTAATAATGTCCTTAAATCTAGCATTTATATAGTTGAATATAGAGGTATGTCTTAGAGAAGTCTAGAAGTATACTTCGCCACTTGATGAATTATGTGGATTCGGCTAATTTGGCCATATAGACTTGTGTTGTCCAAAGACCGGAGTTTCTGCCTCTATAGGTGCGATGACATCAAAAGATCGGGTCTAAGGACTCCATAGTGATCATGAGATCAAAAAGATCAGGACTAGTGCCTCCATAAGAGCTTCAACTCAAAGACCGGGTATTTAAACCCTATATTGTGGATTTAGTCCACTGATTCCCGTTTTCTCTATTGGTGTTAGGATTTTGGGCATGACTATACTAGATAAATAAATAAAATTTGACTTGATGCAAGAATGAAATGAATTGTGGTGTGGTTATGATCATTAAAGTATACATTGATATAATAGTATTGAAAGTCGATTGGTAATATGGAAATAAATTTTTGGTTGTGATTATGTTAATAACTTGAATGCTTGTTTATATTGCGGAGATGTTGTGTTTGATTGATTCAAAATGATGTTTGAACCCAAATAGTATTCCTAGTGGTGATTTACCCAAATAGTATTTTCTTCTAGACAATGGTTATGTATGAATGCATTAAAACAGGGCATTCACGGATTTGTTAAGTTTGTTTGCATGGTTCAGTAAAAATGCGAGTCAATAGTGAGTTGTATGGGATTTGCAATTCACATCTACAGTCTAATAGCATTCTGGAATAAAATTCGCGAGTAGATCGCGTGTCGTGAACAGATTCACATTGTCACAAATTGAGTCATATTGTCGCGAACTGAGTCACATTGTCGCGAACTAATGCCTGTTGGAAATTTTTATCAAATTTATATTGTTTATTACTTTTAACTATCAAAATTATTTTTATATTATATTTTTACCCAATCACTAGAACACTATTATGAATATTTATTTTTGAATTTTCATTTCGAATCATGGACGTGTGTGGTCGTTACTTGCATTACAAGTAATCTATTAAAAATGGTTAATTTTTCTAAATTGGGATTAAATGGATTATGAGCTATCATTAATAGACATAATTAAATAACCTAAGCATCGAAACATGATTGTATTGCTATAGGACCTGTGTTTATTGGATGACTTCTGTGTTTTAAGGGAAAATTAGCTATGTTCCACTAGAGATACCATGTTTGTGTGCTTGCATGTGACGGTAAGTAAAATTGCATGTCTGTGTGTCTTTGTTAAGGTATGAAAGTGCAAACTGGGCATCCAATAGCCTAATCCTTCCTTTTTTGTCATTTTTTTCTTTCTTTCCTCTATATGAAATATTTGTTCAGGTGATCGATCATACTATACATGATCGGGTGTGGATCCCGTAGAGCATATCATTCATGAAGCATCAATTTTCCTTAATATTTTGTGAACATATTTCATATTTGATATATTTAATTTTTTGTCAACTCACTAAATTTTGTCTAAGGAGTTGAATTTCAAACTTAATATATTTTATTTATGATTGAATTTGGGTTGTTATAAAATGGTTTATAAATCATACTTATACTTGATTTCAATTTTAAGTGAAGTACTTTGAATTATCTTTACTAAAGGAAATTATGATTGTGGATTGATGTGGTAAATGGGTTAATAAGCATAAGGTGGGTACACGAGTATCCACCCGTTAATGTGGCGTCTCGAGCTCCGCACCCCATGCCCACTAGGGCGGGCATTCGACGCTACAGTTAAAATTTTGGATTTGCTCATAACAAAATTTGTATTACGTTTTAAAACTCATTTTATTACCACCTATATGTCTCCCAATGGTTCAATTGTTAACCACTCTGTTTATATTAGATGTCGTCAAAGCCCTAACCCTAGGATTTGGACATTTCAGGTATGATCATGTTATTGTATGACTGAAGTTGTTGTATGAACATCAAAGAGAGGAGATGATGGAGAGTTGAGATATGTTAAATTCGATTGTTCATGCACTTGAACATCAAAGAGCAATTCTAGAAATGCATTCAAGATGGATCCAACAACTAAAACAAATTGTAAGGCTCATTGTGTATCTTTACGGGTTGATGAAAAATAACAAATAAACTCAAGTGACTAAGAGCACAACCATGACTTGAGCACGCCTAGCAAGATAAGATTTTTCAAAAGCAAATTAATAATACAACCATATGTGAAGAGAAAACTTGAAGTTAATGATCGAGCTGAGATTTGACCAAATAAGAATTTTATGTCTATGTCAATTGAAGTTAGTGGTGCTGAAAATTTGACATTCCTAAAAAGACGATAGGATATATATAGAAAAAGTAAGAAGGCTATGACTTGGGCAGGTATGTCTACTACTCAACATAGTGAAAGTATGCATGCATTCTTTGATGGATATGTGAATTCAAAAATAATATTAAAGCAGTTTGTAGAATGGTATGAAAATGCTTTGAGAGATAAAGTTGTAAAGGAAAAAGAGACTGATTTTAAAAGTTTCAAATCATGGATTTCTTGTATAAGCAATTATCAGTTTGAAAAACAATTTCAACATGCTTACACTATAGAAAAGTTCAAAGAGTTTCAGAGAGAGATTGCTTGTTTAATTCAATGTCGATTATCATATTTTAAACAAATTGACAATGATATTGAATTTACAGTAGAAGAAGATGTGATTATTGGAGAGAGCTATCGTAGTGTTTCGTTTGTGGTTTACTTTAATGTCAAAACTTCTGACGTTCATTGTACATGTCGAATATTTGAGTTCAGGGGCATTCTTTGTCGACATAGCATTATGATATTTATTCGTCAACAAGTTTGCATTGTACCCGAGAAATACATTCTAAGGCGGTGGAGCAAAAATAATAAGCAGATGTCATACAAAAGTTAAGATAAGTTACTGTAGTTGGAGCGACAATATTGAAGGACAAAGATTTGAAAAATTGTCTAATGTAATGCTTACAGTAGCAGATTTAGCTTCAAACAATGAGGATGATTATGACATTGCGATGAAGCTGATGAATGATTTCAAGATGAAATTGTTGCTGACTCAAATGCCTTGTGTTGTTGATGAAAAGATAAATAATTCATCACCTAGTGTACAGTTAGGTGTGGGAAGTTCATCTAATGCAACGAGCATTCTTAGCCCACGAGTTTTTCGAAGTAAATGTCGTCCTCCATTCAAAAGAAAGCAATCAAAAGTTGATCAAATTGTGAAGAAATTAAAATCAAAGAAATCACAACATAAGGTAATTGTGATAATGGCATTTAATTTGATTTATTTTTATTTAGAGTTTTATGCCTCTTTTTCATGGATGTATTTGTGATATTGACATTTAATTTATTATTATTTTTTATTTAGAGTATCACGCCTAATTTTTTTAACTTTAGTTATGATTCCTTTTTATATGCATGTGAATTATTTTACTAGTAATACGTTTAGTGGTTACTAAATTGCTTATTTTGATTAATATATCAAAGGAAGATTCACTAGTTTTTACTACTGATTGTAGAATGTCGTCTCAACTGAATTTTTGAAGACTATTAAGAATAAACATTATGATGATAAATGTAGTGGGCGAATCAACAACGGTGAAAATGGAGTGCCGATAGTTGAAGTTCCTAAGCAGATCCCTTTCTTGGATGACAAATGAGATATTACTACTTAGTAATGTTTTCCATATGGATCTATCCAAGAGTCGGGTTGGAAGCTATTATTAGAAATGATGTCTTCTTCTTTTATAAAGAAATAACCATATTCGAAGTGAAGAGGTTTTGAGTGTAAATTTATTATCATTGTTATTGATACGTAATTGACATGCAACAATTTTGAATTTTAAAGTTCTTTCTTAACATTAAAAACATTTTCGATTTCACTCGTTTAGTATTACTTGAAATAAAAAATTCAGTATTTCTATGAAATTTTCTTTAAAACCAAGAAGAGACACACTTAACAATGCTAGGATCGAGACATAAAAAGTCAATGCATCAATTGCTTAATAAATTACATTGATTCTTGGTAGTACATATATCTAAGCAATCACATGTGAAACATTGTATTTTGTATTACAATTAAGAAGATAAATACACAAATCCCCATGAATGAAAAACTTATCTCAATTGTTTTTATTGAATTCATAAATCATGAGAATATAAAACCCTCCATATAATCACTTTGTTAATAGAAACTACAAACACAAATTACATACCGGTATAATCTTACTCAGTTTCACACCTTAGTCAGATTTAATCAATTGTCTCGATGAAAGAATTCTAATCACTTTTCGTGCTAGGGTTTTCAAAGTTAGGATTTTTAGTTCCTAGGAATTAAGATTTTAGAAATTCAATATTGAATTTAATTAAATATTTCGAATTATTTTTTAAAAATTCATCAATTATCTATGGAAGAATTTTAATTGATTTTTGTGTTAGGGTTTTTAATTTGAGTTTGGGTTTTTTAATTCGTTGGAATTGAGATTTTATAAATTTAATTTCTAATTTAATTAAATACTTCAATTTTTTTTAATTTTCAATTAAACAAAATTTTATTTTTTAAAAGAAATTAAATTAAAAATATTAAATGAAGTGTCGCACTTACCTAGGTGGCGGGTGATTGTACTTTGCCACCTCATATGCCACCTAAGGTAGGCTCCGATAGTAGGCAACTTTACTAGGCTGCCTAGCATTATTGTTTCATTATTAACAATAAGATGATCATATGTGGGTAAGATGATGTCTTTTTCCAACAATGACGAATAATATATGTCTTGACATTATTTCATGCTACCACAAGAGTGTTAATTATATGTTGTGTATTAAATTTTTTGCCGCTGGATAATGGGTGATTTCCATTGCGCTCAGATTCATCAAACAAATGCTTTATGAAACAACTTTTGTACTTGATTTTAAAATTTGCAATTATCCCTCCATCAAATTATTGGAGGTGTGACATTGTATTTGGCGGAAGATAATCAACCTGAATAACTAACTATAAGCATAACATACTGCCATAAACAATTATGAATGCCATAATAAATACCTTAATATGTGTTAGTTAGAATTTTGGGGTACTTTTTGGGTTAAAAAGTCAATTTTTTTTTTTGAAAAAATTATGATATTCCTTTTCTTTGAGAGAAAAAAAATATAAATTTGAAACTAGATGTGATTTTTAATTTAAAATGATAAAATTAATTTTAGGGGACAAATGAAAGTGTCGGGAAGGTGTTGTAGTGGAGAGTCGGACTTAGAATTGGATTTGGCTCAATTTTAGCCCGATCTAACTCCCAGCCCACAAGTAATACAATTGCTTTTCCATATCATTTAATCATATCAATCCGACCAAATATTTGTATTTATTTGAACCTTATATAGGATATTGTGGTGGGAAAATGATTTGAGTCACTTATGGGTCGAAGGTAAGATTATGGCAACCCGAAAATACCAAGGTTCCAAGAAATTACAAGCAACATGGGCCGAAGCCCAAGATCAAGACAATTCGGCCGAATATATTTTGGCTGAGGAAACAACTCATCAGGCCAAAGAGACTCATCCTAAAAGCATCTTAGGACACTCCAAGACGTCAAAAGCTAAAGCTCAACGAGTCAAATAATATATCAAGAATTCAGCTTTCGGCCGAAGGAGGCCAGCAGACCTTCGACCGAATCAGACCTAACGAACCTTCGGCCGAAGCAAGCCCAAGAAACCCAACAACCTTCTGGACACTGTAAATCGGGCCCAAGCTCAATCCACTCTATGTAGGGTTTCCTGAATCAACCCCAACTGAGATATCCTTCTCTAAATATAATAAGGAAACCAAGTTCAAGGAAGATGAGGAGTCCCAATCCATATGGAAATAAGACCCAGATACCTCCTATAAATAGGGGTAGGGATGATTTTAAAAGGATCCGATTTTTCATTATTCATTAGAGCTAAACTCTGTGAAATCATCTTTGTAAGCTTTTAGCTAATTTTCTCGAGTAATCTTAGCATTATGTTTGACTGTGGTTTATTTGGCACCACAGATATATTTATAAATCTTTTTCATCTATGAGGATATAATGTGTGGTATCTCTAGCAACCAAATATACATCATGAATGTTTTCATGTTTTTTCATATCCTCTGCTATAAACAAAACACATATATTCTAAAATATTTCTATTAATATTCTTGACATACATAATATTTACATATACAAAACTTAGTAAAAAAATAATTTATATAAAACTCATATAATCATCAGACAGATAACATGTTTTTCAGTACTCACTGTATCCCGAAAACTTCTCAATATCAATATCTATATCATTAAATAAATCTATTATATAGAAATTTTAAATATTTTCCTAAGAAGTCCGTTCTTCGAGAGTCATATTAGTCGCATTAGTTTCCACAACTTTCCTCTTACCTTTCTGGGATAACTTATATAAGTCCACCAAAATATTTGGTGTTTGGCTTTAACAAACAAAATAATCCACACTCTCAATTCTTAAAAAAAAAAAAAATTAAATACACTTTGAGATTTATTATTCCTATTCTCAGCATTTTTTATCTCTATTCTAGGACTCATCTCGAATCTAAATATTATTTCTAAAATTTTATGAACTGTATCTTTTACGATTATATCCACAATTATTCCACGACCTTAATTACTTCCATCATGATCATTTTCACGATTGCAAATATCTACGATCATAACCACCACCTCTACTATGATTATTATAATTTCTACAACATTTATATTTATTCATATTAATTTCTTGTGGTGCAACTGTTAGGAAAATCGGGCTCGTCGCAGCGGAATTTGTCTCGATCAATAAGTAAACAAAACAAAAGACAAGAAACAAAATATTAACGCACCAAGATTACGTGGAAACTCAAAACGGGAAAAAACCACGGACGTCAAGACGGACAGAGATTTTCACTATGTAGCAAAAGATATTACAGCCACAACCAGAAAACACTCTCTAACTCAATTACAAGACTCACCCAAGCTCACAAGAAAGAAACTCACAAGACACTCAGGATCTCTCAATTTGTGTCTCTACAATTGAAGACTACATCATCATATTTATAGTGAATAATGATTTACTTACCAAGTAAATCATAATAAACTAGGAAACCTATTATTACTAGAATTCCTAAAAAAGAGGAAAAAGATTCTTTCCTAATTGCAATTCTAATAAGCCATAAATACAATTCCTAATCAAATATAATACTTCCAAAATAGTCTTCAAATCTTTCACTTCCAAAAGAGTCTTCAAATTTTTCTCAGCTTCCAAATAAAGACTAGTATATTGAATACCAATTTTTGTCAAACCCTAACAAACCACCCCTTGACAAAAATTCCCTAAACTTGCGTCCCTTAAACGACGATCATGATTCTACATCGAGCCATCATATCCCACCATGAAGATATACACACTTAGGAACCATCAAACGATCCATCCTAAGATTTATTCCGGCACATGTCGATACAACCCTTGCTGATTAAATCATGGTGCAACTTCCTTAACTGGCTTTCAAGAAAGTTCATCAGCCATCGACATCTTATCCACCACACATCCGCATTAACGCCAGTCCAATGCCCATGTGCAAAACTTGTGGCCGCCAGAAGTACTACATCCTCTTTCATGGCACCATGGTGGTTAGCGACCTGCCATGAGGATGTACCCATTCCTCCTTAGAGGAAGTCACCTTCATCAGCTTCTAGCAAGGAGACACATGGAGTATCTCCATCAACGGAGTCCTTTGCCGAACTTGCTCCTTTACAATCCCTCCTCAGATGTCCCTTTTGTCCACACTTCCAACACTGGATGTTCTTCTTGGAGTACCCATTCTTTCCATTCTTTTCTCGAGTCATCAGAATTGACTGATTATCAGAGTTATTATTTTCACTCTTCAGTCTTTTCTCTTCAGAGATCAACTTATTCACAACCTCTGAAAAACTTACCGTCGAGTTTCCATGCATCAGGATCGGTTTCATATACTTGTATGAATCAGGAAGAGACCAGATCAATTTCAATGCCTTATCCTCGTCATCGATCTTCACTCCAATAGACTCCAACTCAGAGATGATCCCATTGAGTTCTGCCAGATGATCAGAAACTTTCGTACCTTCATCCATCTTCAATAGATGAAATTGTTCCTTCAGGTAGAATCGATTGCAGACGCTGTTTGCTTGGTACAACTCTTCAAGTCTTCCCCAAAGTTCTCTTGCAGAAGTTGTTCCTTGAATATTCGCAAGAACATTCTTGGCCAGACACAGTCGTATCAAACTTGCAGCTCTCTCATCGAGTTCCTCCCATTCATCGTCACTCATCAGGGATTTTTCGGACTTTTCAGACTTCTCTTTACCAGTTTCTTTTTCACCAGAGCTTTCAGAGACTACCGCAATTGTTCTCTCAACGCCTTTTGCAATCCATGTTGGATCAGGATATCTTTGACTTGTACTTGCCACAAGACAAAATTGATTTTTCCATCAAATTTCTCCACATCGAATCTTCCGGTGTACATCTTGCTTGTAGACATGTTTACTTCAACAATCGAAACTCACACGAACCTCGGCTCTGATACCACTTGTTAGGAAAATCGGGCTCGTCGCAGCGGAATTTGTCTCGATCAATAAGTAAACAAAATAAAAGACAAGAAACAAAATATTAACGCACCAAGATTATGTGGAAACCCAAAACGGGAAAAAACCACGGACGTCAAGACGGACAGAGATTTTCACTATGTAGCAAAAGATATTACAGCCACAACCAGAAAACACTCTCTAACTCAATTACAAGACTCACCCAAGCTCACAAAAAAGAAACTCACAAGACACTCAGGATCTCTCAATTTGTGTCTCTACAATTGAAGACTACAACATCATATTTATAGTGAATAATGATTTACTTACCAAGTAAATCATAATAAACTAGGAAACCTATTATTACTAGAATTCCTAAAAAAGAGGAAAAAGATTCTTTCCTAATTGCAATTCTAATAAGCCATAAATACAATTCCTAATCAAATATAATACTTCCAAAACAGTCTTCAAATCTTTCACTTCCAAAAGAGTCTTCAAATCTTTCTCAGCTTCCAAATAAAGACTAGTATATTGAATACCAATTTTTGTCAAACCCTAACAGCAACCGCACCAATAGAATTTTATTTGTGGTTTTCTTGTGGTGCAACATTTACACTTTGGTGATTAAATTTGTAAAATTCTAAAACTTACATTTTCACATATTTATTTGTTTATCAATTGCTCATCATGGATAGTTGTTCATGTTTTTCCAATTTTCTATATATCAGTACTTTATCTCTCATGATTCCAGTTTTGAAGTGACAAGTGAAGTTCAACAATCTCCAAGTGATTTAAAATCTTTGATCATTAAATTTAGCCGGTCATATCTTGTTCTAAGGAAATCAATTTGCCATCTATGGTCGTATATCTCTTTCACAGCATTCCATAAAATCAACTAATCCTTTCTTGAATGAATATTCAATTCTTAGACTTTCATTGATATGATGCTTGATAATTTCTATAGTTAGGGATTTTATTTTTTTTTCATGAGAGAAGCATCATTCTCTTCTTTAATTGTATCTCGCAAATCTCTAATTTGCAGATGTACTTTCATATTTGTTACTCGTGTGATATAGTTTTTCCAAACAGATCAAAGCATGGAATTTTAATTTTTTCCAATTAATATATTTTTTCGAGTATTCCTTTCAAATACATCAACATGTTTGTAATCAGTGAAATGTCAAAATGATCAACACCAAATAATAATAATAATAATAATAATAATAATAATAATAATACAACACATAAATTAAGGCAATAAATATAAATAACAATTAAATAAAAAATTTCAACTAGACTAGTAATGCTTTCTAGAAATCTTGAGTTGGCATAGCCTAACATCACATGAGATATTAAATTTAATTTTCACATATTTTGGACAACACATTTCAACTTATAGGAAATTTATTAAATTTTCTTTTTAAAAAAAAAAACGTTTTTAGGGACTAAATCAAAATTTGAAAATAATTAAGTGAATAAATAAGCATCTTGAATATTTCCCGAGCATTATCTCAATTAAACAGTTATCTTAATATCAAAATCTCAATTTGTTTAAAAGCTCAAATAAAACTTTCAAAATAGTCTAAATTTTAACATACTGTCATCAATTTATGATATAGCAGATCCACTAGAGTGTAACCTTAGAGCTTTATGTCGATAACATGTTATAAAATAAATAAATTAATTATTTAATATAAATGATAAGTTGAAAAATTAAGACTAGAAGTAATGACATAATTGGAGAATAATTTGAGAGCAAGTAGCCAACTTTATTATTGTTAATCATGCATTTTATAGGTAACAGGTGTCACGTCCATAGCTGGGGCTATTAAATATATTTTATTATTTGACTGATTTTATAAATACTTTTGAAATTGGGAAAAACTTTGAATTAAAAGAACTCAGATGGGCTTATTTGCAATTTTATAGTTATTAGGTGAAAAACTAGGTTTCATTATGAATTCCAAAAGCCATCAGAAACACTATTTCATTGTCTCTCTATGCTCTCTCTCCATCTTCCAAAATTCTGCAAACCAAACCCTAGCCGACATTTAGGTTTCACTCTACTGTTTTCAACATGTTCCAAAGAAAGTGTTCTTAGACCATCTTGCTTGTCTGCCCTCATGACTGTCTTTTTCTTTGTAATGTGAGTTTTGGGGTGTGTTTTCTGTTTGAGTCACAATTTGTCGAAGAGAGGTATTTCAAAAGTTTTAGAATTGTTCCTTGATGTCTCTGTCTGAACACACCTTTGGAAACCCTAACTATCTAATTCTTATGTTCGTTCGATGTCTGGCTTTGATTTTTGTTTATCTATTTGCTAGGCGACGGAGTAGGTAAACGTCACCTAGAGTAGTCCTGCTGTTGGAATAGCGTATTACGATTAGTAGCCATGTTTAGGCCCTTACTTATGTATGTTATTGTCTGTTCTGCGATGCATTAACATGGACTTAACTTAAAAGTATATTAAAACATGAATTTGGAATCTATATTATGTTTGATGCTTTTGATTCTGCTATTCATCCCAGTGATAAATGGTTTTTGCTGAACTACTATGAAAATCTGTTGAATGTTGAAATTATAATCTATTTAATCTAAGAAATAAAGACCTATCGGAAGCATGATAGCGATAAGACCGGCATGCCATAGGGATTGATGTAAAAATCGATACGTGAAAACATACAGGCTCTTAGAGCCTTCTGGATGTGATGACATCAGACCTTGTTGCCTTCTGGATGTGACGAAATCAATCTATCTACAGCTTTGCTCAATCAGTCTAAGGTCTCTGACTTTTTTTTCTGGAGTTATGCTCACACTCTGTTTCTATTCCTAATTTCGTTATTAAATTAAGGATGAGCATGATAACAATATCTGAAATATTCTGACATACATTGATGCATTATAAAATTTGGCATCATTTGTATACAATAATCTACATGACAATTTGATATAATCTAGCATATATCTGTCATACTCTGTAAATCTGATGCATTCCGAGCCTAATAAGACCCTACTTAATTTGAGATTTGATGCATTTTGGACAAGTATAGTATATGAACCTGATAGTTTATTGTATTTGTATTAATGATTCTAAACTGAATTGCTTTATGTTATTTGGGTTAATACATTGCCTTTAGACTAGATTGTTTCATAAATGGTTAATTTGAAGAAATATTTAAAAGTTGAAGTTAATACGAATTAGACTTAGCGTAAACAATCAAATATTGCCTAAGTCCATCGCCAAGTTTAATAGAAGTTAGGTGAAACCTATGTCAGAAGTTAGCACCATTACCATAGGCCATCGCCAAGCTAAGTAGTAGTTGGAAATATCTTCATCAGGAAATTGTGCCATTGCCAATGTCCATCGCCATGATGCAAGCGATACCCTCCTAAACAATGAACCTTTGCCAAGTGTAAGACCACATCATCCAAGACTTCAAAATTCCTTTGCTAAGTCTGGTTTGCCAAGATGCAGACGATACTCTCCCTAGTAGTTAAGCTTCACCAAATTGCCTCACAATTGCTGAATGATACATTTTTCCTTTCATAAGTATCGCCAATCAGTCTTACTATAATTCAGGTAACACTTTCCTCTTTTATCAGGTATTACCAATCACCATCGCTAGAAGCCTTCTCAAAATTAGTGTATCGCCAATAAGTTGGCACTATCTTCCCCTATGGCCAAAAGTATCTCAAAGCACCCTTCTATTTTCATTTTTTCTTTTAAAGTTTTTCTTCTTGAAATTACCTTTTCAAAAAGGTATTATTAGCCCGATTTGGACTTAAAATGAATAAGTTATGGCCATTTTAAATTTTAGAGCTTTTCAGGGTATTCTGGCCCCTATTGAGTGCTTATTTACCTCTAAAAAACTATTAAGCATATCTTACATTCGTCTTCTGCATCACCTTAGTCTGTCTTCTATTTCTTCTTAGTCTATTTGATTCTGTTTGTCATTTTATAACCTCAACTTCAATTCTGAGCGTGGGATAATCTATAATAACTTAATATATGATCTAATTGTGTCTAATAAATGAATTGGAACTTAAAAAAGTGAGCTAGGACTTCTTAAGGAATCTTCCTCTATTAACAAAAATCTATATGGTCTGAGACTAATTCTGAGTTTCTAAATTTTGTACTTCTCCGTTTGCTTCTGTTTTAGGCATCTGGTATGACAGGTAAGTTACATTTGTTGTGTGATTATGATTAATTTTTAATCTAAGATGCATTATGTTTGTGGATGTTGGGATTGACTTACTAACCAGAAATTTGATAGTCTGACCTTATTGTTTCTTCATTTTTATTTTGTATGTTAATTTTTCTAATCAGGACGGGAAATGCTGAGTTTAGAAGTCAGGTGGTGTAGTAAGAGCATACACATATCGCTCCATGAATCTGTTCTGACATTGGTTTTTAAATTTGCTTTTGCTCATATTTTGTTTCAATTTCTATGCTATATTATACTATTTCAATTGTAAACCAAATTTTAATCATTATGTTTCCAAATTTTGTATTCAAATGGTTTAAGAAAAGTTTTTGGATAATGTACCGCTGCACATTTGGTTTGGGTTTCAAAAATATTTTTTTCATTAAGAAAATTGATATCCTTTTCAGTTTTGATTATATATACATATATATATATTATGTCTTTTTCTGTAAAATCAGGTGTCCGTCTATCGTGGCATCCGTCTCCCTATATCTATCTGTCTGTAAGGCGGGGGTTTGATCGTCATAACATGAATTAAGATAAAATTTACATAGTCTGTGTATTTATTATTAAAAAACCAAATATATGTATATAGACATGTGGAAAGCCACTTGACGTGAAACAATTATGATTTTTTTTTAGCAAATTGAACTCAAACCCCTTGAATGAAAGTAAATTATAACTAGATAAAAATTTTGCATTAATTGACAAATAAATCTCTTGTACTAACTGAAGAACAAATTTTGATTGTTTCTCATGTTGATGTCGGTGGTAATTTGAGATTTTTGTTGGGTGATGAAATTGGCAAAAATATTTGGTAAAAAACTTAAGTTGTTATCAAGAACTGAAAAACATAGATTGTTGACCAGGAACATGCTGTATAAAATTCTCAAGTTGTGCTCTTTTAAACAATGGACTTTGGATCTGAAATTAGGGTCAAAAGTAGTGACACATTCACAGTGTTTGATAACTTTGCTTCATATTTGATTTCACTATTGAAGTAACTTATGTTGTTTCATGTGTATTTGTTGTGATGTTCATATGTTGATTGATTTTATATGAAAATACAAGTTTTCAAAGGTAGACATTTTACCAAAATTGATAAATCCAACACCTTTCTTGTTCGAATTGAGGAGGAAAATGATATGCTTCGAATGGATACTAGCTACCTATAAAGATAATTTTTATACATTAAGGATGGTGGAACAAGGTGAAACTTCCCTCAAATGAATTAGTGATGTTACAGATTTGAGGACTTACTCCCCCAGTAAGATGATATGAAAAATGTCTACTGGTAATTTATGCAGATATGTTAGATAAACAATGAGAAGAAACAAGCTAAAATTTTCTGGGTGAGTTATGTATCAAATAGCATGCCAATACTTCTTTAAAATGACATATTATTCATCTTCCAGATATAAAATCTCTTTATTTTATTCTTTGTCGGTTTTCTTAACGATAAGAAGTAAAGGAAAACAAAGATCTAGAACTTAGACTTGCTGTAGAAATGTTACAAATATGTGTAACGGGAACATATATTTAGAATGTAATGTATGAATTGATATCATTATCACTCTTGATAGTATCTTATAGACTAATGAATAAGTAGAAAAGGAAAAAAAAAATTGTTTCTTTCTCATAAAAAAATTTGTTAGAATAAGTTCATAGAACTAAATCCATTTTATGAGCTTGGTTTGCAAGCTAGTCCTAGTTGACATCCAATGACTAAGAAAATGTCAGTGAAAAACCAAAAATTAAAAATTCAACAGTACGGTCAACAAGCTCTTTACCTCCCACATAGTTTGGATTGATGGGGTAAACTTTTTTTCAAACACATCTAACGACAACATTTTATTTCCCCCTATCTAAGAACTTGTTCTATATCAAACAAATTTTTTCCTCTTCTCGTGGCATTTGAATAGACAAATATGTATATACAAACACCAAATAAAGACACAATTGAATTAACCTATCATAGAAAAAAAATGTGATGGTGTATTGTGAAAGTAAATACAAATTTGAAACGAATAGCATGTATAAAAAAAGAATATTATCTTACCAACGAAAGGACAAATCCAAAATAGAGTTTTTCTCATCAAAGTAAAAGGAATTAAGATGATAAAGATATGTAATATGATAGATTGACAGTGCTCTACACTCATTCACACACAGTTTTTCATTTATTATACTAAATTATCTAGAAAATGGAGCGAAGAGGTAGTTAAGTCATTGTTGGGAAAACACGGCTAGCTCTGATACCACTTGTTGAACAAATCGGTGATCTAATGCAGCGGAGATGAGTATTGGTAACCACAAAGTAAAACAAATATACGCAAGGCAAGAAATAAAGATAGAAAATAAGACACAAGGTTTTTACGTGGAAACCCAAAACGGGAAGAAACCACGACCGTCAGGACGATGAGAGACTAATTCACTATGTAACAATAAAGCAACAGTTACAACCAGATTATCACTCTCTCACTCCCCAATCCAATTATATTGGTTACAGTCTCACACACAAGCTCTCCTTATGTGGCTCTCACAAGATAACAGGACTTGATCCTAGAACTCAAGATCTCCATGGTTCTCAGGCCCTCATGGGGCACCTCCCATACCTAACCAACTAGATCTACATTGTTCTCTCAGGATATCTAATAATAGATACAAGCACCATATTTATAGCATTAGATTACTTAGTCACAAAGTAATCCTAAACCATTAAGAAAACCTTTTCCTATTTAGGATTCCAAAGGATCTCTTTCCTAATTAGAATCCACTCTAGGAAATATCATTCCTAATCAAATATGATACTTCCAAAACAGTATTCGAGTCTTTTCCAAATTACCAACCAATTATGAATACCGGAATATACCTAAATTCTCGTCAAAATCCTAACAGTCATGGCAGTTACAAACAGATAAGGTAAAATAGCAATTTATCTTTTCTGAAAGCCAAATAATCAACCTTACCGTCGATCCTTGGTTTTCATTAGTGAGAGGGATTTATTTGTTAATTGACACAAAATGTTTATCAGCCCTTAATAAACATTCATTCAAATATATGAGTGCAATTTCCTCTTTTTTTTTTTTTCTATAAATCTTACTAAAGCATATACTTTAAAGTTTCATTTTATTGATGGTTAAAAATTTTTAAAGTTTGAGACAGAAACAAATAAAATAAAAGAAACTTATATTTATATATATATATATTAACTAATATTATCAAAATAAATATAAAAAATTTTATTCTATTCTTGCCTAAAATGAGTTAAAAATATAATAATGAATAATATATATATATATATATATATATATATATATATATATATATATATATATATTCTTGGACATATTTACACAATGATGTAGTCAATTCACAACTCAAAACTGGTAGTGGAACGTGGAAGGTTCAAGTGACAGAACATATTCATACATACTATAAAGGTAACAAAATAAGGTGGTGGGTCGGGTTGACCCCAAATGGAACCCTAACTTGGTTGTGTCAACCTGTTTATTAAATTATTTGAGATATGTCAATTCATATACGAACTATTTAGTTAAATATGTCGACGAATTGACCAGTCCACTTATTAAAATAAATGAATTAAAAAAAAAAAATTTAATTCAATATTATATTTAAAATAAAAAAAAATCAAAATTAATTACCAACATCACAAACTTTGCAACATCACAACAGGTATGAGATAAACAAAATCAAAGAAATAAATTGTCCAATGCAAGTTGTTTAACAAATAGTTCAAGATGCAAAATAAATAAATAATTAATTAAAAATTAAAACTAATTATAAATCATAAAATCATTAATAAAAAGATTTTTTTTTTTTAATTTTATGGAGTTTTGTAAAACAATTGATACCGATTTTTCACCTAATAAATCACTTTTAACTTATTCGATCCAATTGAGTAATCTATTAAGACCAATCTAAATTCAAATACTTTGATACATTAAATTCGTCAACCAATTCGTGCTCAACCTTCATTTATAAAACATGAATTCGAATTTGATTATGATCAAAATTGTTACTCCAAGTAAATTAATATATATATATATATATATAATATGGAAAAAAAATCAATTTCACATAAAAAAAATGAAAAAAGAAACCTACCTGTATGTATACAGAAAAATAATACTCCATAATTGGAATAAGTTTACATTTAAACTTTTTTATTAGACTCAAAATACATCATCTTTATTTATTAGTCCAATATATTATATAAATAAAAAAATATTTTTTTTAAAAAGTTGTTTTAATAATTATATGACTATTTAAATATGTAATTATTTAAAAAAATATTTATTATTATTTTTTAATAAATACAAATTATCAATTCAAGTTTTTGTTTTTTAAAAAAAAATTAATTTAAATGATAAATAAATATATATATTGATATGTGTAGTAGCTAAAGAAATACATAATTTATTTTATAAATAAAATAACAATTTCATTATAAATTTATGATAATTGTGAAATTTTAATAAATTTTTTGTTTATTTAATTTTAAAATAATAGAGTATTGTTGTAAAAGGAAAAATAGAGTCGGGGTAGAAGAGAAGAAAATAGTTCAATATTAAATGGAAAGATGTTGGAATTAAAAAGTAACCTGGTAATTTTGATTTGGATCTTGATATGCTTCTCAAATATTATAGAATTGTGATATATGAAAGAAGAAATATTGTTGGTGAATGAACAAAATAACACAGCAAAAGCAAAAGCAAAATCACGAATCTTATTCATCTCAGATTGATTACACATATATATATAGTAACTTTGAAATGGACAGGTGTCTGTGTGCATGTAAAACATACTGCATGCATGACACATGTACTGAACAGGTGGAGATCCACTTTCAAATGATATTCACAACACTCCCCCTTAGATTTCCACCATTTCAGATATTTGACTGTCTTGTGATGGCGTGGTGGATGTATGTTATAAATAAGATAAAAACAAGTTGGATGTTTTTGTAAACAAACAAAACCCAATAGTTTTTTGAAACTAATAAAACCCTTAAATGTTTTTGGAAACAAGCAAAACCCAGGTGTTTAAACACTCAAATATTTTTCTTTCAAAATCTGATCCTTTACTTCATTTATTTCTTCCTTTTAATAGGAAGCATTACATTGAAAGTTTAAAGGAAATAAAACTGCCTACCATAAATGTAACTAAATAGACATTAACAACAGCCATAATAAAAATGGAAATAAAGACAAGTTAAGATAACAAAAGTAACATAAAAGAACTTGAAAGGTCATTCTGGAAAGATCCAAATATGGGCTGAATATATGGATCAGATTTCATGGGTTAAGTTCTTCTGATTGGGCCTCTCTATAGTCACCAATTATGAGGGCTTGAAACAGCCCAAATGGCTTTAAAAGAAACCCTATTTTCTGGTCATACCCAACTGCTATTTCAGGTCCAATAATGCTTGGTACTCCATCATCTCCCAAAGGTGCACAAAGGCCCATGTCCAAGGCATCTTGATAGGCTAGGCTAGATGGACCTCCATCATCCTCCCCTTCTTGAAAAGATTCCCCTTCGACAGAAATTTGCATGGTGTCCTCCTTATACTTAGCTAAGTCACTTACATTGAAAGTGTTGGAAACTTTATAAGTTGATGGTAATTCCACTTTGTAAGCATTCTGATTTACCCTCTTGATGATCTTGTAAGGACCTTCAACCTTAGGCATAAGTTTGTTCTTTCTCTTAGAAGGGAATCGTTCCTTCCTCAGATGAACCCACACCATATCACCTTCTTTAAACTCAACAACAGATTTTCGCTTGGCTTGCATCTTGTAGGCTTCATTCTTTTTCTCAATGTGGGCTTTGGCCTTAGCATGGAGTTTGACAATCTCAGCAGCTCTATCTTCAGCCTTTAAGTTCGAAGGAATACTAGAATGTACGTTGCTCAAATCAAGAGGAACAGATGGATTAGCTCCATAAACTAATTCAAAAGGAGTAAAATTGGTAGTCTTACTCTTTGAACTGTTGTAAGCAAATTCAGCATGAGCCAACAAAGTATCCCAATTCTTCACTTTTCCCTTCAGCAAACTTCTCAAAATATTGCCCAAGCTTCTGTTGACCACCTCGGTTTGTCCATCGGTCTGGGGATGGAAGGCAATACTAAACTTCAAGGTAGTTCCTAACCTCGCCCACAAGTGTCTCCAAAAATGACTTAAGAATTTCACATCCCTGTCACTTAGTATACTCCTTGGAACTCCATGAAGTTTTACAATATTTTTAAAGTACAAATTCAGAACACGAGATGCATCATTTGTTCTGTTACAAGCTATAAAATGGGCCATTTTTGAGAACCTGTCTACTACAACCATAATGGAATCATGGTTTCTTCTTTTCCTTGGCAAGCCAATAATGAAATCAATACTTACATCTTCCCATGGGGAGCTTGGAACTGGTAAAGGCATGTATGGTCCATGAACTTGTGTAGTCATCTTGGACTGTTTGCAAGTATTACAGCCCTCAACAAGTCTTGAAACCTCTTTCCGCATTTTTGGCCAGTAGAAATTCCTACAAGCCAGTTCATAGGTTTTGTCTCTACCAAAGTGACCAGCTAGACCTCCACCATGGACCTCCTTAAGAATCGCTTCCCTTAGAGAACTTTGAGGAACACAAACAGCATCAAGTTTGAAAAGATAGCCATCATGAATTGTGAAATTCCTAAATGCACTATCTTCCCTAACCCTCTCCCAAATCTGACCGAAGTCCCCATCATTTTCATACAAGGTCTTAATGTCCTCAAATCCTATCACATGAGCATGCATGGTACTTAGAACTTTATATCTTCTAGACAAAGCATCAGCCATAACATTGCTTGGACCATCCCTATACTTCACCACAAAATCAAAGGTTTGCAAGTATTCTACCCAGGATGCATGTCTTCTACTTAACTTGGCTTGGGTTTGTATGTATTTTAAGGCTTGATGATCAGTATATAGGATAAAAGAATTAGCCAACAAATATGCACTCTAATGTCTAAGAGCACGAATCAGAGCATAGAACTCAAGATCATAAGCAGAATATTTTCTCCTAGACTCATTCAACTTCTCGCTAAAAAATGCAACGGGTTTTCCTTCTTGGCTCAAAATTGCCCCTATTCCTACCCCACTAGCATCACACTCCAATTCAAAAGGCAAACAGAAATTAGGCAAAGCTAAAACATGAGCTTTTGTCATAGCATTTTTCAAGGTGTTAAAAGTAAGAGTGGCTTGAGGGGTCCATTTAAACATTCCCTTTTTCATGCAATCTGTTATAGGACTTGTTATAGTACTGAAACCCTTAATAAATCTCCTATAAAAAGAACAAAATCCATGAAAACTCCTGACTTGAAACAAATTACTTGGAATGGGCCAATCAACAATAGCCTTAACCTTTTCAGAATCCATACTTATCCCATCTTTAGACACAACATACCCCAGAAAACTAATGGTGCTATCACAAAAATGACATTTCTCTATATTTGCATACAGTGATTCTCGGTCCAAAACTTCAAAAACAAGTCTCAAATGCATGCAGTGCTCATGTAAGCTAGAACTGAAAATAAGAATATCATCAAAGTATACCACCATAAATTTGTTAAGGAATGGTTTAAGTACCTCATTCATGAGCCGCATAAAGGTAGAAGGTGAATTTGAAAGTCCCATTGGCATGACCAACCATTCATATAGCCCCGCATTAGTTTTGAAGGCTGTTTTCCACTCATCACCTTTTTTGACACGAATTTGGTAGAATCCATTTGCAAGATCAATTCTTGAGAATACTGAAGCTCCATGCAATCTGTCAAGCATGTCATCAAGCCTTGGAATTGGAAATCTGTACTTGATTGTGATCTTGTTAACAGCCATTGAATCAATAACCATCCTCCACTTGCCATTCTCTTTCGGAACTACAAAGGCTGGAACAACGCATGGAGAGACACTTTCTCTTATGAATCCTCTCTCTAACAGTTCATCAACCTGTTTTTGTAATTCATCACTCTCTTTAGGGCTCATTCTGTAGGATTGTTTGTGAGGAATTTGGGATCCCAGAACAAAACTGATCTCATGTTGTATGGTTGTTAAAGGAGACAAACCGGTTGGTAAAGTGTTTGGAAAAACTCTTGGAAATTCATTGATAAGAGATTTTACCTCATTTGGCATAACATTCTTTAGCTTAGGTTCATCCTCTATATCAATTGGAATAAAGCTCGGCAGCTCCTCCATGATTACACTTTTCTCATCATTGGACAATAATCCCACAACTCCAAGTTCTCCCTTCTTTTTCCTATTCTTTGGCAGCAAGGGTTAAAGTAAAATTTTCTTTCCTCCATGAAATAAAGAGTAAGTATTCGCCCTCCCTTGGTGGTGGACATCCCTGTCATACAACCATGGCCTTCCAAGAAGCAAATGACAAGCTGTCATAGGGATAACATGACAGTTCACCTCATCTTCATATTCTCCAATTGCAAAAGGAACTAGGCACTTCTTAGTGACCCTAATTTCATGCTTTGGATCCGACCAAGTCAACTTGTAAGGGGTATCAATTAGCTCGGTTTTCAGTCCCAACTTAGATACCATCTCACTGGAGACAACATTCTCACAAGCACCACTATCAATAACAACTTCACATAATTTATTATTTGTCATACACCGAGAGTGAAAAATGGATTTCCTCCTCCAGTCCTCTGGACTCTTTTCAAAGTTCAGAACTCGCATCATTACTAAACATTCCCCATCAAGCAAATTAGTATCACATACAAGGGCATCTCCCTCATCATCATGCAAATTAGAATCTATCCCAACAGATTCACTATGGTATAATTCTTCCTCAATCTCCTCTATCTCTCTAATCGTCATAACTTTCCTCGTAGGACATTCAGATTGGAAGTGTCCATATCCTTGGCATTTGAAACATTTCAAAGTTTTTTTAGAGGTACTTTTAGATGTTGGGACAGATTGGGTGTCTTTAGGTGTGTTGGAAGTGTTTTGTGTGTAAGAAGGGGTTTTTGGTGAGGCCGTCTTTATAGGTGAAGAATTGGAGCCACTAGAACTCTGTTTGTAAGGTGAGGTGTAAGTGGAAGGTTGGTTGGTATTGGTTCTATTTTGGCGTGACTGTTTCAAACTTGCCTCACTTTTCAAGGCCAATCTTTTTAATTCGATGAGAGACTCATAAGGATAGAAACTTACAATATCTTGGATGTCAAGACGTAAACCTTGAAGAAAACGCCCTATGATCAGCTCTTCAGTCTCCTCCACTTCACATTTTAGCAAAAACTCCTCAAATTCCATGGTGTACTGCTCCACAGTTTTGGTGCCCTGTTTGAGGCTCAACATCCGCTCAATCATTTTCTGCTTGTAATGCGGTGGTAAGAACACCACATCCATCTCCTCTTTCATCCTATCCCACTATGTAATTTGAGGCCTTCCTTCCTTTGTTCTTTGTTTTTGTAAATTTTCCCACCAAAGGGCAGCATACCCTTTCAATCTCATGGCTGCAAGTTTCAATTTCTTTGTCTCGGATACCTCCCTTAATTCAAAGGATCTCTCCATTGAATATACCCACTCAAGATAGGCATCAGCATCAATCTTCCCATGAAATTCCGGTAATTCAATTTTATAATTGAAAAACTCCTCTTGCCTCTCTCCACGTTGGGGTGGTGGCATTCTTCCACCTCGGCCAAATCCTCCAAGTCTTCTCCCTCGGCCTCTAAAACCTCCATGGACAAGACGTTGATCATCTTCATTATGTTCTTCGTCATCCAGATCCTCTTCATTAAGATTTCGGTTAATCAAAGGGGAATTCTGGACAAGTGTTTCGAAGGCCTCATTCTTGGCCTTAAGAGCCTCAATTTCTAGCCTCATTGCCACAAATGCAGCGGATAAATCTTGATCTCCTGACATGATCTGATTTTTTTTATATGATCCGAGCTCTGATACCAACTGATGGCGTGGTGGATGTATGTTATAAATAAGATAAAAACAAGTTGGATGTTTTTGGAAACAAACAAAACCCAATAGTTTTTGGAAACTAATAAAACCCTTGAATGTTTTTGGAAACAAGCAAAACCCAGGTGTTTAAACACTCAAATATTTTTCTTTCAAAATCTGATCCTTTACTTCATTTATTTCTTCCTTTTAATAGGAAGCATTACATTGAAAGTTTAAAGGAAATAAAACTGCCTACCATAAATGTAACTAAATAGACATTAACAACAGCCATAATAAAAATGGAAATAAAGACAAGTTAAGATAACAAAAGTAACATAAAAGAACTTGAAAGGTCATTCTGGAAAGATCCAAATATGGGCTGAATATATGGATCAGATTTCATGGGTTAAGTTCTTCTGATTGGGCCTCTCTATAGTCACCAGTTATGAGGGCTTGAAACAGCCCAAATGGCTTTAAAAGAAACCCCATTTCTGGTCATACCCAACTGCTATTTCAGGTCCAATAATGCTTGGTTCTCCATCATCTCCCAAAGGTGCACAAAGGCCCATGTCCAAGGCATCTTGATAGGCTAGGCTAGATGGACCTCCATCATCTTGTTTAAACCTTGCCAGAAAAACTCAACGGGGGATAAAAATTGGACGAAGGAAAAAAAGTACAGTTGGTGAATCTAGAATTATAAAAATTCTCCCACTGATGATGACACCCATACATCTAATTTTCTAATCTGGAGAGTTTCCGCATTCCGATCTTGTAAACGAGTTTCTAGAATGTTGACGTCGACAATGATTTTGTTAATAGATCGGCTAGATTATTGGAAGATCAGATTTGCTTCACGTCGATTTGACCAGTATTCTGAAGCTCGTGGGTGTAGAAGAATTTAGGGAAAATATATTTGGTTAGATCTCCTTTGATGTAACCTCTCCGAACTTGGGCGATGCATGCAGTATTGTCTTCAAAAATTACAGTTGGCACATTCGTAGTTTGGGAGATACCACATGAATTCTGAATATGTTAGATCATTGATCTCAATCAAATACACTCTCGGCTGGTTTCGTGTAATGCCAAAATTTTAGCATGATTCGAGAATATGGCTACTAAAGTTTGTTCCGTAGATCTCTAGAAGATCGCAATACCATTATATGTGAAAATATAGCCAGTTTGAGAACGTTCTTTATGCGGATCCGAATATTATCCAGCATCGACATAACTAGTCAAACCCAGAAATTTATTAGAATTCGTATAAAATAATCCCAAATCTTTCGTACCCTTCGAGTAATGCAAAATATGTTTGATGTCATTCCAATGACGACGAATTGGTGCAGTACTATATCTTGCTAATAAATTTACAGTAATTGAGACATTTGGTCTCGTACATTGAGGCAAATACAATAGTGCACCTATTGCATTCAGGTATGGTACTTCAGGACTAAGTATTTGTTCGTCATCATCCTTTAGTCGGAATGGATTTTTTTGGGATCAAGTGTTCTTACAACCATGGGTGTACTTAATGGATGATCATTATCCATATTAAATCTTTTCAGAAGTTTTTCAATGTATGTTGATTGATAAACCAATATACCTGACGTGTGTCGAATCCGTCAAAGATAAAATAGATAATCCTGCTAAATACTAAATACAGTAGTAAACAGGGTGGAACCACAGAGAACGATATAATCAATTTAAATTCTGTGAATAGCCGGTGAAGTAATGGAGATTTTGGAATTGATAGGAAAAATAAACTAAATTAAAATTGTAAAGAAGTAAATCAATAGAAGAAATAATCCAGCAACTTCTATAGTCAATTATCGTGTTAATCATCGAATCTAAGTGTAATTATTTCAATTCAGTAACCATAGTTATAGCAGTTGACGTCGCGCCTAACCACCTAATCTTCCCTTAGCTATTAGACTAACCGGACAAGCACCTTCTAATTAGTCCCTAACCTAATTAGTAACCCCGACAAGCGCTTGACAGGTTCAACTGTAGATTTCTTTAAGAAATAGAAAGACCTATGGTCATAGCTAACAAATCAACAAAGCGCGTTCATTAACCTATGTTCACAACTTCACACAGCACGATGTATCACACTCTTTGCTACCTGTGTTAACTTAATTAAACGATTACATATTTAATCTTGTTAACTAGCTATGTGTTAACCTAATTGATCAATTAACCGGCCGAATTAACTAATCAAATAAATAAACACATTCAACCAAAACCATGAACAATAGTGAAGTGATGAATACTGCAGAAATAAATATTAAAGCACAAATCTCACAACACGAATAATTAAACCAATAAACTTTACTGGATCAAAATAACTTAGCTAGCTATGATCATAGCTAACATCATCGTTATTAATTCAACGTTCAAACCTAAAATGGAGAAATTAAATAAACCTCAGAACCCAGAAATAAAACTGAGCTCCCTTACATTGTATTGAAAACACTTATTTAAACCTAAAAACTAAAGATAGAAAAATCAGGAGAGATCAAATATCTCCCAATAAAATCTAACTTAAAGTTTAAAACTCATAAGCAAAAACTAACAAATCGTTAATAAGAAAAATTGATTCTTCATATCCTTGATTTTTGACTTAGTGGACTTTGAATTGACAAATTATCTCTGCAGCACTCATAAACCTTCAAATTTGTAATTTGATCCACAAACTGCACAAAAATATCAAATAAAGCAATTAAGTACTAAAATCATCAATTTAGTCCAACAATCATAGGAGAAATTAACTTTAAATATTGCATATTTTGCACTCCGTCAATACCATTTGATTTATGTTCAATTTTCAGACCAAGACAATATTTCGTTTTTCCCAAATCTTTCATCTCAAACTCTTTTTTCAAATATTCAGCAGTTTGTTTGGTCTCTTCAGCAATCTCAATGATAATCATATCATCCACATAAACTGCTATGATGGAAAAACCAGAACCTGATTTCTTGACGAAGATACATAGACATATAGCATTATTCTAGTATATTTTATTAAATACTCACTAAGGCGTTTATACCACATTCTCCCTGATTATTTTAATCCATATAGGGATTTTTGTAAATTTATGAAATATAAGTTTTGAGATCCTAATCGATATGATTCATGTAATTTCAATCCTTCTTGGAGCTTCATGTAAATATCATAAGCAAGTTATCCATATAGATATGCAATGACTACATCCATAATACACATTTCCAGTTTCTCAGAAATGGTAAGACTGATCAGAAAATGAAACGTAATAGTATCCATTACTGGGGAATATGTCTCATCATAATCAATTCCAGGTCTTTGGGAGAAACCTTGAGCAACCAAACATGCTTTATATCTCACAATTTCATTTCTTTCAATTCGTTTCCGAACGAATACCCATTTGTAACCAACTGATTGAAAATCTTCTGGTGTTTTCATTATGGGTCCAAAAACTTTTCGTTTATTCAGAGAGTTCAACTCTGCCTAGATTGCTTCTTCCCATTTTTTCCAATCATGTCTATTCCTGCATTCTTCCATACTACGTGGCTCATGATCATCATATAAAATTTCTACTGCCACAGTGTAGGAAAATAGATCATCAATTTTCATTTCATTTCAATTCCATATTTCTTGATCAAAATTACAGAAATTTCTTCATTTTTCGATTATGATATTTCTTGATTTTCTCCTTCAGGGAGATTATTTTAAGTGATCTCAACAACTTTTGGGATTTCATTGGATATGGTTTTAGGATCGAGATTATTTTTCTTTTTTTTTTTTCCTTGGAACTGTATCTTTTTAACCAGGTGGTCTTCCACGCTTCTAGAGTGGGATAGAAGTTTCATTTGCTATTGGCTTTTGAGATTATCCTTCTGAAATTAGCAGCTTCTATATAAGACTTGGTTATTTTCGAAGTATCATTAAATGCATCAGGCATTCGATTAGTTATCATTTGTAAATATTGGATCCTTTGAACTTCTAGTTGACATTGTGGAGTACATGGATCCATATGCGCTAATGTGGGAACTTTCCATGCTAATTCAAGTTTCTCTTCTTTAGAAATCTTTTCTTTTGCAAGTAACGAAAAGTTACTTTCATCAAATTGACAATCAGCGAATCTAACTGTAAACAAATCTCCTGTCAATGGTTCCAAATACCAAATAATTGATAGAGAATCAAAACCTACATATATTCCTAAAATCTTTGGGGTCCCATTTTGTTCTCTGAGTTGGGGTAATGGGTACATATACAGCACACCCAAATGTTCTCAAATGCGAGACGCTAGGAGGATGTCCAAATACTAACTGTAATGGGGAATATTGGTTATAAGTTGTTGGTCAAATACGAATCAATGCAGCAACATGTAATATAGCATGTCCGCAAACAGTTACTGGTAATTTTGAGGGCATTAACATAACTCGCACAATTATCTGAAGATGCTTAATTAATGATTCAGCTAATCCATTTGGAGTATGAACATGCGGCACTGGATGTTCAACATCAATCCCAGATACTTGACAATATTCATCAAATGCTTTCGATGCAAATTTCCCAGCATTATCAAGTCTTATAATATTAATAGGGTAATTTAGAAAATGAGCTCGTAATCAATGAAATAGTGCTGGCAGCTTAGCAAAAGTAACATTACGAGTAGATAACAAGTATGCATGTAACCATCTTGCGCATGCATCTATTAAAACCATAAAGTAGCGAAATGGTCTACTGGGTGGATGAATGAGTGCACATATATCTCCTTGAATTCTCTTTAAAAATGATGGAGATTCAAAACCTACTTTCGTAAACGATGGTTTTGTTATCAATTTTCCTTGAGAACATGGGATACACAGATCCCTATCATTCAGTAGGATTTTATAATTTCTCAGTGGATGCACTTCTGAATTCGCTATTATTCTTCGCATCATTATGGATCCTGGATGCCCAAATCGATCATGCTAAAGTTGGAATATTTTAGAATCAGAGAACTTCTAGTTCTCAATAGCATGGGTTTCAATATGCCTGATGGTTGTATAATATAATCCCGATGAGGAAATAGGCTTTTCAATCACAAGCTTCTGACCTGATTTGTTCGAAATAATACACAAATATTCGACACCCTTTTCATCAACTGTTTCAATATGATATCCATTTATTCTTATATCTTTAAAACTGAGCAAATTTCTTTTGGATTTGTGAGAATATAAAGCATTTTCTATATTCAATTTAGTGTTATTTGGTAACAAGATCGAAACTCTTCCGGAGCCTTCTATCAGATCTACTGGACCTGATATGGTATTTACCTTAACTTGAATTGGAATCAATTCCAAGAAATATTTTGGTTCTCTCAGAATGGTATAAGTTGTAGCACTATCGACTAAACATATATCGAACCCATAACCTTTAATAAAATAAAAACAGAACATTAATTGAATGGAAATGTAATATTCTTAACTATCTACAAGTATTTACAATCAAAAACCAAAATTACATTCCAATTCTATTTACATTCCAAAATAATGAAATATATTTCACTTATAGTTAACAGATCCATCACCAATTAGGTGATTCATCCTCTCATCAGGATCTTCAAAGAAATCAGCAGTTTCCAGATTTGATATGTCAACAGAAACCTGTATCACCATCGCCAAAAACATCAGCCATATTTGCTTCATTATTCTTTTCTTTTTCTTGTTCGCGTATCAACTTTTGATAAGTTTCAACTACATGTTTGGGGGCGCAATAAGTCCTTGAATAACAAGTGGGGAAACCACATCTATACACAGGGACCACGATTAAACTTTGACGGTTCCTGAACTTCTTTCCCTTTGCTGGAACTAGCATTGTAATTATTCCACTTCTGGGGAGCATTTGGATTATGATATGGATGTCCATAATCCCTATTACGACAACGTCCCTGACTATTTCCAGATCCTTGACTACCTCGGCCATTACCACGACCATTTCCACATCCATTTCCATAATCATTTCAATGCTCAGAACCACAAGCACGGCCACGACCACGACCATGACCACAACCACGACCCCGACCTGGATTTTCATTATAATGTGCATTCACTTCTGCGAATGCTTGGGTGCCAGCAGGGTGTCTTTCACTATTTTTTAACAACTGGTTGTGTTTTTCAGCAATATCCAAATGTCTAATCAAATCATAATATTTTTGGAATTTTCTCTCCCAATACTATTGTTGTAAAATTGTTTAGGAATGATGGAACGTGGTAAATGTTTTCTCTAAGATTTCATGTTCAGTTTTTATTTCCCCACACATTTCAGCTTGTTCACAATCAAATACATGGCTGAGTTGTATTCACTCACACTTTTGAAATTTTGGAATCTCAAATTATACCATTCATCTCGTGCTTCAGGCAGGATGATGTCATTTTGGCGGTTATATCTAGAAATCAATGCTTGCCACAGATCTGCAGGATCAGTGATTGTCATATATTGATTTTGCAAATCATTACTCAGATGGGTTCGGATTATAATCAAAGCTTTATTCTTTTGCTGCTTAGTTGTTTCATTTTTCTTATCCAAAGTTTCGTACAGATTTTTGGATTTTAACATTATTCCACAATCACTCAACCATCTCATATAATTTACTCCATAAACCAACAACGACTCAAATTTGTATCGATTCTTTTTCTGCAAAACAAGAACATTTTCTTTAAATTTTTAGATTTCGAGAATTCAATTATTCAAGTGAACAATTGCAATTTCCCAAATTTTTAGATTTCCAATTTCTCGTAACCAGAATCACAATTACCAGACATTTTTTTATCTAAAAAATCCATCTAAGTGGCAACTAGAGAGCATTTTTATGCTGATAATTTGTTGTGAAAAGAAAAATAGAATCGGGTAGAAAAGAAGAAAATAGTTCAATATTAAATTGAAAGATGTTAGAATCAAAAAGTAATAACCTGGTAATTTTAATTTGGATTTTGATATGCTTCTCCAATATTATAAAATTGCGCTATATTGAAAGAAGAAATATTACTAGGGACCGAATAAAATAACACAGCAGAAGCAAAATCAGGAATCTTATTATCTTAAATGGATTACATATATAGATATAGTAACTTTGAAATGGACGGGTGTCCACACTGCATGCCTCACATATATACTGACCAGGCGGAGATCCACTCAAATGATATTTACACCAATTATGGGTTTAATTTAATAAAAATCTCGAGTTTTATTTTTTCCGGAAAAATAAATTTATTATTAATTTTTTTTAAAATAATTATGGAACTGGTGCATGTTGGTTAATTAATCAAATAACAGGTCCCACGGTAAACAGAAAAGAAAAGAGAAGAAAAGGAAGGTGGGCACGTGAGAGGAGAGGTGGCAAGTTGTGTTGAAGAAATCAAAGGAAAAAGTGAAGTCTTCATCACAGATTGCAAAGAGGTGGGACCCATGAGTTGACGACCCCCCAACTCACGTGCACAATTACAAAAGGACACTCATTACCAACCAACCAAACCCTACGCTTCTACTCTCCACTTTAACAAATTCTCTATTACTCCTGTTTCATCACCAAATCTAATCTACATTACATTTATTATATCATCTAACAACCCATGCAATTGCATTTATTACTTCTATCCCCAATTTGTAATCATTTATATGCCATCTGTTAAGAATAGAAAGTAACAATTGAAAGTTCAATAGGCAACTTTAAAATTATGGCGGTCGGGAGCCCGAACAGGGTTTTTACTAACGTTTAGTGTTTAGGATAGAATAGTGTTTAGTTTATTTTTAAGCATTTAACGTTTTATAAATAATAAATAGTATTTAGCGTTTTACCTAGCATTTTTAATAAATACTGTTTGGTAAACTAGCGTTTTAATTATCTAATAATATTTAAATGAGGTAAAAGGACATGATATAAAAAGATAATTATTTTTAAATTTAAAATATGATTTTAGAATGAAATTATTTTTTTAATAAATAACAAAAAAAAATAAATAATACATTTGTAATAATCAACTTTTTTTTCTCTGTCTTTATAAGAAATATATTTAATTTATTAAAATCAAAAATAAAATAATTATTTAAAAAGTAATTATCATAAAATAATTTGATAAAAAGAGAAATTAATTTGAAATTAATATGGATAAAGATAATTTTGGAAGAGTAAGTTTAAACTCTCTGCTTGAAACTCTAAACGTTACTCTCAGCAACGTTTTGAAAACTCTGTGAAAAACTCTGATAGGAAAATTATAAGCTAAAGACCAAACACAGATTTTTAATGCTTTTAGAATTTTGACTGATTCAAATCACTAAACTCACTGAAAAACTCCAGTGCCAAACATATCCTACAAGAAATGACCTATGAACTTGCAAATTGATGAATATTCCATTTATTAACCGGTCATAAGTTTGTATTATGGATAGATATTAATTTATAGATAAATGTGAGCAACTATTTTTTAAATTAAGCGGTATTTTCGTAATTGCTACTGTAAATGAGGTAGATAATATTTTAAGGGGATGCTAAATCTTACGTATCAATTTCTTAATACCATATTTTTAGTTTAAAAATACTTTTTTATATACTTTAAATTTTAAATATTTAAACAAATTTATTTTTATTTTTATCTTTTTATCTTATTTTATTTATCTTATATTTTATTATTTTTATTTTTTTTATATTTATATTTTATTCCATTACTTTTATATTATAATTTTATTTTTTATATTTGATTTCTTTCTTCTCTTCAAATTCTAATTTAATTTAATTTTTATTTTTTATTATAATTTGATTTCCTTTTTCAATTAGAATTATAATAGAATATAGATATATTACTATAAATAGAATAACAAATTTATTTTTTTTTATCGCCATTTTTCAAGGTTCTCTTCCAAATTTGGCATTCTACCGATAAAAGGTATTTTTTTTTCAAAATTGTTAGTATTATCATGTAATATTATAGTTGAATTTCACCTTGCTTATATGTGTCAAGTTGCATGAATTGAGTTTGTTTGTAGGTGACAAGTGTCCCGTATTTTGCCTATAAATAAGAAGAAGAAGGCATGAGAAAAATTGCCAATTCACTTGTTATTTCCTCTCCCTCTAGTAGTATCATCTCTCTAGTCTTGTAAGTTAATTTAGTATTTGTTTTGCTTTTTTTTTAACAAGTATTAATTTGTTTAATATATTTCTTCTACGTAGTAGTGATGCATTGCAAAACCACTAAACAATTGGTGTTATTATTAAATTTATTTAATATATTTATCACATGCTTTAGGATTTAGAAATAAATTATGTAAATAATTATATTTATAATACTTCAAATCAAAATAAAGAATCTGTCAATGGGCGGAGAGATTAATCATTTTTGAATTAGAGATTTCAATATTGCAACAACTCCCATAGAACCTCAACAGCTATGTAATCTAACACTAATATATTAAGAATTAAATAGTGTAAAGGTTAAATTAATAAAATAAAAATTAATTAATTTAAAGCCAATAATATATTAAGATAATAGTTATTACAATAAAAATAAGAATTTGAAATTAATTAAAATATATATAATATTAAAATATAATAATTATTAATTAAACTTATAAATTAAAGGATATTTTTGAAAATTCCCTCAAATTTTATGTGAACTTTAGCAAATCTTGTGTGGGATTTAGCAATCTTGTATTCCAATTCTACTCTTTTTTATATCAATTTTAATTTTTCTCATTTATTTTTCTCATCTATCTCGTTATAATTAGGATAAATTTAAAATTTTTATCTATGGTTTAAATTTTCTTACCTTTTCAATTCTCCCTCTATAACAAACTTATTTTCTTTGTACATTATTGTTGTTGCACACTTCTATTAGATTGTTGCTTCTATGTTTGATTTTTTGATTTTATTATTGTTATCAAGGGGGATTCTTAATGATAAAATATCATAGATGTTAGGATTGTGATGAGAATTTAGGCATACTCCGGTATCTATAATTGGTTTATAATTAGGAAAAATACTTGAACACTATTTTGGAAGTGTCATATTTGATTAGAAATGGTATTTCCTAAAGTGGATTCTAATTAGAAAAAAGAGATCTTTGAGAATCCTAAATAGGAAAAGGTTTTCTTCATGGTTTAGGATTACTTTGTGACTAAGTAACCTAATGTTATAAATATGGTGCTTGTATCTATTATTAGATATGGGAGAAAAATATAGATTTAGTTGGTTGGGTTTAGGAGGTGCCCGATTGGGATCTGAGAACCATAAAGACCATGGAGATCTTGAGTTCTAGGTTCGAGTTCAGTTATCCTGTGAGAGTCATATGAGGAGAGCTTGCATGTGAGATTGTAACCAATGTAATTAAATTGGGGAGTGAGAGAGTGGTATTCTGGTTGTACCTGGTGTTTTATTGTTACAAATTGAATTAGTCTCTCGTCGTCCTGACGACCGTGGTTTTTTCTCGCTTTGGATTTCCACATAAAAACCTTGTGCCTTATTTTCTATCTCTATTTTCTTACATTGTGTATGTTTATTTTACTTTATGGTTACTAATACTTGTCTCCACTACAATGAATCACCGATTTGTTCAATAAATTGTATCAGAGCTAGCCGTGTTTTCCTAATAATAAATTTAGGAATCATGTATAAAGAAATTTTTGAAGTTGATTTTAATCTTAAAAGGTTAGTAGTTCAAAATTCAATCAAAAAATATTTTATTGGTGACACGGGCTCCTTTATGCTTGCTGAACAATTTTCCATCTAGGGTGGACGAGTCTGTTTGATTGAATCAGATTCTTATTTCATTTTGGTTCAATTAGATCTTGACTCAAGTTTTTTCACCAATTAAAATGACGAAACTGACAGAACTTCATGTGATTGCACTAAACAGACAGGCCCAAGCTATTAATTTTTCTATCTTCTTAATGGGGGCATTCATTGCTGCTCATCCTTTGGTTACTTGTCCACTATACATTCTGTCTTGGTTAAGTTTTTAGATTTCACACACAAACTGTGGTGATTCAGAAACTCAGACATAATAGAGGGAAAAACATCCGTCTAGACCTGATATATTTATCAACCTACCCTAACTCAAAACCCCACATGATTTACTGTCCTTATATGACAAGGAAGATAAAGTCACAAATGTGAACATAATAATCAAAAAATAAAGAACAAAGAAGAGTTATATAACACCTTGCATCCAATTCCTGAATTATAATTTTCAATCAAAGCACCCGGATCCAGAGAGTCCATGACCATAGTATGAAAGATAAGAGAGTGTTTGTCTCCTTGAAAACTTTTTATTGTTTAAACTTTTAAAGTTTCCACCATATATAATTTAAACAATTTGTTGTAAGAGAGGACATGAATATCATTTGGTAGAGAATAAAAAATCAAGTGAAATTACTTTAACTATGTGAAGGGCAGTGAGGGAAATTATTGCAGTATTTAACTACTAGCTATGCAATATTTAACAACTTTATTTTAATTTTCATGGTCTTTTTGTAAGTGTTGGATCATGATCCATTTGTCCGATTGGTTATAAAAATATAAATTTAATGAGTCAATTTCAAATTTTCTAGTTTCATACATATAATTGGATTAAAAAAAAGGCTAATTTACTTGAAAATTTTAAAACTTAAATAATTTATTACACTACAAACAATCCATGCCTATATTTGTTATTGAGTTTAATTCATTTTATTTTAAATTAGAAATTTCTACATTTAGTATTTTAAAATTATTTTTATTTGCATATTTAGGTTTTACCCTATTAAGTAATGATTAGGTCATCAAATCTCATAGTATCTTCTATTCTACATTTTTGAAATATCTATGCAATATGATTATTGTTTTAGATTGTTATCTGTTATTTTTGTAGTATATTTTACATTGATTACATTTCCATTAATGCAGGAGATATTTATGATTAGTTTCTGTATATAAATACGATTATCATCTTAATAAAGTCATTAGTTAAATTTTCATTTTCAAATCTCTTTTATGGTATCAGAGTCATGAATCTTAAACATCAATTATAGATTATGGCTTCCAGTCCAACCATGGTAAACCCAAATGATTATAACATTTTTACTGATAATACTAATCGCTTGATACAATTTAATCCAACTTCTCAATTACCTTTAAAACATATTGGAGCAACAAATTTTGTCAACTGAAAAGCTCAAGTTGAATCTCTTATGTTGGGTCATGGCATCCACTCTTATCTGGATGGCACAATGATTGCTCCACCAATAACCATCCTTGTTATTAATACTGAAACTCCTAATTCCACATGTAAAATTTGGCTCCGGCAAGACCAATCAATTCACAATGCATTGATGGCATTAGTTGATCCAACCATCCCATCTATCATTACTAAAATAAAAACATCCAAATGAGCTTGGGATTCATTTCTCACCTTATATGCAAACAAGTCATAAACACGAGTATTTTACCTTAGAAATTCCTTAACTGCGGTCTCTAAAGACTCACACAGTATCTCTAAATATATGCAGGATATTCGCAATATTACACATGAACAAGCCACAGCTGGTGCGTCATGTCAGATGAAGAGCTAATAGTCAAAATATCAAGTAATTTAGGGTCTGAATATGATTCCATTGCAGCTTCCATCCAAGCTCGTGATACTTCAATCTCCTATGAAGAGCTATTTGATAAGCTTCTCAATTGGTAGATATTCCTTCGACATGCTGGAAAAAAAACCTGCCACAACCATTACTACAATAGTAGCTCAACAGTTAACAACAAACATATCTAGCTCTCGCATCAACAAATGTGGACAATTTAATCATTCACATTGGAGTTAATTTTCTTAATCTTCATATCAAATAGCTGCACAGCAATCATGATGTCAATCATCTCCTACTTAACAACAATTTCAGTACTCATGTTGTAAACCGTCCCTCCTCAGCAGTAATCTTCTACTCACCAATGTCGTCCAGTTTGTCATTTTTGTGGTTGCATCGGCCACACAACAAATATTTTTCGCTCATGTTTGCACAATATTTGGAAGCTAGTGCCAATTTTCTCTCAAAAAATCAATCAGATGCCAAAGCTAATTTTCTCTCATTTCCATGGGTTGTTTATTTAAGGGCTTCACATCATAGAACGTCAGATACTCACGACATTCAACATCCCAAAGACTATACTGGTCCTATAGACATTGCTGTAGGAGATAGTAATAGAATACTCATTACTCATACTTGTCAAGTTATCTTAAATGCTTCAACCAAAAATTTTACATTATCTCATACATTGTGTGCACCAAATATCAAACATTGTCTTTTATCAGTTTTCCAAGTTTGGAAAGTTAACTTAACATCCATTGAATTTTCTCCCTGTAAATTTCTTATCAAGGATCTAAGCTTGGGGCACTTTTGGCACAAGGTTGGAATAGGCATGGACTCTATGAGTGGCCATGTGATATTAGTAAAAGTAATTTGAGACACCAATCTAATTATACAAAGGCAGAATCTCAAATATCCTGGCATCAGAAATTGGATCATTCAAATAAAAAGTATTCACCAATCTTTTAAACAAATTTTCAATTCCATATTCAAATCCTGAATTTGAATATTGTAATTCTTGTTTATCAAATAAAATTCACGAACTTCCTTTTTATCACAATACTTTGATGAGTCAAAAATCTTTCCAGTAATCTTTGGGATCTTGGCATGTTCTCTCCATTGACAAGAAACTATATTATATTATTTTTGTTGATCAATTTATAAAATACACGTGGCTATATACTTTAAAACAAAAAAGTGAAGTAAAAATGATTTTTCTTTTCAAATTTCAAATCTTGGTTTAAAATTATTTTCAGACCAAATACTCATTTAAACATCGTTATTGACATATAATAGAATCAACCAAAACCATTTTACATCAAGCTTCTAACTCCTCTATTTTTTTTCTTTTTTGGTACTTTGGTGTCATCAAGCCACATTTTTAATTAATTGGCTTCTCACACCAACTCCTATCAATGACTCTCCATTTGAAAGTTTTTCACACAACATCAAAATTACCAAAATATTCATACATTTGGTTGTCTATGTTACCCTTGACTTCACCCATATTCTAAGCATAAATTAAACACTCACTCTACTAGTTGTATTTATTTAGGCTATTCCCAAATATATCACAGACATTAGTTTTTTGATCCCATTTCTTAAAAACTTTTTGTGTCACGTGATGTATTATTTTTTGACAAGACATTTCCATTTTCTTCTACGTTTCAACATTTGAAATAAAATAAATAAATAAATAAAAACTTTGAGAATCAATTAAGATTATGTTTCTATTGAGTCCAATGACTCAATCCAAAATCTCTCGCCACAAATATCTCATGAGATTTTTCCTTCTATACTAGTACCTCAATAATCACAGAATTGCCTTGTAACACTGCCTCAATCGGTGCCAACTAGGGGTGTAAGTGAATTGAGCTACTCGCGAGCTATTCGAGATCGACCCGAGAAATGCTCAAAATTGACTCGTTGTTCACGAGTTCGATTTGAGTTTTTTGTTAAACGAGTCGAGCTCGAGCTCTATATTACTCGACTCGTAAATTTTGCAAGTCTTATCGAGGTTTACTATTAAAAGGGTAAACGAGTCGAGTCGAGCTCGAGTACACTAAATTCGAGTCAAGAATAGTTACATAAAATAAAAAAAAAATCATTAATGAAAACACTGACGGGTTTTGATGAGTCGAGTTCGAGTAGCTCGTTTATCATTCGAGCTCGAGTTTAAGCTTGATTTTTTGTAGCTCGACGAGTTTGACGATTTACAATTAAAACATTTATTATTTTTATTGAAATTTGCAATTTCATATAAATAATAAATTCATAAATTTACAATTAATGATATAGAATAGAATGATACAATAGTCGAGGACATTTATATAAATTTACATAGAAAATTGAATTTAGTCATTTTTAGTCAGATTTCAGCATAAAATTTCATCCGAATCATTCAGACACAAATCACTTAATTTCATATAGTTTTTCGAAACAACAAATACTTTAAAATCACTGATTTTAAGCAGTCAGACCCATTCAACATTAAGTTGTAAAAAACAAACGGGTCATTAGAAAAAATTATTTATTATATTACTTGTCTTTCACGGACAATAAAAGAGATAACATGAGTGATTGTACATGTGAAAAAAAAGGCGTTGATAAGTATTGTTAGTAATTTTGGTAAAAATAATCGTATTGTTTACTGTCGTGAAAGCTAAATATTAATTGAAACTCCAAGTAACTAGTAGATCAATGTTAGCTTACAAATTTAAAGACAATAAAATACAAAAATAAAATAGAAAGATTTTTGAATACGTAAGAACATTGACAACTTATCTAATTCTAACCTATGAGATTTAAACCGGCAAAATAATCCAACCAAAACGTATCTCTAATGGTATCTACTTAGAATCTAAGAACTCGAAATAAAACAATTTGAATATATTTAGAAATTGAACAATTTGTGTTAACGAATTAAATTCGAACGAAATTAATGACGAAATAAGAAAATTATATAGTATTAAAGAAAGTAATTTCTTGCAAGCAAGTATAATATAATTCTTTTTTTTCCACTCAAACTTGCTTATAATGTATTGTTTTCTCCCGAGAGGCATATCTGTCAAAACCAAATATAGATTTAATCACATCTAAAACTTATACTATCAATTTGATTCATATTCAATTAATATTTTACTTTGAGTATCACTGTACCTATTATGTGTGATCCATTAAGTATCAGAATATGCTGATAGTGTAGATGTACAATTAATTTTCTCAATACAATTAATTTTCACAACACAAATAAAAATTGACATCTACCAATACATCATGACCACTCAATTATTCTGAATTATCTACAGTTTAGATAATACCTTTCAATAATTAGTTTTTATACGATATATTCCTTTTGTCATCCTATATCTCATTCAGATTTAAGTATAGAATACATATCAATTCCTATTAGAAAGACTATGTATTTCTTACTCCAAACCCTTATTTTCTTATATTATTAAAACTGCTTACTCTAAAGTGTAATAAGTGAAACTTATTTTCCTTACTACACTCACCTTGACCAAAGATTTCCATAATAAGAAACACTGGAATATCTCTCCCATCATCAGGGGCGAAGAATCCTTTATTGATCCCTCAACTATCTTAAAGAAGTTTGTATTGAACCAAATAATCACCATATAAGTAAAATTGTTCAGCCTACAAGGAATAATCTCAAATGACAGGACTTGATGCTTAAGATACTTTGGAAACCTTAAGTCTAATGATACTTGAACCCACGGCTACTATGAGAATACTGATATATAGATAATTTTTTCATATTAAATTGCATTACGGTCTTTCGATGAACTTATTTCAAATAAGTATTCACGTGTTTACTTTGAATATCTGAACAACTGTTTCCATTAAAAAGTATAATATATATTAATGTTTTAGCATTCGTGATATTTGAATATAATTACAATTGTATGCAATAGAAATCTCACCATCTGAACATTTCATGATTTTTCTTTCCACTGTAATTTACATTAAATTTATTATTATATAAAATAAAATAAAACTATTTTATTATTAAATAAGGCACACCACAATTTTAGATGATTATATTAAAAAAAATCACTAGTAAATATTGTATACATGGAAATCCACGAGCAAGATCTACCTAATACCATCATCTATTTTAACCATCCCTATCCATATATTTATATAATATTATTTGAAAGAAAATGATGTGGCATAAGAAGTATTGCTTCATTTCACTAATAAATTTGACAATAATTTTGTATCATTTACACAAATGGCATTGCAATTTATAAATTAATCATATGAAATATCAGTCTCTTTTTTAAGTTATCTATCATTAATTTGGTGGAACAAGGGGTGTTCAACCAACCCGTAATATAGTGTCGAACCCTCGCCCTGGCCGAGACCGCAACAAGTGGCTCGAACCCCCACATTAATAATGCAATTGCACTTTACAATTTAAGAACAATTTCAAAAGTCAATCATTTTATATGATATTTGTGCAAAAGACGAATGAAGACGAATAAAGACGTTACTTTCTTAAACATAAAATACTTGGTTTAAATCTTATATAAACAATGTTTAGAAATTTCAAATGGATAAAACATCTTTTACAATCATAATTCAAATACATGTGAGCTTATTTACAAACATGATAAGATCTAAATTACATGTATGGGTGGTTACAACATTAATGGACTTCACCATGAGAGCTCAAATGCCACATGTCTTACTCGATCGAACCTGAAAACACAATTTATAGGGAAAAAGAAAAGGAAGAAAGGTCAAGCACGCCTGGTTCGCATTCCATGTTCTAAACAAGCACACACAAATGCTCTTACCTTTCCGTTGATATGCAATGCTTTATCACACAATGCAATTCTTATGTGAGAATCTCTAAGCTCACCTTAGCGCATAGAAGTCAAGCACAATCAATTCCTAGCAATCAATCATGCTAGTTTACCAATCGAGGCATGCTATGTCACACATTCATATTCATGTATGATTTACCAATCATTAAGATTACTATCATTTCTCTTTATCAAAAACCATATGGATCCATCAATTAATAGTGCAATCATAAGACAATCAATACAATCGAGTCAATCAAGACGATCAATCAATCAATCAAGAAACAATCAAACGATCAATCAATCTATCAAGATACAATCAAACAAACAAACAATCAATCAAGAAACAATCAAACGATCAATTAATCAATCAATAGACAATCAAGTGATCATATAATCGATCTATCAATTGAACAACAATCAATCAAATAATTGATTAATAGCCAAAACCCCATGCTTAGTCCAACAATCCGACTCTAGAGGACCTTTGACTAATGTAATACTTCCGATGCTTATAGAAAAAAAATATATAAGAAAATCTTCTTACAAGGGCATTCAATCAATAGAAAAACATTACAAGGTTCCAAATTTACAAAACTCCAGTATGTTCAAATACGTTCCATACGTTTTTATCAAGACAATGTTCAACATCAATTAAAACTTTAGAATAGCCAAAAATAAATTGGTAGGAAGATGATTTGAATGAACGGTAAAAATCCAAAATTCACCTTTGGTTCAAATACAATTTGAGATAATTCATTTTCAAACACACCAATATATATATAATTAAATGGAAAGTAATGCAACTAGTGAACTTACTAAAGTTCCTTAATTACTCAAGTCAATCCATTATTCAATTCTAACAATCAACTAAACAAGGCCATACAATTGAACTTATTCAATTTTAAACATTTATGAAGTTAAATATCAATCATAAAATTCATGGATGAGTCCATAACATCCTATGCAAAGAACATATAAGTTTACGAACATAAACAACACAATTTGGAAGCATTTGCACCCTATGAAGAGTTTGGAAACCACGAAATGTTAATAACCTTATTTTGAATTTATGAAAATATGGTTGCAAAGAGGACTTCAATAAAAATCTGTGGCCATAAACGACACATAAATCGAAGTTCGGACGAAGGAGAACGAAGGGGAAAATTTTCACTGTTCAAATATGGGCGTCCTGGTCAGCCTCCTCGTCATTAACTAGGGCGCGAACCAGGTCGCTCAGTGCACAAAAATAGCTTTGATACCACTTTTCACCTCCCGGTTCACGTCCTGGTTGCTTACCAGGGTGCGGACCAGGATGCCCAGTTTTTCTAGGACCACAAAAACATGATTTTTCTTAACTTTTACACCATTAAAACCCTTCTTTGAGTCTATGAATCATTCTAAAAACAATTTATGGACTTGATAGACATCTTAAACACCTAGAAACACCTTTGGATCAATGCATTAAAATACCTTTATTTCATGATTCTTTTAGTTACAAAACATCTCATATATAACTTCAATACATAAAAGCTTTCTTAATTTATTTTCAAAGCTCTTAGTCAAGGTTTGTAAATCCAATTCGGAAACCAAAAATTGACATAACAACACTAGGGACACTCCAAGTACACATTTATTAAACAATAAGGGTTTTAACCCAATCCATTTTATAAGAGAACAACATGTCACAAAAACAACTCATCAAAGTGGTTGGACTAAAGGTTGGCTATTCAATTACACATTCCAACATCATGATCATGCACATAACATACATAAGCTCCTAGTTAACCAAGTTTTCATGCATTCACTTATTCTTTAAGTTAAGTCAAGCCATTCAAATTAGCTACATAATTCAATTATGAATTATAGATGTGAATTTGTTATGTTACTATTTGGCCATATTGACACCATTTTCACATGAATTGCACCAATCCAATTATGAGCAGTTAAGGGTAGTGAGACACACACACTAAGGCTACACAAATTCACCTATTTACCCATGGTATCTCATTAATATTATCAATCAATTTTCATTATTCGATCATGTCAATCTCAATGTCACTTTCAATATCAATAACAATATCAATATCAATGTTAATGTCCACATCAAGAACATTATCCATTCTCATCTCGAGAATAATTTACAATACTTTATCAATGATGATATTTGGATTTATTAACTAATGCCTAAAAACAAACCGTAGAATAGAAAACGGGATTTAATATGGACCATTGTCCCAATATGGACCGAAGTTCCAATGTAATATGGGCCGAAGTCCTCTATGGACAGAAGTCTCAATATGGACCGAAGTCCTCTGTGAACAATGTCCCAATACAATATGGACCGAAGTCCCAATATGGCTTCTGCGCCAAGAAACACGATATATTCGTGTCGAAGTACTTCTAATCCCTAGGCATGCCTTACCTTCTATTTTCTAGAGCAACTCTAAGGGTGTTTAGTTTTAATACCACGTTTTCATTCATCAAGGTACATTGTCTCCAATATGACATTCATTAAGTCTAATTTATCAATATTCAATGAGTTCAATGATCAAGCCAACACACAAGGCTACAATTTATTTCAATGTGTTATTTTTCCCATAGCAAACCAATTCCAATGAGAAATTCTATATTGACCAAACATGCTAATTAGATCATTTTTACCAATCTTGACAATATTATGTTATCAAAACCACATTATTAATACATTTTTCTCAATGGCATTAATTCTACCAATTTTGCATCATTTAGTTTCCAATGGAGTTCACAACAACATTCACTTCTCATATTCATCAATTTTTACTAATATCACCAATTCGCATCATCAAACATCAATATAAATCAATTCTACAACATTCATCACAATAAACACAATCATGGCATCCAAACAAGAACACATTGCAGAATTTAAGTCTCTATCCTAACTCCAAAAATTCACAAATAATGTGTACTTAGTTCACCCAAACTTCAATTCCCAAGGGCAGCGCCTAACATGATTCTACATGCAACCATACATGCTCTAACGCCCTAGTCATGGCGATAATGATCAATACACTTAATTCTTGGGTGATTATCTTATTTAACCAATTTTATAGCATAATTATACGTGGGCATACATTCAATGCACCATTCAATAACATACAATTGTATATGGCTAAAAACGGAAATACGAACCTCACATCCGTCGATCCACAAGCTAGAAAGCCGCTCCCGTGAGGGTTTCCACTTGTTATTAATCATCACCAAAATACAATTATCACACTACAACAATAAATACACACCACAACATCATTACATGGTTCCAACACACTTAAATTACCATACAACAATTCTATTAAGGGCAGTAGTATAGTAATGAGATTAGAGATCTTCAAAATAGGTTAGAATTAACCCAAAATTATTTAGTAACCACCTAGGATCATCAATTAACAATTTTCAATATTTAAGAACACAAAAACCCAATTTATTCAAGTTAGAAATTTTGACAAAATAGACATTAGAGTCAAAAACCATTTTAGTTCAATTGGAAGCTAATAGCAATCTATTTAATCTCAAAATCATCTCAATAGCCATCTATAGGTATCAATATCTAAATCCTACATATCATTTCATAAAATAAAGGTTTCACAATATTGAAAAATTTGGGCTTTCAATATCTAAGCTCATGGAAGCTAATAGCACATAATAGCAATTCAAATTCAATCCAAAAACATCCCAAAACCATTATAGTATTAAATTCTACACATCATTTTCGGATTAGCAATGAGTAGAGAGATGAAGATTTTACCTTGAAGAGGAAAGATTATAATATGGTGAAATAACCTCCTTAAAGCTTAATGAAGGTGAAAATAGAATTATTTTGGTAGTTTTGGTGATGGAGAGGAAATTGGTGGCTAGGGTTTCATGGTAGTGTAAAGAGAAAATATAAGAAGCGAATGAGGGTGTTTGGGAAGAAGGTGAATAATAACCTTAAAGTGGGGTGGGCTTCATGACTAAAATGTTCGGCTTTTAAATTGGATTGGGCACAAATGTGGGCCCAATCCAATTTCGAGTTTGTTTCATCCCGAAACCCGATTTTGTCACTTCAATTAGTTAGTGAAATTTTATTTTAGCATTTTACACAAAAAAAAAAATAGCAACCGATTTTAAATTCCGGATTTTCTACTCAATAAGGGTAAAATGGTAATTTTGAAAAAAAAAATGTTGTTTTGACCCAAAATCAATATTTTTCTCAATTTTCAATTTAAATAGACTCTAAACTTCCAATTGAATCATGGTTTGCCCTTAAAGATCAATTCTCGATTTCAAAGCCATTTTTTATATTTAATTTTCTAATTAAATAAAGATTTTCGATCCTAGACTTTTTATTTCAAAACAATTTTTCCTAATCTCATCCGTGCCCTTAAATTATTTTTGACTTATTCCGAAGTGGAGAATATCGAAAATCAAACATGTAAAATTTTCAAATTTGCCCTAAATTTTAGGCCCAATTTACGGACGTTACACGTATCCCGATAATTCGACCCGAACCCATTGAGTTTATCAAGGTTCGGATCAGTCTGGGCTCAATAATAGGGTTGGGTCAGTCCATAATTTAGGAAAAGTCGAGCTTTTTAACAGGCACAACCCGACCTTGACCTAGACTGGACTGACATGCCAAACCCGATAGACATGTACTTTCAACATTCTATTTTTCTCAGTTTTTATGCATATTGCTAAAGAATTTATGTCTTTAACTCTATTCAAGTTGTTTTTGAGTTCTATAATTGGTATCATAATAAATGGTACTATTCTGAATCAATCATTGAAAATATATTTATTTATTTTAAAAAACTTCTATTATTATTTTTTTGACATTTTTCTACTATTGGGTTAGACCCGATCCGACGACCTAGACTTGACCTGAGACCGACTTGATATGTTACAGAGTTTGGTCTAGTTCGTATTTTTAGCATCAATTTCAGATTTTGGGTCAAACAGTTCCGTTCGGGTTTGACCAAACCCAATTCGTAAATACCCCTAAGTGCAACTTTAATTTTTATAATACTTACCCGACAGCAGGTATACAATATAAATTTAAAATATGAAATTGAATTTTTTTTCAATTTATATTTAAAAATTTTATAACAATTACACTCTATTATTTTACCTATAATCTACTTAGTGATTTGTAAATGGTGTTCAAATAATTGGTTTTTGGGCGTCGGGCTTTTTAATAGTTTCTTAACCTTGTTAATAATATATAATGCTACTGTTGGTTATCCACAGCATTATTTGAGAATCTCTATCTAACAGTAAATAAAGAACAACCGAGCCTATTGACAAAAAAGAAGACTTCTTCTACAACTACAACTACAACTCCAACTCCATTTTAATATGTATATACATCATTAGAGCAATTAATTTTTTATATTAATATTAAACAGCTTTTAAGGAAGGAAAAAAACAAGTGAATTGAAGATTCCAAACAGGTCAGACAGCACAGCAGGTTCATGAACAGAACGGGAGCAGCATTTCTTTTTGGAGTTTACATTTTGAACATTTTATTCATACAACAGATTAAAATAATATCTAAAGACATGTTCATTGTCATGTCTTTGTTATTAAATACTAATGTGATGCTTTATTTAATTTATTATTACATTTTTTTATAATTTTGAAGAGAAGGAGAATGAGAGATGAAATGCATAGAAGGTTGAAATCAGAAAGTGATGTACATAAGTAATAGACTGCTAGAGAGGAGCAGAGACAATTATGATCAGTCAAGGTTTCCTACTTGTATATGAGAATTGGTTCTTCAACACGCATCACATGTTATATTGACACATCATTTTACATTACCATATCATATTTCTCTGCTACACATTATTGAAACTTCTTTTATTGGCGGAAAAGCACGTGTCTACGTGAAATTTAATTCCCTATCATGTAGAAAGCCATTTTATGATTTCATTGAAGAGAAAATACTTTACAAATTTAATTTTTATTTCGTGGTTTATATTAATAATATTTTCATTAATAAATCAGTTAAGATTGAATTTGTAACGACAAATTTCCACTTGGATGAAAAATAGGAAGGAGCTCCTGACTATATAATGATGACTAAAACCGTAGCAATTAAGGTATAACTTTTTATACAATATTAAAAAATTTCAATAGCTTTAAATTGTATTTTTGTTTATGATATTTTTTAAGTTTATTTTCTTTCAATTTTATATATATATATATATATATAAAAGATTGTGTTTGTATTACTTTTATTATTATTATTTTATTAGGATGAGTCACAATTTATGGTTTAATTTTTATCCTAGCTCTATAGGATAATTTAGTTTTATAATTTTTATTTGGTTCGTGCAGTAAATTTTTTTTATTATTATTAGGAAGTTTTCATAAATGATAGATTCACTTTTTATGTGCTTTAGGATTGTCCAGAAATTTATTTTAGACAACTATAATGGACTACATATACCTTTTCTAATTAGAGTTTGAACTTGTTTGAATATCATTACTAACCACAGTAAAATTGTTGGTAAATACTGATAGTTCTGAAAAATTCATGTAAAAGTATATTTATTTTTAATCTCATACATCTTTTATGAAAGAATGGAGAGTTTGAAAGAACTTATAAATTTTTACTGATTGTTTTGAATTAATTATATTGCGTTTTGAATATTAATCTCGATGTTGGTGGATGGTTAAAGAAATCCTTGGTCAATTATCATATGGTAAGATTTTGAGTCTATTCTGATGCACCGGGCTTTCAGCATTAATTTTGGGTATGGAATTTAGGGCTCAAATTCGACTGGTTGAAGCGAAACGGCGATCTGAATCAATCACATCGCTTTAGCGATGATGTACGATGAATTTTGGCGTTTCGGGATCGTTTAGAGGGGTTTTTTGAACTTTTATTATCTTAAGGGTTTTTTCGTAATTTCAGAATTATTTTGTTAGGATTAAGAGTAACGCCTTATAAAATGGGTATTTAGGGTTTCTAGGAGGCGGACTTAATATTATATTTTTAGTAAATCAATTGAGCGAACGAATTGTTCCTCTTATTCAATTCGCGATACTCTTTCAGTCAATTTACGCACGTTTCCGGCATCATATTCATTTGTATATTTTTAAGGGATTTTATTTTTGGTTCTTTGATGTATGAGATAAAAAAGAAATAAAAGAAAATAAAAACAAAGAAGAGAAAATGAGAAAAGATCGAATAAGTCTCAAATGTTATAAATATTTGTATGATTTTAATTTTATCATTATGAATAAGTTTTTTTTAGTTCTGAAGGGTTAAAATATTATTTTTGTTCTTGCAGACTCATTTTTAAATTTGACTTTTGATATCTTGATATAAATACTTTCTCACGATTTAATCTACTTTGTTTTATTTTCTATATGAAGATCATTTTAGTTTATTTGTTGTCCTATAAATATTATTTAGTCTTTGAGGGATTTTTTGATAAATTTTTATCTCCATGGGTGAATTCTATATATTTTTATACACACTTAACATTTGAGGATATAGATATGAGACTTTTGCATTTAATTTTTTATACTATTAGTGTTTGTGTTTGTGGTAAGAATGTTCAATTAAGTTTATAATGTTGCTTCTTGTTTTTGTTTTAATTGATTAGGGACTAGTACGGTAAATAGTGATTTGTTTTGCAAATTATATTTAGTTTCACCTTGATCTTACTAATTAAAAATTGGAATTTGATTGTGCATGGATAATCTGATATCAAACTTGCTTTTCTCTCTAACTTTTTTAGATGATTCAAATTCTCTTTCGTAAGTATTCATGTATCATTTTTTAATCGTTTTGGTTAGTTGTTCGATTATAACACTTTCGAATAAAGTTTTTATTTTAGATGAATAAAAATCTTGTTCCAGAATTAGTTTATGAGTATACTTGAAGACAAGTAAGGTTAAGTTACTGAATTTACCAATTCAAAGTCAAGCCAAAGGATCTGCAAAACCAATCTTTCTTATGAAATGATTTGTTTGTTTAAGTTTTGAATTTTAAGGTTTAAGTTAGATTTTATAAGAAGAGATTTGATCCTTTCTGATTTTTCTAATTTTAGGTATATATAAGAGTTTACCTGACGACGTAAAGAGAGCTCACTTTTATTTTTGAGTTCTTAGGCCATTTTAATTTTTTTTGCCTTCTACATAATTTTTTTAATAAGGTTTTACTCGTGCTCATAGTATATTAAATTGTGTCCTTGGCTACTTAGATATGCACATAGGCAGTTAAAGCATATTCAATAAAGGCTATTCTTTCCAGTTCAACATCTTATGAGAATTATTCTTAAATATTTTTGTTTTTTTTATAGTTATAAATTCTCTACATTGCTTGATTTTTGGTTGAATATATTAATTTATTTGATTAATTAATATGACCAGTTAATTAATTAAATAAGTTAGTATTTCACTAGGCAATCGATTAAATACGTAATCGTCCTCAAGTAGCAATCAATGTGATGTGTTGTGCTTATGATCATATTCAAATGAGTGTACTTGTTGACTTGTTTGGTATAAATTCGGGTCTTTCTAAGTACTAATGGGCATTCAGTTGAACTTATCAGGCACTTGTCGGGGTTATTGGTAGATTAGGGGCGGATTAAAAATCGCTAGTTCAGTTAGTCTAACATTAGGTTGTTAAGCGCGATGTAACAACTATAACCGGGTTTATTGGATTGACGTAATTTATTTTTAATTTCGATGATCATAACAAGACTGGTTTGGCTAACTTTGCTTGTTTGTTTAGCTTCTGTAATTTTTATATTTATTTATTTTTAGTTTATTAATTAAATCAATTTTAAAAAAATTCAATTTTATTTATTCTCTAAAAAAGTTATTCAGAAAATAAAATTAATCACTATGATATATGGAATCGACCCTACTTATCGCTACTATATTTTTTTTAAGTAGGAATTACTTATTTTATTTTTGACATCCGTAATTTCCCTTTTCTTAATATTAGCACTTCATACATGTGAGTATCTTGCTAATATAGTGTGATTTAACACTTTTTTTTTTTCTTTTTTACACACAGACTTCCTTCATATTCTTAATAAATTAAATTATTTGATCGTCTCATCAAAATAATACGTTGATATAACAACCAGAAATGATAATCACTGATCGTTTAACAATTGAAAACAGTAAATTATCATTTCATTAGATAAAATATAAAAATAATTTTACTTAGAATTTCACCATATATATATTTATATAAAAAATTTCACCTCTATTTTTTGTTTGAAAAACATATAAAATTATATTTTAAATTGGAATGATCTAAATTTTTTTTATAAAACTTTTAGTATTTTCTTATTAGACCACTAGTTATTAAGTTATTGATGTTAAAAAAATAAAATAAAATAAAATAAAATAATTGAATGGGATAGGATGATTACAATAACAATAGTGGTCGGGTTAAGGTTGTTTTGTTTTATTATTGTTAAATGACAAGAGCTCTCTGTAACGCGGACATTCTCTTCCATAGGAATCAGCTTAGGGATCAGTTAACAATACCATTAAGTTAACGGCAAACGATTATCTTAATCATTAAATACCCATTATTTTATTACTAAATTAATTAATTAAAAAGGTTTATCGGTGAGGACAGTTGTCAGTCTCTCCGCAGAATCCGCACCCCATCACGTGATTAAAAATGCCCTTCCTACCACATCCTCACGCCTCCCGAATCACGTGGCCAACTCACCCTTCTTATTCGTGGGTCCCACTTCTCTTGTATTACGCGATCCCGTTTTATTTTATTTTATTTAATTAATTAAAAAAAGTGCTTTCTTTTACCAATTATTTACACGTAAATTGTTTTCATGCCGAGGAGAGGACAGCCTTCCATCCCTCCTCCTAATTTTATTTTAATTTATGTCACGTCCTAATAAAATAGATTAGCAGTCTCGTTATACTTTTATTTTACTTTATTAATCTTATTATATTACAATAATTTTAAATTCAAATTTTTGTACTCTTTGTATCTGGCCATCTTACCTGCATTAAAATAACAAAATCATTATCGGGTCAATTATTAGGTTGGATTGGATATGTTACCCTGTGTGGTTAGACTAGTACACAACTGACCAGTTTGATAAAAAAATTTATATTAAAATTATATAAAAAATAATTTATATTATTGATTTAATTATTTATTTTAATACAAATTTAAATCAAATTATTTAAAAATTTAAAGATAAAATATTTAATTTAACTGTATTATATAGCTTATTTGTAAATTTGATCAAATTTATCGGTTAGTATTTAAAATAAAAATAAAATTTTAAATATTTTTTACATAAAAAAACTGATGTACAATTGATAATATTTAAAGTTATTACAAATAAATTTCAATTTAAATATTAATTATTTTCATTTTATTTTTTATAACTAGTTAGGTAATTATTTTTAAATTTTTATTTAAACTTGTAATTAGTTTAGAATTAAAAATACGCTTTTAAAATATTTAGTTAAAATTTTAAATAATTTTTTGTTTTCGAAAAAAAGTTGTTTCCAGAAAAAATCATACAAATCACTATGGAAAAGTAAAAATATTTAATAGATATTATTAAAACAAATAAAATTGATTGGTGATCTATTCTTTTAATTTTTTAACACTGAAATAAATTAAAATTTTATTAAACTAAAAAATTATTTAAATAATATTTTTAGTAATTTTATTTCTAATTCGTTAATTTTAAATTTAAAATTAATATCAAAATTTTATTTCGATAAATAATCTAACTTTTATTTTAAATTTAATTTTACGATTAATTTATTATTTATATTTGAAACGCCTATTTATAATAAATTGAAAAATTGATGTAGAATATATTTTCATTTTATTTTTTAAATCTATTTAAAAAATAAAAAAAATGATTTAAAAAATATATATATAAATTTGGATTTTTTCTTTTAAACATAAGAGATGGATATAATTATATATATATATATATATAATTATATGAAAATCAAGTCTCACATTAATTTTATTTGTGTGAATTATAATGTTAGTAATCATTTTCATTATATTTTTACCCTAAATTGATCAAATTGTATTAGAAAGTAGGATTCATATATCAAAAAAATATAAATAAGATTTCTTATATAACACTAAAATATAAAAGGAAAATCATAGTATTCTTTTAAAGTGAAAGATGCTAATTACTAATTCCTGGGAGGAAGTTCTGTTAGAAAAGTGACCAACATTTAGAAACGTAGATTTAATTTTTAGGATTGAAAATGGATCACGGGAGAACTGAGGATTCAATTTGGACGCTTCACGTGAGTAAAGTCAAACTATTTTATGACATAAAAAAGGTTAAGTCAGTTAAAATGATCTCGAGAAACACCAACTGAGTTAATGAGAATCTTAAACTGCAGATTGAGTTACGGCATTTAGTAATGTTGATTTTATTTTTATTATTTAAAAAGCAGAGGATATGGTGAAGGGTAAAAAAGAGAAGATAAGGTGTGAAGGAGAGAGAGACATGTGAGAATGCATACGTTTTCGAAGTCAAGTGACGTGACGGGACCAGACTGTGAAATTTGCGGGGGTACGTAAGGCACGTGAGCTCCTCACGTGCGCCCATCCCATGCCGTTCATCTGCTGCCTCGCGTGCGGTGGGTCCCTCTCCTTACTCCTGCTTTTAACGTCGTCAAATGCTGCTTACCGCCGTCTGTTAACGGATTTACGCCTGTTAACTTTCTTCCCTTTTTAATTATGAAGATAGGAACTAAAATTCACCTTCGCCTCCTTGATTTTTTTTATTGGTATTATTATATTTTAAACAAATTGATATTCTGCTGTTAAGAAAACGACTTTTTATTGATTATATATGAGAAAATGAAAAGGAACGAAGGATCACGTTTTATTTATTTATTTTTTTTAATTTCTATCTTACATTTTTTAATTATAAAAATTAAAGTCAAATTTTTGTGTAAAAATACAAAAGTAAAGTCAATTGATTTTCTAAAGGAATTTTTTTAAGGTAACTTTATTTGGTTTCAATGGGATTATTTTGTTATACAGCATCTTCGGTGAGTATAGTAGAATTTTTATTTAAAAAATTGATACTGTTAAGTTGATATTTAAAAGAAAAAAAATCATGAAATAAAATTTATATTTGTTACACTCTAATTCACATCATAAATCAGTGTTTTTAATATATTTAATATTAAAATATTATAATTTTTTATATTTTTTTATTTAAATAAAAAAAATTATAAATAAAATTTTTAAATATAATTGATTATAAATTAAAAAAATAAATAAACTATCCATTATCAAATATTTTTATTGCTTTGAAAATATTATTTTTTATATATCATTATAAATCATAGTTATTTATAGGGTTAATTTCAAAAAATCACCTTAAATTTGTTAAATTCTAAAAAACAACATTAGTTTGAATTTTCTCATTTTTACCACCTTTATGTTGATTTATATGGGGTTAGTATTCACCTTTTTGGGAAGAAAAGTGGTAAAATGGAGAAAATTCAAACTAGTATGATTTTTTTTTTTTTTTGGAGAATTTAATAAACTTGCTGTGATTTTTTGAATTAACCCTTATTTATATTGAGATGTATCGGCTGCACTCAAAATGCTCTTATATATAATAAATAAAAATAGCTTTTTTAAAATAAAATTTATATTATATTTGAAAATAAGTGAATTTTAAATTGAGCGAATAAATTAATAAAGATCAAAACGGCATATCATGCATATTTATATATTAGAAATTTAAATAAATAAAGAATAAGTATGTTATTTTTATTATTTTGAATAAATTGATTGAACCCATTACTTTTTTTATTTAATAAAAGGCAAAGTCTTGGGTTTTTCTGAAACACAATAAATTATTGTGTTTCAGAAACATACACGTGTGAATTTTTCTCCAAGAACCTGGAACGGAAACACTACATTTAACCCGAACAAGGACTTCCTCTGACTAGTGCATTACAACAAGAAGAACTGCAAGACCAAAACTGGGTGCAAAAAAGCGAAAGCCCTTCTTTTAAGTTTCTCCCAGATACATGGCTTACATACCCAGCTCAACATTCTAGGAAAACAATCGAATCGAGGGTCCGGAGGAGAATTGGTCATTCAATCTTGTAAACTAATTGAGACCGAAATTGGAAAAAGAGATATGAACGGAGAGGAATAACCAATCGATGAAAGAACATGAAACCATTCTGTTTCAATAGAGGTACGAGAAAGGGTTGGGGGCAATAAAGTAGGTGAAGTGGTTGGATTTTGCGACAAACACACATAGGAAAGCGACCAGTATAAGCAAAGACAGTGACGGAAAATGTCGATTTGATAAAACAGGCACAGATAATAATCTTGCATGCACAAAAATAACCACACAGGTACATATAGCATCGCAACAGATACATATAAGAATTGCACAGACACAGATACATGAAACATATGCACAGATAATAACCTCGCATGCACAAAAATAACCACACAGGTACATATAGCATCTCAACAGATACATATAAGAATTGTACAGACACAAATACATAAAACACAGGCACAGATAATAACCTTGCAGGTACAGATAATAACCACACAGGTACAATAATATCATACTTGCACTCAATTATATTGAAATGATATAATAATTGATGCAAACTGACAGTTTCACATAATCGAATAAGATAATCAGAATATCATTTTAGACTAAAATGAAGAGGTTCACCGCAGAGTAGATGTTGCTTACCTTGTATGCACCATGAACAGATTGAAGTCACTAGGATTTGATAGGACACTCATGCATTTATTTTTTATTTGATGCTTGAAATCTGCTCTTTCATGTTCAGCATCAAACCCAATAATTCTCTTGTCAGCACCAGTAGATAATACAAATGACTTGTGTTGCATTCCTACAACTGCCATGACTGCAGAAGAATGTAGATTCCTGTGTAGTGCCTTATGCTTCCAAGATTCTTCCGATTCTTTCTCACTCCAAAGTATAACAACATGATCACTACCAACAGTAACAAAACTTGGATTTTCCCAGGGCATGAAAATTATGCTGTTGATAATACCTTTGACATGAGGTTTCTCGTTAAGGAAAGTTAAACTTCAGATATTTAGTAAAAATATCTACAATTAATATCTCAACAGATACATATAAGAATTGCACAGATACAAATATATAAATCACAGACACAGATAATAACCTCGCAGGCACAAAAAACCATTCAGGTACAATTAGCATCTCAACAGATACATATAATAATTGTACAGACACAGATATATAAATTATGTTTTGTAATAACGGTCAAAGTTATGTTTTGTAATAGCGCGCGTTTTTATTTTGAATGTTATGGTTTCACACGTGTGAAACTTGTAACACAGTAAGATAGTGTTACACGTAACACCTAAGACGCTCTCTTAATGAATTAACTAAATTAAATATTTTTAGTATTTTTTAAAAATAAATATAAATTAATTTAAAATAATATTTAAACTGCACATTTCAACATAGTCAATTCTTTTCATCATCTTTAAGTCATTAAAAATAATAAAATTGTTTAGGATGATTGAATATGATACAGTAATAAAATTTGTCAAAAATAGGTAAGGGGATTAAAAGAAAATCAGAGTAAGGTGTTTTTTTAGACATTAAATTAGGGGGTGTGAATTAATTAGTATTTTGATGAAACATAAGAAATAGGAAAAAGTGAGAAAGAGGTATGGGCCATGATTTAGACCATATTAGGGTGAACAACAATAACAATACGTGAAAGCACGTGGTTAGAAGACTAGACGGTGGCGTCTTTCTCTTTCTCGTGACGGTGTCACGTGGGGATGAGAAAGTCGGACCCCACAAGAACTTAGTGGGGGCATGTGCTTTCCTTTAACAAGTGACCTGTCGTTTATGGGTCAATTTATTTTTGAAAGCGAAAGAGAGAGAGAGCAGACGTGTCAAATGTCACGTGTTGTGCTCGCGTGCTTCATTTCCTTTTACTGGTTGGTCCAAACTACTGAAACGTGGCCCCATCTCCACTGTGACAAGTGTCTCTCTCTTCTGCGCCACCTTTACATCTCCTTTTCTCGATTCATCGTAATTTGAATTCAAGCGATTTTTTCCCCTTTCGACTCTCTCATTTCTTTAGAAGATGGTGAACGCGACATCGATCTTGGGGTCCATGTCTCTATAATTAATGAAGTGAAATAATTTAAAAAAAAAAAAAAACTTTATTCTTCTGGTGAATGTATTTGGGCTTTTTGCAATCTGAGTAGTGTCGGCCCTAAAATGCCAATAGTCCTCAAAGTTATTAGTATGCCGTTCGAGTTTTGAGGTACATTGGGCTTGGGATTGGGCTTGGGCTTGAGCCCGGGCCTGAGCCCAAAACGGGGTTATGTTAGTTGAATCCCATGATGGTAATCAGCTACTGCTAAACTTATGAACAAGTAGTCAGTATTGGACAACTTGTTACAGTTTTATATTAAAAGACAAAATTCTTACAATTTTCCTCGCCAGAATCGCTCGCATGAAGTTAGCCATCTACGAATATTTAAATGAAAAAAATGTCTATGATAACAAATTTAAAAAATTAGTGAATTGCATATAGTTAAAGTGCATCAGTGTTACAATACAATGCAATTAAATTATATTAAATTAATTATAAATTTGGACATAGATTAGAGATAAAAGTGAATTTCATGAGATTTATTTCCATAGTCGGACTGTGCATTTAGAAGTTCAAGGTAAAAAAAGTTATTTAATTAATTAATGTGAAAATTCTAAGAAGTGGGCTTTTTAAAGTTTAAAATACAATTATAGGTCTATTTTAAAAAACATACAAAAACAGGTTTTTAAAAGTTTAGTTTTCACTTCATAGGCCAAGTTTCCCAAAATATCCCTGAAACTTTACAATTCACAAATGCTGTGAATTATACTCACAGTCTGTGAATTACGCTTACAGTTGTGATTGGCCTATGGAGTAAAAATCAAAGTTTAGTTTTGCAAACTTTTCAAAAGTGGCCTATAATTGTATAGTAAACTTTTCATGGCTTAGAAATCCAATGGACTCTTAATTAATTTTATTTTTAAGTATTGCAAAGGAACTATTTATTTTAAAATAAATTTGATTTTAAAAGTGATAGTTAGCATTTTAGTTTAGGTATATAAATCATAAGGGAGAAATTCTAAATTTAGGATATATATTTATTTATTTGTTATGTACTGATTTAGAGAATATGATAAAAAATTCGGGCAGATTTTTTAAATAAATTTCTTGAAACTAGCTATCTATATTTATAGATTTTTAAGGAGAAAATATCTCCCCTTTATTGTTAACAAATTGATTGTATTTATCCCTTCACTTTTTATGTTTATCTTTTCAATTATATCTAAAGGGTGTAAATGAGTTGAGTTACTCACGAGCTATGCGAGATCGACTCGAGAAATACTTGAAATTGACTCGTTATTCATGAGTTTAAATCGAGATTTTTCTAAAACGAATCGAGATCGAGCTCAACATTACTCGACTCGCAAAACTTGCGAGTCTAATAGAGTTTTACTCTAAAAAGAGTAAACGAGTCGATCTCGAGTACACTAGATTCGAGTCAAGAATAATTTCATAAAATTAAAAAATTATTAATAAAAATATTAAATAGCTTTAACGAGTCGAGCTCGAGTACACTAGATTTGAGTCAAGAATAATTTCATAAAATTAAAAAATTATTAATAAAAATATTAAATAGCTTTAACGAGTCGAGTTCGAGTAGCTCGATTATCATTCAAGCTGTTCGATTATCATTCAAGCTCGAGTTTGATTTTTGTACCTCGATGAGTTCGAGCTAGATATAATATTTCACGAGTTGAATTGAGTTTAGGTGTACTCGAGCTCGACTTGACTCGTTTGCACCCCTAATTCTGTCTAATTAAATTGTCAAATATTTAGATAATACCATTATTAAGGTGGATATCGAAATATATATCTTTGGCACGGAATGATTGAAGATATGCCAACTAGGCCCAATTCGCCCAAGGCTTAGTTGAATTTCAGGCAAATTACCCATGGCATATTTATCTTCATCGTAAAGTATATTCCGAGTTGCCCTACTTTCCCTCTTAGTCTTTCGCTCGGAATCGTTCATATAAGGGCCCTCTCTGTCGAATTTGGTGTTTGGTGCTTTTAAGTTGTTTCAGCCCATGCACGATTCAAACTTTAGGCCTCCTATTGAGCTTTCACCGCTAGGCTTCCATTTAGCAGGTTTCGATCTCTCCCATATTTTTGGACCTTTGGACTATTTGGCCTTTTACCTTGGTTTATAGGTCACTACAGTAATTCTCATTATCATTCATTGACTTACTCAGGGATGCCAATGTAATTTTTTCAAAAAGCTCTATAGCTCATGATAGGCATCGTGATTCCTGATTCGACCGACATCCAAAGGATTCTTTTGCTAGGTAGACGAAAAGATGTCACTTTTGGATTACACTTTGTGCGTTAATGGTAAGATGACGGGTGCTGAATTTTCCAAGATAAAATAAATATCCTGCAAACTGTAATACAGGCATGCTGAGAAGATCATACAAAGATAAGAAAATCTTTATCAATTTTGCTATTACTAGATTAACAAATAAAGTGAAAAAGGGAATTTTAATATTGATTCATGAATGAAATAAATTGACAAACTAAATTAATTAAAAGTAAAAATCCAATAAACAAAGCAATCCACTTAAGCAAATATATACAATTATACAATTATGTGATCATAATTCATACTATTTAAGGAGAATAAGTTATACTTGTCCACTTAGTGCCTAACAACTAATCTTTCCTACTCCTAGAAAGGAAAAAGATCTTGGTAGGTTCATAATCCCCTGTACTATTGGAGATAAATTTAAGTGTAGAACTCTATGTGATCTCGGAGCAAGTATTAACTTGATGCCCTTGATGATATTTGATAAGTTAGGGATGGGAAATTACAAATCTTCTGTGACACCCCATATTGAGACAAGGTTAAAAAGGAATTGAATTGCTACCCATATTACTAATGTGCATATTATTTTTTGGGAGCCCAAAATTTGAGAACTCTAACTTTAAGCGTGCTTGACTTAGAGAGAAATATTGTGATGGGTGACCTTCCGGGAAGTTTATTCGGAGAGATGTGAGAGGACAAAGCATGCTGGAAAGCGTAATGGTGATTTGTGGAGCTAGTGGTCTGCCTTAAGACCATGTATGTGATAAGGTGGCGCCCGACCACTACGCCTCGGGTCATCCGAGGGTGAGGGTCGGATGTTACAAATTGGTATGGAAGAAACTTACAACCGCGAGGTACACCTGTGAAAGGAAGAGCTTAGAGTAATTGTCTAGTGAAGGTAAAGATTCTAGGAAGGCTGTGGACAGACGATAATGACGACGTTGTGTCTTAAAAGGGGTGCATTGTAACACCCCATATTGAGGAATGATTAAAAAGGAATTGAATTGTTACCCATATCACCAACATGCACATTATTTTTTAGGAGTTCAAAATCTGAGAACTCTAAAGTTAACTGTGTTTGACTTAGAGCAATCTTATGATAGGTGACCTTCTGGAAAGTTTGCCCAGAGAGCATGCGAGTGAGGAAAAAATATCCTGGAAAGCGTAATGGTGGTCTGTTGGGTTAGTGGTTAGCTTTAATACCGTATATGTGACAAGGTGACCCCGATCACTGCGCCTCGGGTCATCTGGGGACAGGGATTGGACGTTACACTAACACTAGAGAATCCAACTTTGAATTCCATTCAGAGTATAAAAAAGGAAGGCTCCTCTACAGGGCCCGAAGAAAATTTAGATGTTTTTTTAAGATTCCATTACTTGTATTTTGTGTTTGTTTGGTCTATTTTGGATGTTTTTAGTTAAATTATTTTTGTAAACTTTGAGAATGTCAAAACAGTATTGTGAATGTAACGTCTGCAATTTCAGTCCAGCAGTTAGATACGTTTTTGATGATTTCCTTAGGAGGATGAGATTTGAGACTATTAAAATATAAGAGATTTTTATTTTCAAATGTTAAGAAGCAAATTTGACCAAATTATTCAGTTTTGACCAAAAGTAAAAAATTTGACCAAAAAGCCAATATTGACCGAAAGGTTGACCTCATAATTAAAAACATTTTCAGAGGTATTTTTTGAAAAATTTCAAGGTTTTACAATAATTTGAAATAAAGGCATAAGACTAAATGGAAGCAATAGAGTTAAATTGAGATTTAAGGTGAAATTTATGATTTTTATCGTAAAATAAAAATTAAACCGAAAAGAGATATTTTGGGTAAAATGAATTTTTATGATTAAATTATATGTTTAGAATGGAGAAAATGATTTTTAATCACAAAATTTAGATTTAAATCAAAATGACAATTTTTGATAGAAAAATATGATTTTGGCGTCAAAAGGGCATTTTTGGAATAAAATATATTTTTGCTAAAAATAACATTTATGGTGTAGAGATGAAATTTTAAATCATGAAAATAATTTTTCCGGTCTAACTTGTGGAGAGAGTGGAATAAATAGCGGAGTTGGTAGATTTGGTTCATGATGGGTAAAAAAAAAAAATTTCATTATGCAAGCCCATCAACCCAAGCCCACTGACCCAATATAAAAACATAATTTTCTCACCATTTCCTCTGCTCTGTAGAAACCATTCTCTCTCTCTAACTCCATCCTCTCCAAACACTCTCTACACAACTCAAACCCTCACCACCCAAAATTTCCATCACAACAACCTATTTTCTCTACAAAAATGATTTTAAAGAGGTCATCTAAGCTTGTGGCTTCATTCATACTACTTGGTAAGATTCTAAAATTTCCCCAAATGCCTTAAATTTAATTTTTATGCAATGATTAATTTTATTAGTATTGTGTTAATGCTTTGTAGAATTATTTAAATTCTTCCAATTAATTATTTAATGTCTATAATGTCCAATTGGTCCAAACCCTAGTTCTTAAAATTGGGAATTTTATGGTTGGTGCATTGACTATGTTTTGTCATGTTATATTTTGATGGTTTATTATTATTATTATTATTGTCATTTATGGTGTTGGATAATAAATGTGTGATTTTTAAGTGTGTTAAAAATTTTGGAAGTTGAGATTTGATGTTGGTTTTGCCTCTAAATGGCTAGAGATGAGGTGTTTGAAGAATTTTAATGAAAATAAGGTTTTAAAATTTTTGATTTGATGGAAAGGGTGTTAAAACACCAATTCACGTCACTTTTGAGAATTGGGTTGAAAACATGTGATTTTAATGAAATTTTATTGTGTTTTAAGGTAAAAAATGTGTGTCTAGTAAAAAATGTGTGTCTAACCCCTTGTTTGGATCACTTCCATCATGGTTTTCATAAAGTATGGTTCATTAAGGTATAAATCTACATGGTATGGTTCTGATTCAAAATTATGTTTGGATAGATGGTTTCATAATGGATGGTTTTAAAAATTAATAACAATAGATTTACCAAAATGTCCATCCCTCATATTACATAGTTTTTCTCAACTGTCTTAATCATTATCTTTTCTAGATCCATCCCTCATATTACATAGTTTTTCTCAACCGTCTTAATCATTATCTTTTCCATCTAGAATTATGGGAGAATGAAAAGCAAAACAAAGTGTGACGTCGGACCCTTACCCGATTATTAACCCGATAAGAGACAAACGTCACCTCATCAAATTATATTTACCAATTAATTATCCATTTACTAAAATCATATATTAATAATCTGTTATTCGAATCATACATCAAAACATTAATTATATGTACATACTAGTAACATTCTTTATACAATACAAGTATTTAATTTACATATCAAGTATCCATATAACAAGTTACACTTTAGCCCGTAGGCCAATTCTTCATCAATTCATCAAACTTTTCTTTATTATACAAGTACGCATTCAGATTATACATATAACTGTACATAACACCATGCATTTTACTTATCATCATTCCTTCTCTTAACAATTTCATTTGCTTCACATGGTAACCTGCCCTAGTCTTTTCATGAAACCATATCTTCATACATAGAGTGATCCTTGATGTTTTCACCCGATTGCCTTTCTTGGATTGTTATTAAATAAAGGAAAAAGAAAACATAGAAAATAAAACGTCAGGCAACAATGCCTGGTTTGTACCCCGTGCCCAGGGCATGCAACACAAATGCTTACCTTTATTTTCAATACAAATCAATAATTCAAACAAGTACACCCAAGATCAATCAATCCATAAAATGTTTCCAAACATCATTACAAAGGCAAATTCATTAAAGTTTCCAAGAATCCAAATAATGTAAATTTTCATGTTAGTTTAACTTACATGTGGTTAGTAAGTCATATAGGAATCCATTTATTTCCATATATTCTATTATTCAATAAGATTTCATTTAGCCTTATACTTTTAATCATTTGAGATTTAAACACAACTTATGTTAGTTATTCATTTTCTTATTATTGATAGCCCTCTTAGAATAACCTATGGAGGAAACGGAACTGTTTTGGCCCGAGAGCCGCCGATAGACCCGAAGGCCGCTAATAGACCCGAGGGCCGCCGATAGACCCGAGGGCAGCCGATAGACCCGAAGGCCGAATCATCATCATTGTCTCATTTCATTCAACTTTCAGGGTGAAGTGCACTTCTAGTTCCTAAGGCATGCCTTTCATCCTCTAACGGTATTCTACAAAGGCTATCGCTTCAATTCATCTTTCATATGTTTATACTATTAAATCATTCTTTTATTAAGTACTAACGATACCATCATCATTCGATTCGATGCTAATAATCACATTACTTCTATTTCCAATAGGATGCATAAGCATCCAATATCATCCATAAATTAAACATTTCTTTCAAATATTCTTTTACAAGATCTCTATTTATATCATCTTTACATTTATGTATAAATTATCTCACATTATACAAGTATGCTATGCTAAACATCAAGTAAAAGTGTTGTTATAAAAGTTTATTATCTAGTGGTAATAATTCCAGTTTTCAAACAAACTGAGTAGTTCGAATTCGATTTGGCATAATTTATTCTATAGGTATTTAATTAACTTCAAACTACTTCTATCATTTTCGTAACCCATCCTTATATGTTATGATGGCTTCACTTGCCATTAATTCAACGTCAAAATATTTTTAATCATCTCATTTTCACCATTCCAGATTCACTGGAATCTGGGACAGTGTTACAGAGCTGATTTCACTTTGCTTAAAACCTTATCAAATCAATTCCAATTATCATGATTTTTGGTGTGAGTCTTATATAAGGTCTTAACTTTCTAATGTTTAAATTTTAGTACATTTTGAGTCTTTTATCTTAGGTTTTGGTATGCCACAAAATTAGGTTACCAAACTGCCCTGTTAGGGACAGTTTGTATGTATTGGACTCTTATCATTAAAAGGCTTATCAAATGAACTTATTTCACTTTCCAATTTTCCAGTCTACTAATACACATGTAAAACAACATTTTTCACTTACACAACGTTTTTCAAATAGGCCTCTAGCTATTTTTCACGTTTGTATCAAGTTTTAGACATGCCCTGTTTCAGGACAGTCTGCATGTATGGCCTTCTTGACATCAATTAGGGTATTAAATGGAATTATCTCAGCACCAAATTTTACTCGTTCACAGTAGACTTATAAAGGAACATTTAATTCTCATAGGTCTTGGTCTAACTATATCTCTAACTATTTTTAAAAATTCAACCAAATTAAAGGACAGTTTCAGTATTTTCTGGAGTAGGCTGGAATTGTTTTCAAAACCATATCATTTTATTCAAACAAACATCAACCATCACAAATCTATTATTTCTTAGAGCTAAATACTTCAAATAAGCCTCTACTAACTTTATAGCATATGTCCATGCTTCCAAAAATATTGATCAAAATTTTTTTAAACCAACAAACAATTATATACATCACCATAAAAACCATTTTAGCATGCAAATCATATCAAACATGAAACCAACAACAAAACCTTTAGGGCTTAGGGTACAAACCTTATTTGAGAGCCTTCTCCTACACTTGGTCTTGCTCCTTAGGGTCCTCTTTTGGTTCTACTAATCACAAAAACAAGAGTTTAGCATTCCTTTTTACAAGTTTCTACCATAAACAACACTAACAAAAACCTCATGCTAACTTGGGTACTTTTCTAACTAATACCATAACTTTCAATTTAAGAACATAACCAAGGGCATTATAACCATTCTAATAACATTCTTAACATCTAGAAACCATTTCTATACTAAACTAGGATCAAATCACTCATATATGAAAGTTAGGGTTTGAAATCCTTACCTTGTTTCTTGATGATTCTTGATGTAATTGATGTTATAAGCTTGTTCTTCTTGGTTTGATGGTGTTTCTATGATGTAGCAAGAGTATGGAAGAGGTTTTGAGAGTTAGATGGAGGAAGAAGAAGAAGAAAAATGGAGATGGAGGATCTTAAGGGGTGGTTGGCCAAAGGAAAAATGGAGAGAAATGGAGAGAGCTTGAGAGAATTTTAGAAGGGTATAGAATTCTCTAGATAACTCCCCCTCCCCCCTTAAATACTAACCTCCTCATGGACAAGTTCAATTTAGTCCCTCACCTTTCTAATAATTTCATTTCACTAGGAGGACAATTACCAATAACCACCACAACTTCAATCTATTTGCACTTAGGTGAAAACTTTTCATTTTAATGCATCTATACCCTTGGACCAACTTTGACTTGCCCTAAATTAATTAAGAATTAACTTTTAACCCAAATTAAACTTGGAAATTAAAGAACATAGCCAAAATTTTCTATAACACCTTTAATGCATTTTACCACATCTTATGTGTAAAATGACTGAAATGCCCTTGGACTTTCCTAATATTTACTATAATGCCACTAGTCCCCAAGTTGCACGTCTTATGGTTCTAAATTATCTCTAATAACCTATTTACTATTCTAATAAAGGAATAAAAATTTTATCGAAAAATTCTAATCTATAATTGCGGACCTTACACAAAGTATTTTTATAGAATAAATAAAAATAAAAGAAGAAATATAAATTCAATCAAATAATAAGAATCATAGATATAATATGGTGAATTTTTTTCAAAGACATATAAGATGTGGAGACATAAAAATAGAAAAATATGAGTTGAGTGAAAGAAAAATAAAATAAATTTAATGTGAAAGAAAGTGAAAAAATATTACTGGGGAAAAGAATGGTAAGATATTAGTTATAACTAAGAAGTAGTTTAGTAATGAAATAAATTATAAAGGATAATTTTGGAATAAAAAATATCAAACCATCCCAACACACTAATTTGGTGGTTTAAAAAAATGGAGTAAATTGAACCATGTAAAACCATACATAACCATACATTAATGAATGGAAGTGGAAACAAATATGGTATGGTTTGGTTATTACCAAACCAAACCATGTAAAACCATCCATCTAAACAAGGGGTAAGGTGTTGGTCAAACCTTAGAGCACTTAAAATTGAAGTTTTGGGGTCAAATGAGTCATTTAAGGTGAGTTTTCATACAAGTGAAATTATGAAACGAAAATTGAGTTCAAATTTTGTAGAATATAGTAATGCCCTAGGGAGTATCGTATAAGAGTCTAAATTGAGTGTTGTTAGTGGTATTTGAATGTCTATGTGTTATTGGTATACATGTAGGCACTCATAAGGATAGAAAATGAAATCTTGGAGTTAGTGGAGCGGGCTTGGGAGCTCGATTTGGTTTGATGCTTAATAAGGTTTGTTTTTCTCATACCTACCTTCAAAATGGAAATTCGTGTAAAGAGTATTAACCAAGTTGGCTTATACATAAAAATGTCAATTACATGCTTATTACCATGATTAAGGTGTTAGAACATGCCACAATGCATTGGGAGCATTTTAGGCGCTGGAATTTGGATATTGAAGTTTGGGTGATCTAAGTCCACATCATTTGTAAATTGAAGGAGTTAGGATAGAGACTTAAATTTTGCAATGCCTTTTTGTTTGGATGTCATGATTGTGTTTATTGTGATGAATATTATCGAATTGATTGTTATTGAATGATTGATGTTTGAGTGATGGTGAAATTGTGATGTATATGGTTGATTTGGGAACCTTATTGGCATTGTGAGATTCTTTGTGAATTATGTTGTTTGGTGATATCTTTGATCATATAGATGTCTTGTGTTGTGATTTTGTTGCTCAACATAATTAATGTGCCACAATGACATTAAATGAACCTTAAGTAAATGTTGATGTGAACTTATTAGTTGTAAATTTTGCAACATGTTTAAAGTCATGAAACACACTAAACCTGATGATGGATTAATGATGAAAGTGAAATTATTGTGGAAAGGATGGTAAGAGTGTCCTAAATGTTAAGAATGATGAAAATGAGACCTTATGTGATAATTGGTGACCAATGAGAAATAATGTCACGGGACTTCGATCCACACCCATGGAGTGTCTTCCATAGTGATTCCGTGTTCATACCGTACTAGTGATAATGTGCAACTAAGTGGTAATAGTGAAGATATGAACTACACTTTTGAAATGTAAATTAATTCCTTGGTAAAATGGTAATATGCATTGAAATTGATTAAGTAGAAAGTGATTTAGTGTGGATTTCTTGAACTAAAATAGGTTCCTTGAGTATAAATTGGTACCTTTATGTTGAACTTGATTTTGAAATGTGAAAAAGGTAATGGTAATAGGCATGATAATGGTAATGTGGACAAAAAGTTAATGAAATGAATTATAAGTGGTTTATGATGTTAATCATGCTTATTGTGAACATGATTGTCTAATGAATTTTAACATTTTCCTTGTTAATGGATGGTATGGTGAATTGATGAGTTTTGTGTTAGTTGGTTTATGCCTATAATGATATGAATTGGTTGGTTTTGGTATTTTTGCCTATAGGATGGTGTTTGATTGTCATTGATTATTTCATGTTAGTTGTAATAGCAATGTGGATTTGAGAGGCAATTTGTCATCTCTAAGTTTTTTTTGTATGTGTATAAAGTTGTGGGAAAGAGATTTAGAGGTATTAAGATTGTTTTGGGTGACTTTGGGTGTCGAAAAGCCTAAAAAAATATATAGGTTTATTTGAAATTGTGTCGCTGATCGTGTACATTGTACGTCGCCAACAACTCAGTCAGCTGCTAGTGTCAACTTGTCTGTCTTCGTTCTCCCTCATCTGAACTCTGATTGCAATGGCAAACCCCCACCCTGGTAGAACCATGATTAGGAGTCCGACACCACAGCACAAGTGCAGAAAACATAACAGTTGAAAAGTCCAAAAATAAAAATTCCAAAGTTTATTCCAAAATCTTCAATGATCCATAAAACAATCATACAGTCCAAAAATCCCAAAGATTGAAAATAAAACCAATGTCCAGCCAGTGTAAAAGAAAAACCAACAGTACAATCCCAAAATAGTCCAGTACAAATGTCCAGAGACAAAATAAATAGAACTACATAAACGTGCTGATGATGTATGCCGTGATCCAAATATGAGACAGCGCCTAAAAAATCAGGGTACCTGCACTAAACCTGGAATTTTATTCCTAGATTATAGAATAGGATGAAATAAAGGAGACGCTAGACTATAAATTAGTCTAAGTTAGCGCTCACGTTCCAACATACACATATAGAGTGACCTAGACTCGGCTCTAATTATGGGAGCACACAATGCAAGACTCTACAGACTCCCTAGAGTCTACTACATAAGAAAACACACCAATCATCCTATCAATCAGCAGTTTATTAGTTATCTTCCTTTAATCAGAACTCAATCATCCGTTATCTATATATTCTTACACGTTCAATTATCACACTATAAATAGGCTCCTAAAGTTCACGGTTTAAGGTCCTATTAATTTATAGGGCGCTAGGATTACGTCTTTGGGGGTTCTGCTAACAGTCCATTAACACAGTCCAGCAACTAGAAACAAAATCTTCATTAATTAACAGTCTAGCCAGTTAATTACCAGAATTATGCCCAAAGCAGCTATTAGCGAAAAACGAGATTAACAGTAGCAGTAGACAGTATGGCCGAAGCCCAGTAAACAGTATCAGTATAGTAGTTCAAATTATAATCAATATAGGCACTTCAAGCCAATTATTTCAGTAATGAGGATCCTCTATCCCTAGGCATGCCGTATATTCTACTAGTAGACTGACTAAGGACAAAAATTCAGAATTTCCATTTATTTGATATTTAACTGAATTATATATATTTATCAGTATAACAGTTTCAGTATAGCCGATTACAATTTAGCAAGCAGTTCCACAATATATTCACAGTCTTATGTATTTAATTATAATCGAATAACAGGACAGGTTTGGGAAACAGTTTCGGTACACAACAATCCACGACACATGCAGAAAACATACAACATACATCATACCACATATTGGACTAAAAATGAACTACTAACCTAACACACAGAGCACGTTAATCCGAGAGAATCCGACCTATGCCGCTTCTTGATCAGCCTCTCCGTCCACTGCTCTTACAGATTGTTACACAAACATATAAATACTACCGCAGTGAAACAAAAATCGTCCCGGATACCGATTTGACAAACCAGAACCAAACCCGATCAAAACCCCACTACATCTTAAAATCGAGCCCTAGACATCTTACCGTGATTCACACCACCAATTCCGACTACCCTCTCGAATTCAGAATCCAAAAAGCTCAAAATCCCTAGACCACCCAAACCTGTTTGATAGAACCCACTTAAGATAAGAATATAATGGATTTCATTTAGCAGAACTTGGAATGGAGCGATGGAAACTTACTGAGAATTGCTTGATTTCGAGTAGAGTTCTAATACTCTAAACCGGACAACTAATAGAACTTGAACGTTTACCCGTAGTCAGGACCGGAAAATTCGATAAGACAGACTAACCGAAATAGAAACGGGACGGAAAACTTACCAAGAACACGTCCGAACCCTAAGGCGAAACACCAGATCGATCTTCACACAAAAAACCTCTTTGTCTCTCAACTTACGTGATTAATGAATAAGACTGAAAACCTAATGTTGAACACTTATTTATAACATGTCATATAACCAGCTAACCCCCTCTAACACCAGGAAATCGCAAATCTAAACCAGAACTCTGGACAAATTCCAATTAAACCCCTAAATTGTGACACAAGTTACTAAGCTCAAAAACGGTCCGTTATACCGATTGAGCTGTCGTTTGCGGCTATATTTTTGTTTTAAAGTCTCTTATCCATTGATGATTTTAAATTAATTTACTGGGCTGGTTTCCAAATTTGAATTTTGAAAAAATCCCACAGCATGCAGAAATTTCAGACTTGAACAACAAACTTTCTCGTTATCGTTTTCCTTTGTTCAAACTCCGACTTGGATGCAATTTGCAGCTACATTTTTTTAAAGTGTCTTATCTAGTGATTATATTTTATTAATTTACTGGGCTGGTTTCCAATTTTGAATTTCGAAAAAATCCCACAATATGAAGAAATTTCAAATTTGAACAACAAACTTCCTCGTTATCATTTTCCTTTGTTTAAACTTCGAATCGGGTGCCGTTTGCGACCACATGTTTTTATTTAAGTAAAATATTTATTGATTGTTTTTAAATAATTTATTGACTTATTTTTTCTGTCCAGTTCTGAAATTTCTTTTAGTACATGTAGAATTTCGGATTTGGAAGCGTGACTATTACCTTCATTTATTTATTCGATTTCCAATTAAATTGTAATTTTTGATTTCAAATTGTGTTAAACTCTTCTTTAATATATTTTTTTTAAAATATAGGAGTGAGACAAACAAGATTTCAAGAGAGCATGAAAATACCCGATTTTCGAAAATTGGAATTCCGTTACTTAAAGATCCATCATTTAAATTTGTCTTCAAAACACTATGGAATGGACAAGTGAGTGTATTTGAAAAAATTATTTTTAATGTAATTGAACATGAAATATCCCTTATTTCCTAAGCCAATTAAACTCTCTTTATAAGTCGTCTTACCTTATCCCCATGATCTTGCACTGTGTATTGGGTAAATATATGAGTTGTATGTTTCTGTGATGTATTGAATTTTGGTGCTGGCATGATCTTATGACATATTGGCATGCATGTCCATACATGAGTTGTAGGTTTATTTAGTGCATTGAATATCGACATTGGCATGAGGTTATGACACACTAGCATGCATATCCATATATGAGTTTTGGGTTGATAACTTGTGATACAAGTAAGCCAACGTTGATTTTTGTGATTTTTCTAAATATGTTTCAGTACATAGAAGTGTGTTGAAAATCACAAATTTGAAAGAGAAGCATACTTTCAGAATAAGATAGATTTCAACCTTTGAACCACAAAAGTTTTTGTAAACGATTTGGGAATTTCTGGGGATTGAATGTTTATTAAATGAGATTTCAAAATTCAAAAGTTTTGTCAAAAATATTTTGAAAAATAAAATGAATTTGCGTATGTTAGGTATAGGAATTCAAACTAAGAATTTTTCGCTTACGTTTTTCTATTGTTTTTAAAAATGTTTTTCTAAGTACAACAAGGAGTGTAAGGAACTAATTGAGTAGATTTTGTAGCAAATTATCTTATTGTAAAGTTTACTTAGTAAATGTTTATTGTCACTAACTATGTAATTGTGTTTAATATAGGAGAACTTGTAATATTCATTAATTATTTTAAATGTTATCGATATGTTAGGTCCCCAATATCGGATTTTCAATATTATCCTTTTAAAATAAAAATATGGCTTGCGCTACTTAATTAAAGGCTGGTTAAAAAAATTGATTAGAAAATTTTGCTCCAGCAATTTCAGAATAATTCGATATCAAAATTTTAGTAACGTTATTATTCCGGTTTATTTCCAGACCGGATAGTGATGTTATAATGAATGTTCTTTTTGATTGTCATGAAAAGAGTAAAGTGAATGTTGATTTTTGTTATTTAAGAGTATGTGGTTGAGTTATAATTGTATAGGGTCAAGTGTTTTATAGGTAATGACGAACAAGATATAGGTTAGATTTGGTCGCCATTGGTTAATTTTAGCTATTTACAAGAGTTGTTGAAAGAATATGTGTGTCATTTGGTCGACAAGTCTTCGCCATTATGTCTGTTTTGCAAATGACGTGTGTATGTGTTCGTCATCTCTTCGCCATATTTTCACCATTGCATTCTGTTAAATTAATTTTAGAATTGGGAAGGGAACATTTCGACAACTATTCATCATTGGTTCGACATATTGATTGTAAGTTGGTGAGTGAGGTCTTTCGAACATTGGTTTAACATCGCTTTGTCATTATATTTTGTTAGGTTATTTTCATATTTGATGAAGTATGATTGACTGTCATTATTTTGTCATTTTGCCTCACTGATATATGTATTATTTTGATAGTTGATGACTCTTTCCTTGCTAAATGACTGCCACTTTTGGTTTTATCCTGTGTTTCTTTTCCTTGCAGCATTAATTACTTATTCATGTTTCTTTTTCCCATTCTTATGCTATTATGTCATCCTATCATATTTTATTTTCTTTTACTTTTGCATTTAGAACACTGCAACCTTTTAAGTTCGGTTGGGTAACATTCACAGTATGTAGTCATGTTAGGTTGTTTTAGCTTTGTAGAGTGTCACTAGGATAGGTATGTTTAGAGTTGAAATACTTTTAAAACTCAAGATAAATTTTTCCAATTTTTTTAATGAATTAACATTTTCAAATATGTTATTGAATCTAACTTGATTTCATTGACTTATGAGCTTAATGAGACTAACTTCTATTGATTCAATTGTGAAGGACTTTGGCATGAGATTAAGGCTTCAAGTGGAGAAATCCTATTTGAAAGGATTTGAGCAAAATTAACATTTATTTTGTGAGCGATTAATTTCATTTCTTTATTCCTTGTTATATACACATTTCTCACAAGTTTCTTTCTTAGTAAGGAGCCTTCATAGGGTTGACTTGGAATTCTCAAGCATTCCTTAAGTATATAAGGTATTGGTTGGAAAATGAGTGATTGTAGGTTCACCTAAGAAAGTGATCTAGATTGGAGAGTGAATGAAACCACTAAAAAATTCTAGCTTAACACTTCCCAAATCACATGCAAAGTGAGGTTTCCTTAGCGATTTGAAGCCACATACTTCATAAGCTTTTATTTGGTCCCTAATCTTAGTCCAAACCACAAATAATGAGAAGTCAATTATCAATCCTACCCTTTGAGACTCAAGGATAGTTGGGGTAAATTGAAGTAGTAAAAGGTGATGATGTGTGATGAGGATGAAAAAGGTATGAATTGATATCTTGGGATATGGTATGAAGGAAGATTTTTGTTTTTGTTTTATGAAGGAAATTATAAAAATAATCAAAAGAAATTAAAAAGTTATATAAAGAGGAAAAGGCTTATGAAAAAAAAGAATGAATGAAAAAGGAATTGTGTATACATAAGAATTGTGAAAGTTGGAAAAAATATTGTATGGTATGAAATTAAGTGGTATAGGATCTTATGAATAAATAAGGGTGTTAATATTTGTTTGGGATGGTAAGGAAGGCGGAAGTTGATCCACTGATTAATGAGTTAAGCTATAAAGATGTTGAGTGCATTTAAAGTGGTTTTGGGAGAGGGATATTAGCCTTGAGTTTTTACTTCGATCCTCACATAATATACATAATATTCCCATTTATTGTAGCCTTAACTAAGTCCCATTTACCATGAAGACAAGCTAGTGATCCAAGGGGAATCTTAGATTCAACTCACTCATTGAGACCTCTAAATGCTATATATTGAGTTCCATTTTCTGTGAGGTCCCTAAAGATTCTTTGATTCACTCTTGTGAAGTACTATCATCATAATCAATTAAGTGCATAACTCAGATTCATAAAGTGAATAGTGCATATTGTGTGAAGCCTTTAGGTTCTTTAGAGCTTGAAAAAATATTATGATGAAAAAGAAGGAGAAAAAACAAAGAAATGCATAATATATATATATATATATATATTAGAGTGAAAACTTAGAGAGGTTATAGTTCAAAACTCATGTTTTTATGTGAGCGTCTTGAGCTCGTAATGTGAGATGATAAAAAGTTGGTTAATTTGATTGAATTGGTATTGATTGATAGCTTTTGATGTTTGCCTACATTTTATGATCTAAAATTGTTTTACCTAGATGTTTTCACATGGTGTCAACTCTCTTAACAAGTGTTTATGGGTTGCACTTTTGATAAAACCTTAAGAGACAACACTCCTCCTCTAAAGTCATTTAAGGGTTTAAAGGCTTAGGATTTGTTGCTAAAAATTCATGTTTAAACCTACAGAAGTGGGTTTTATCTTATTTTTGCATTTTAGATTGGTTTAGTTGTTTAATTTCTTGGGGGCAAGCAATCTATTAAGTTGGGGGTAGTTGATAGACTTGAATTTAACCTATCTTTTAGGGATGATTTGGAATATATTTGATATTATTTTTATGGTAATTGTTTTCCATTTATAATGAATTTCTGGGAAAATGATGATAAAATGAAATTTATAGATTTGGAAGCAAAAAGAATTAAAAAGGTGTTAGAAATAAGACATTAAAGTTAAAAGCATTCAAGTTGGACAATGACAAGCAAATGTTGAGTAAATGATGTAGGGAAGCTTGTCAAGTGATAAAAAATAGGCAAGATTGGAATGAGGCATAATAGGCGCAAGAGAGATAGGTTGAACCTCGTTAACAAAAAAAACTGAGAGGTTGTCAAAGAGTTGATGAAAATAGGTTTTTAGAGGTTGTACCTCGTCATTTAATGGAGGTCTGATGACCTGATAAATTGAGTTGTTGACAAAAAGTGGTTGCCGCAAGTTTGGTGAAGTTTACTTACTATATGGTCAAAACCTAAGAGCTAAGTCATTGTCATAAAAAAATGTCATCTTGTTGGCGCAGATGTTGGTGCTTATCAACCTGTTGAGTGAGGGAAACCGAATTGTTATAGAATGGTGAATGCCAAATTGATATCGAGTGTGTAGTGCAACATTGGTCAAAGGTTGTGGATGTGAGAGAATGATGAGATAATGACGAATGTTGTGCTCGACATTTGGTCACCAATAGTGTTAGTTACGTAGAAATTACAAGTTTTTCCTGGTCGGGATTTTGTATGAATAGTTCATTAGAGACTTTTGACAATAATCTTTTGTCAGAATTTATTCATTTTAGTTATTTTCTATTAGTTTGATACTTATAGAGTAGAGATAGAAAATCCAAGGAGACTTAAACTTGTTTGGAAGAGATTTCAAGATTGAAGGCAAGATGTACTTTTGGATCATCAAGTTTTCAAACGGCTTGTTGAAGGTCTTCTTCGACATCAGTAGTTCTTCTTGATCCTTTACTCTTTTATTGAATTCTTACTATTTTCAATGTAATATTATCGTGCCTGTTTTGTATTTACTTTGAACATGAGTAGCTAAGTTTCATTTGGTTATTCTTTCATATATCCATGTGATTCATGTGATTTTATTGTAAGTTCATTGTTAAAACCATGATTGTTGATCATATAGTAATAATTATGATATAATTTGACTAGTTAAGTTGATGAGTATTGACTAACATTGATGAATCGACTTTGATTGAGACTATAGATAGTAATTTCGAGTTTGAATTCATGATCTAGGTATTCACTAGAGGCTATAGATAGAAATAGTTGAATATCATCCATAAATAGTTCCTAAGATTGAGCTTTATGAATCATAATTACATGCTATATAGATATAGATGGAATGATGGTTAGGATCATTTAGTGGTAGAGAGATTACTAATATGATTGGAATTGAATTGAAAACTATATGAATTTTGAGTCAATTTCTTAGTGACTATAGAAGATGATCATGATGCTTTGGAAATATGAAGGGATAACCATATTCTTTCATTAATTGCTCTAAGTGATATTCTAATTTTCTTATTTTAAATTGAAGATCATTGATAATTGAAATTGAAACTTGAAAATTATAATCATGAATTTTGGATAAATGATATTGTGGATTTTTACTTAGTATTCTTGAATACATTCTTTCTTTCCAATAGGCAATCCCTTAGGATGTATCTTTTGTTTACTACAATTAGATGTTACATTGAGTGTTACCAATCCGTCCGCTTAATGTACCTAATTATTGTGTTTTAAATTTGGTTGCATTCCGATGTTATTTGATCGTGTGTTTGAAATTGAGTAAAGTGCTCAAAAGGCAGTTTAGAAGCTGTGAGCTCAAAATAGGGCAAATTCTGTAGTCCGTCAAATTATAATTTGGCATATAATCCGGAACGAATACGATCACAATGGCAAATTCTGCAGCCTGTCAAATTATAATTCGGCATATAATTCGGAACCAATACGATCACAAATTATGAAATTATTTTATATAAGCTTATCAAAATTCAGTACATAATTTAGCATAAATTCAGTGTTAAGATTCTAAGCCAGCATTCTCCCTCATATGCACTTCGTTTTAGGTATCATTTGCGGCTAAAGAAGCTTATTTGAGTCTAGTTTTCAACCATATATTTATATTTAAAAAATTTGATCATTTTAATGTTGATATTTTAAATATCCTTTTAGTGTAAATAAATTTTAGCTTTTGTAAATGGGTGTTCAACTTACATGTCTTTCATTTAGAATCTGATTTAAGTCATATTTATGGCTAAAAATTTGTATTGAAATCCTTTTTTTGTATGTGCTTTCAAATTATTGATGTAGTACCCATAATATGACAATATGAATTGTTGATTGATATGAGCTTATTGATTGAATGTTTATGCTTGTAATTGATAATAGTACAATGGATGTTTAAATCTTGTTCAAGTGAGATCGATTGATAGGCTTGCATGCTTGTATGCCTTCTATGACTTGGTGGACCTTAGAAAGTCTCGCAATTGCATTTTGTGCTCATTACTTGCCTCTTAAGTTAGATGAATGCTTGCTTTTCTTTGTTAGGGTGTGAAGTTACAAACTGGGCATCGATAACCTAACTCTTCTTTATTTTCATTTTCTTTCTTTCTTTTTGTGCGTGAATGAAAACTTCTAGGTGATCGAGAAAAACTAGTGAAGGACGTGAATTCCGTTCGAGACATTATTTTTATCATGCATTTCATTTTGTCAAAACTATTATGTTATGTCTTAGCTATTTTGAAACTTTATCTATCCATTGTCCCAATTTTATTTGAGTAGTGAATGTAAAATTATGGCATATTTTTAGCCATATGGAACCCTTATTTTTTGGACTGTAATAATATGACATATTTACACTATTAAAATATTTTCAACCCTTGAATTCATTTGATTAAATATGGCATATTTTTATATTATCTAATATTGAGATTCGGACTTTGGAATCAATTGTGAATTAGTCTTGAATTGGAATCAATTGTGAATTGGTCTTGAATTGGAATTATTGGCAACTTGTCTTCGTAGGATTCGGTCCACCCGTCACGTTCTCGACAAGGGCGGGGTCGGAGGCCACATGATATGTCACAAAATGTAGTTCGCTAATTCCTACTTCATCATGTGGTTTTTGCTCTTTTTGGTGTTCCTTCTACTTCCTTTTTTAATTTTCTTCGGTTTGTCCTCTTTTCTTTAATTGAACGAATTCTCAACAATATTAAAAGAAAATTAGTAAGTAGAGGCCGAAATTACCAGAAAATATTAGAAAATTTGGCATAAAAAGTGTATGCAAATTCCACTTATCAATAGCGCAAGAAGAGAAGGACTCACGTAAGACTCGGGTAAGGAATTCAAAATGTTTCTAAGACTTTTAGCACAAAAGTTTTGCAATTTCGTTTAACTCGCGACAACTTGCAGGATTTCAAAATTTTCTCATGTAGGGGTAGTTTGATTAAAAATTTAGATTTATTAGACAAAAATTACATAGCAATAATAGATTGGTTTCAAACATTTTGAAAACTTTATTTAAATAATTTATAAAGCTCAATTTTCATCATGCAAGTATATTTTCATAGCCGAAACACATCAAACTTGTGTCATTATCATTATTAACATGATTTTTTTTTTAATTGAATTCAAGTTCAACAATAGAGGTACAATGAGGGTACCAAACCTATAACAACATTATTCAATAACCAATTTCCACGATAAAGCATACTTTACAACCTTTCATATGTAAGGTTATTAAAATGCATAATTCAACCAACATATCCAATTTATCATTGATTTGTGCATTTTTCTAACACTTATAATGAAAGTGAGATAAACATTGAATCACAATCTGGCCTTGAATGAAATCTTAGTTTAGTTGAATTGAAGTTCTTACATTAGACTGAAGTGTTGGATACATTGAACAAATGATTTAACATTGAGCACAACACTAGTATGGATATCTTATCTATGACAACTAAGTTACAGTTTATCATCATAACCATGTTGAAGTATACATTATTTTCCAATGCATGTCTCTTAAATTTATCTATTTACATATCATGCTGAATGGTGAAATCAATCCATTTATCCCCATTATTCGTCACGTTTAAGGCAATTAAGCAATTTTCATGATATTTTTACAATTCATATTTCCTAACATTTATGAACAATAATTCATGATCAACACATGACATGCTTAACAATCATTATCCTAGTATTGAAAGTAATAATAAACATAAAAAAATAACAAAAAATAGTGAAGGTTACAAGACGTTATCACAAAGCTCAAATGAAGTCTCAAAGAGTTAAACTTCCCCTTGGTGTGACTCTCCAAGTTCTGAGTTGCATATTCAACCACAAATAGACATCAATAAATTTAATTTCAAGTTCAAAATACATTTCCACATCTCAAAACCTGGGGAGATATCTTTATAAAGAGTTAGGGTTTCTTAAATTATGTAGACCTGAATGGAAGTTGAATTCATAATTGATAGGGTTGAAAATTTTAAATTTTAATAACATAAACCATCATTGTCATATTCAAATAGAGTTAGAGATTTTGAAAATCTTACCATAGGTGGATGAGAGAAGAAAGAGCTTCAAATAACTTACAAATACCCCAAATAGCTTCCTTAATGTTTGTTTGAATGATTAATGGTGATTTTAGTGGTTGGAGAGTAATAAATGTAAAGTTTGAAAGTTAGAGTTTTGACGGGTGGAAAAAAATGTATTTTATGTTCGGAGGATATTAAGAGTAAATGAGAAGAGAAGAGGGAGTAAAGAGGAAGTTGACTTGACAAGTGGAGCCCATGAGGCTTGTTTGGTTTTATTGTTTTGTTTGTTTTGGGTTTCAATTCAAGTCTAAGATAACATTCTTGGCCCAAGGTCCAACCAACCAATAATTTATCTCATTTTTATCTTTTTAAAATTATTAAGTTTTTTTAATTGTAAAAATAAAATAGAATAGGGTAGAAGAAGAGAAGAATCAGAGGTCATAAATAAAACAAATGGATAAATATAAACTAGATATAACATACCAAAGTTAACTGTATATAACGGATGGAAGATGAAGCTACTAATTGATGTACGCAATGATATTTCATCTCAATGTATGTGTAACACATGAATAAATACAAGAAGTAGTAATGATTCCAAGTGAGATGCTTCACCTTCTTTATTGATCTAAAGAGAAAAACATTCTCTTACATTGTTTTATATACATAAGATTATTGCCATTTGGCATTACAACATATATAGATACATACCAATTGACATGCGTTTTCATATTAATGATGGTGGAAGCTAGTTACTTGGTAGGGGTCATAAAACCCAGACCGGACCGGACCGAAAATTGACGGTCCACAGTTCAAACGGTCCCGGTCTGGTCCAAAAAATTGGGACCGGTTATATTTATCGGTCCGGTCGGGTCCCATACTTTTAGAGACCGGATTGGACCAATTAATAGTAAAAAAATATTTATTAAATAAATATATACATATTAAGAATACAAATAAAATAAAATAAATTCCATATACTTATTTTATAATATTAATGGAATTTAATTGGATAGCAAATTTTAAATTTTTATTATAATATTTAATTAATTTAATTATGTTAATTTGAATTTATTAGGGATAAATATATTTTAGGTGAATAATTATAATATTATAAGTTTGACATAAAATGTATGTATTTAATTTATATAAGATATGATTTATATATAATCTTTTAAAAATTATTTTTTAATATTTAATTTTTTTTTTAAAAATCCAACCCGGTTGGACCGGACCGGATCGAGACCCGAACCGATTGGGGACGGACCGGTCGGTCCAATATTTTAATCGGTCCGGTCCGGTCCAATTTTTTGGGACCGTTACATTAATCGGTCCGCTCCGGGTCCGGCCAAACTCGGACCGGACCGGACCATGCCCACCCCTATTACATGGCACTCACCGTCTACAACACTCCCCCTTGAATTCCACCATTTTCGAACCTTTGATTGCCTCGTTAAAACCTTGTCAAATAAACCCAATGAGATAAACATATGGACGAAGAAAAAAGAGTACAGTTGAATCTGGACATTTTATACTCCCCCTGATGAGAATATCCGTAATCTCAATTTTTAAATGTTTGGGTTTAACATTTAGATTTTGTGAAAATGATTTAATATTAATAATATCTTCATTAGTAAATCTTCTAGATTTCATCTTCTGGATTTCTTGAAGATTAGAGGAAATTTTGTCTAAATTCTAGAAACTATTGGAAATGATAAACGACACACCTGGCTCGTATATTTAGATATGATTACATCAAGACAAGACATATTTTATCGCTTCCTTGGTTGGGATGGATCTCTTCCGGGATCAAATCATGTGTTTCAACAACCATTGGTGTACTTAATGGATGAACATTATTCATATTTAATCTTTTCAGAAGTTTTTAATATATATGATAGTTAATAACCAAAATATTATTTGGTTTATGCTCAATTTCCAGGCCAAGTTAATAATTTGATTTGAAACTCATTTTCTTATTCAGCAGTTTGTTTGACTTCGTTTGGAGTTCAAATTTTATCAACATGAACATCTAAAATGACAAATTTAGATCCGACTTGTTTATGAAAATACTTGGGCAATGTTATTATTCAAATTTTTGTCTTTTATTTGATATTCATTAAAATAACTATACTGCTTGCCTAGATTATTTAATCCATACAGGGATTTTTGTAATTTTCTGAGTCTCGATATTTTTATTGATGTGATTTTAGTAAGTTTAATCCTTCTAGGATTTCTAGAATCCAGAGGGCCACATAGATTTGCAGTAATAAAATCCATCAAACACACTTCCGATTTTGTAGAGATGGTACTGATTAGAACTTAGAGTCAGAAATTGGAATGTAATGGTATCCACAAGTGGGGAATAATATTTCATCATAATCAGTTCCAGATCTTTGTGAGAAACCCATATATATGAGTTAGATTTTATCTCACAACTTCATTTTTCTCATTTCGTTCAAACGAATATATTTATAACCAATCAATTGGATACTGACAAGTCACAATATGTGTAACCTTTGTGTCTTATTTTATCATTTGATATTGGGCTGATTTCTGAGAATCGGTACTTATTTGTCTTCTTTTGGAATTTTGTACATGTTTGAGGCAGTTTTACGAATTATGAGCATATGAGGGGGCGCAACGGTCTCTTTAATGCAAAGATTGAATATGAAACTAAGTCAGCACGCAAGATTTAGAATTTATTTTAAAGTTTTGAACTTGTAAATTTGTTCAGAAATTTTAGGAGATTTGATTTTTCATTCGGTACTTTTGAATTTTGTTTTGAAAGGAAAGGGAAAAAGAAGGTTAGTTCTGATTTTTCTGAAAAACAATTAGCTTGGACGTATTTTGGGATCAATAAAGTTTGCATTTTCTTCTCTCTTTTTGTTTAATTTACGTTCAATTATGTTTGTTATGATGCTTGTTGTGCCCACAGCAAGCTAAATTTCTAATCTAATGAAGCATTCATTCATACGTGTTGTGAGATTTTTCCATAATTGCTTGTGTGTATTGATATTCATGTTTATTTTGATCATAATGGAGTTAGGAGGAATGTATGAATTTACCAGTTAATTAAATTAGGCTTGTTAATTAATTAGGTGAATTAATACACTGCTAGTCATTAGGTTGAATATGTAATAGTTTAACTAAAATGGTATGAGTAGCAATCATGTAATACATTACACTATGGATTTACATGATCTTAATCAACTAACATGCTTGATGATTTGGGGACTAAGAGTCTAGGTCGTTCTTTTCTTAAAGCAGTTTAGGGTTAAACCTGTCAGGCGCGTGTCGGGGTTACTGTTTAGACTAGGGGTTGATTAAAAGGCGTGTGTCCTGTCTGTCTAAGAACTAAGGAGAGATTAGGTAATTAGGTGCTTGTCAATTACTATAACTAGACTTACTAATTGGCACAAATAACATTTAGTTCGATGATCAAATACAATATTGAATGAGTAGCTTTGCTGGATTAATTCTATCACATTGTTATTTATTTCTTTGTTTCTACTTTATCCTTCAAATTTTAATCTGATTTAAATTCACAACCCCTATTTAATAGATTTTTTAACTTGATTAGATAACAACTTGAGGTTTTCACTATACTCTCTGTGGTACGATCCTATTTTTTTTACTACATAATTGTAGGAAATTATTTTTGGCGGTTACGATACCCGCCAAAATTTGGCGCTGTTGCCGGGGAGTATATTGATTATTTGATTTTGTTGTATGACAAGGTGTTACCATATAGAAGAAGTCTCATATGATCCTGAAATTGAGAGGAATTTTAGGAGACGACGAAAGGAGGTAAGAAAAAGGAAATAGATCTTCACTGAGAATGCATCTTCTACTGACTTTTATGGAAGCTGTGATCTTTCTATGCCCATAACTACCACTCTTGACACACGCTTTGAAAATATTTACAGTAGCTGTGACCAAGCTGTGCCCACAGGGATGGCAACAAACGGAACACAAGAAGGTACTCTAAAAGAATTAGGCTGATTGCAAGCCAACTAAGCTCCTCTTAGCATTGCTTATCTTGAGACCGAAACTGCATTTGAATCGAAGTCTGGCTTAGTGTAACACCCCATATATGAGACATGGTTAAAAGGAATTGAATTGCTACCCATATCACCAATGTGCGCATTATTTTTAAATGTCTAGTTTGTAACACTATGTATAGGTGTTTATGGATGATATATAGATTCTAAAAAATATTGGAGATGAAGATTTATATGTTAGAATTTTTTTATAATTACCATAAATAAATGAAATTACTTGTTCAATAAAATGGAGAGGAAAATTTATTTTGTAGTAAGAATATGTCATTTATATGCTATTAAAAGTCAGAAACATATCGACATTACGCCTAGAAGATAAGTATGATATTCAGGTCGTAAGAAGCTGAAGAATTAGTAGACTATTGTGAATGATGAAAGGTTTGTTGAGATAGCAATACAAGTTGAAGGAACTTCAAAGTGGAAGAACATGGATCAAGAGAAAGTGGAAAAGTTGGAGGAAGAACTGCGCAATATGAAGGATAAAGTGGAATGCATGGAAGATGGATAACAAAGGATGAAAAAAGATATAACAAGTATGTTGCAACTCATGCATCGAACATGAGCAGCCACAAAGGAACAAAGGAAGTCGAAAATATTGAGGTCGAAAAGCTGCGCGAGATGGGACCAAAGTTGATCTGGAATCAAAAGTGATACCATGACTAAGTCTAAAGAGGAGCGTAATAGCAATTATACTACTGACGAGCCAGTGGAGAAGAGCGAGAAGGAAATCTCGAATACCAAGTCAAGCATCAGGGAAGATGAGCTAAGCTAGAGGTATATGAAACCGCCACGTGAAGTGGAAACCAAGAATATTTGACGAACTAAAGAGACCAAACCTTCAAAGCACATGAAGAGTGTAAATCGTGAAGTGGAGTCACCAAATATGGAAATAATGATCAAAGAGCTTCAACGTGAAATGGAAGAACTAAAATAAACTGAAATGAACTAGAGAAGCAAGTAAGAAAGAGGACATGATAGAGCCAGTAGACAAGCCATTGACGGAGTGGGTTTGATAGACCAACCCACCAATGAAGTTCAAGATGCTAAGCTTGGAGAAGTATATGGGTGCAACTGAGCAATGATACATGTAAATAATTTTAAAGAACAAATTATATCACAAGGAATAGGAGACGAATAAATGTGTTATGCCTTCCTACTTACTCTTGAAAGACCAGCGCGTGAGTGGTTCATACAATGACAAACCCTTTCTCTGGTAGAACCATACGATTATAGCCTGACGCTACATACCTAATGCAGTATCTATAACCTATAACATTTTGTAATTGCAAAACCAATTCGCTTATATAAACCTGAATCAATCATAAGATAGTTAAATACATCACAACATCTCAATATCCAAAAGAAATACTAGCCCAAAGTATTTACAAGTTCCAATAGCCAACAATAGCAAAATACTAGTTCAAATAAAGAATCCAAAGTTTTAAAAAAAATCCAGAAATACATCTAAACGGTAAAAATGATAAAAGATGAACATCCTGATGAATTTTCTTCTCTGTGAAATAAATAGTACCTAGTTGATCGATGTACCTGTACTCAACCTGGGGTTTTAATCCCAAATTACAAAGTAGAAAGAAAGAGATAAAATCATTTTGACAGTATGTAATGTCGAGCAAATGACAAATAGATATCGAACACGAGGATGCATCATATGCCAAAATACATAATGGTAAGGAGATGATGAACAAATGACATATATAGAACCTTTTTGTCATTCTATCCAGACTCCATTTTGGGCGGATAACTCCTAGTTACCATCTGAGCAAATTGTTCAACTTTAAAACCCGATCAAATCATAACGAAATTCAATAAAATTTTATATGCACACTCTATGCACTTTTAACTAACACAATATTACTCACCAAACATCAAATAGCTAACCTGTTTGAGTACACAATGTTGCACAAGCAAACTTGTTGCGACAATACACAAAAGTCCCAAATGCACACAATAAGGCAATAACTCAATTCTTTAGAGTCCAATTTATGTTTATCAATATACCAAAATATGTTTTAATTCAATTTCAAGTCATAATAGAATTTTATCCATTTATTCATGAATATTTACACAATTTTGTAAGAACAATTTGTACATAATCATAACCGCAACCTAGTCATCATCACCAATTCAATGTTTATCCAATTAAATGATGATAAGTCTAGAATTTACCTATATTTTAGTGTATTTTATGAGTTTAAAGGTAAAGAAATTGAGCTTCAAAGATGATATATTGAATAGATTTCTAGTAATTCTAGACTATTATTGCTGAGACAGGGACTTGGATGAAAAGAAATGGAAAAGAAGTCAAAACATGCAAAATCAGAAGAAAGAAGGACCAAATCAGAATTTTATCCAAAGTCAACAACAATGGCGAAATGATCATGCTGAGGAAAGAATTCGCCTGAAGACATCGCCACAATCTGGAGAAGAAGGCGATGAAGCAGGCGATAAACAGAAGATCTCGCCTTGAAGTATGAAACATGTAAGGCAAATCAGAAACACATCACTTTCTTTTGTCGCCACTTTAGCAAAATTCTTAAAGCGATAAATGGTCAACCCTTAAGGCGAAAACTGAGGTAATATAGGAAATATGTCGCCAAGTTGAGGGATGATAAAAGGGCGACATATGATAACACATAGCCTGGAATGCTTATAAATGAAAGATTGTTTTGGCAAGAAAGGATCATTCGCCCAGATAGTAGGGGACATATATGGCAATGTTAAGCACATTTCGCCTAGGGAGGTTGTTAGCTTGGCGATCAAGACAAGCGAAATTTAACTAAGTCGCTTAGGTTCAGGCGAAGGAACAGGCGATATAAGTGGAGAGAAATGTTACTTCGCCAATTTGTGTTTCTTTGTTGATTTTATTTCAAAATTGCCACTGAGCTAAAACTCTATAAATAGGAGCTCAGAAAAAGCAATAGGGGACTTTTGAGATTCTTTTGAATTGTTGACATTCTATAATCTTTGAGAAAAGAAATTCTAAATTCTTCTATACGCTTTATTCAATATTTTCAGAGAAGTTTCTTGAAGAAGCTTTTATACTCTGTTTCCTGTTGATCGTTGAGATTTATCTTGAAGATTGTGAAACAAAGCTGTGACAGAGTCTAGTTTCAATCTTCCTTGGTAAGATTTTAATCTTGAGCATGTCAATGATGATTTTGTGCTTGATTGAATATGCTGAAGTAGATGTGCTAGCTAAAAGCTCCGTGGTTTTGCTGAGATTTGAGTGTTGATTATCATTTGATTGCATGGATCTTGTTCAATTTACAGTCAGATTTACTTGAAATTCATGAGCTTATTGATTACAAGAACGAGAGTTACATAATTTTGTTAATTTGAAGCTTAATTCAGACCAGAGATGACAATTAGGTTTTAGATTTAAGAATAGAGGATCGTAGTTCTAGAGATAGACTATAGATCTCATTTTCGTCAGATTGTGTTTATCAATTGTATAGATTGTAGTATAGAGATATATGCAACTGTATGATTGAGATTTGTTAAATTGAATTGAGAGATCTTTTAACAGATCATTGATGATGATCTAGAAAGTAAATTTGTGATTTAAAGTTGAAACGTGCATGAGAAGTTAGTTGATAACAGAATTTAGCAGATCAGTTTAGTCATGGTTGAGATCAATTGCAGAATGAAATGTTATCTTGTGTTTAAATTGAATGAATGTCATAAGTGCTCATAGTCCATATCAATTCTTTGAATTCAACAATTATCTTGTACATAGGATTCTTTTGGCAATTCAGTTTAGATCATATTTTCAATCATGCTTCTTAGCTATCAATCCCTGTGAAGACGATATCTTAAATACTACATTAGACATTGATGGGATTCTTAACTGAAATATTGAACCAATAATTTCAGTCTGTTTTCAATCCACCAAATGACCATTTGCCTAAAAATAAACTAGATAATATAATTAGATATTGACCCTTGCCCCAATAGTAAACCGAAGTTCCAATATGGCTTGCGCATCAAGAAACGCGATATTTTCGTTCCAAAGTACTTTTAATCCCAAGGCATGCCTTATATCTTATCTTTTATAGCAAGTCTAAGGGCTTTATGGTATTTTTACCAAATACTTATTAAGTCAATTTATCAATATTCAATGAGTTCAATAATCAAGCGAACGCACAAGGCCACAATTCATTTCAATGTGCCATTTTTTTCCATAACAAACTAATTCTAATAAGCAATTCAATATTGACCAAGCATACTAATAAGGAAAATTTTACCGATATTGGCAATATCAATTCATCAAGTTCACTATATTAATACATGTTTCTTAATGACATCAATTCCACCAATAGCCTGATGCTTTCTTTTCTTTCTCTTTGTGTGTTTTTCTACGTGAAATGTTAACATGTGATCGAGTAACTAAGGACATATTTCATCTATATTAAGAAGACTGAAAATGATCGTCACTTTTATTTTCTTTTCAAGCTTTAGTTTCATTTTCTTTTCGAAAATAATGTTAACCTTCACATATGGTTACACCTTTGGGTGTTAACTACAAGTTATAATTTACTTTAAAATGTATACTTTGATTATTGCATATGGATTGGAATTTTATTTATTTATAAACTAATGGAATTATTGTTGTGATATTGATTGTTTATGTATTAAACCTACTAGTGTTAATGTGATGTTCTTATCACAGTTCTGTGGTTCTGCCATGTGCGGGGGTTGGACGTTACAATTAGTGAGAAAGGCATCTATCAGTAAGAAATGAGAAACTTACTCTAAACTTTAAGATTTTCATTCAATGATTTATATTTATTCATTTTCTCTCTTCTCTTTAATTCACCTTTTTGTCTTTTTCTTTCTATTACCTCATGTTGCTCATGTTTGATAGTTTTGACGATGTTACAAAATTTAAATACCAACTCTTTTCCTAATCGACATTTGGTTTTTTGACCCTAGGATTATGTTTGTTACATACCTTTTTGGGCCTAGGAGTTAAGGCTATAATTTCCTATTACTAGAGGGTGTCTATAGAGTAATAGGAAATATAGGGGTTATGTTCTAATTACCTGGTGTTAGAGGGGGTTAACTGGATATCTAAATGTTATAAATATGAGTTTAATCTAGGGTTTTTTCATATTCTCTGAATCCCGTAAAGTTGAGAGTAGAGAGGATATTCGTGTGATGTTCTGAGCGATGTTCAGCGTTAGGGTTTTTGCGTGTAATCGGTAAGTCTTCCATTCCATTTCTGTTTGATTTAGACTGTCAACTAAATTTTCGATCATGATCTCGACTAAACATGTTCAGGTTGTTCTCACCTTCGGTTTAGAGTGTTAGAGTTTCCTGCTTGTAACCAACCGATCCTCGGTAAGGTTTCTTCGCTTATTCTAGGTTTTTTCAGAGTAGAATCTGTATTATTCTGATCTATATAGGGTTTTCCGTACAAGTTCAAGTGGTTAGGGTTCTGCACAATTTGGATTCAGGAAATCCAGTGGGTAGTCAAAATCAATTGAGGAGTTTTCGGAAAGATACTTAGGTTTCGGTTTGGGATGTATTGTTCGGGTTTGGTTCTGGGTCTATCGATTTGGTGTCTGGGTCTGGCTTTTGGTCCTTTGCTGATGCGTATATTTACTTTTATGACGGTTTACAGGAGCACTAGACGGAAAGGCTGACCAGGCAGCAACTTAGGTCAGATATTGCTCGGGACAGCTGTGCTCTGCGTGTTAGGTTAGCAGCTCTGTTTGAGTCCCATATTGTTGTATGTTGTATATTTCTTGTTTGATACTCTGCATGTGTCGTGTTTAATGTATTGTGAAACCATTTTCCGAGCCTGCCCTGCTAATGGTAATAAATTGAGTAAATAAGACTTTAACATTGTAGAACTGTATCGCTGGAATTTTAATATTGTTATAAACTAAAATTGCTATACTGATATACATACATAATTCGGTAAAAATATTAAAAAAAAAATGAAACTCTGCATTTTGCCCTTAGTCCAGTCTATTTGTAGAATCTATGGCATGCCCAGGGATAGACGATCCTCCCTACTAAAATAAATGGCTTGAAGTGCCTATACTGATTGTAGTTTGAACTACTATACTGATACTGTTTACTGGGCTCCGGCCATACTGTTTTACTGCTACTGTTAATCCCGTTTTCTGCTGATAGCTGCTTTGGGCATAATTCTGTTATTAAATTGGCTAAACTGTTAATCAACAAAATTCTACTTTCTAGTTTCTCGGCTTTATTAATGTTATATTGAATGGACTGTTAAAATTTTGTAAATGATTGTGGTGGATGTCTGAACTAGACTTAAATAAGTGGTCACAAGTTGAATGATTTTTCTGTCAGTATAACTAAATACTAAAGGTTAAATAAGCTGAGTTATAGAATGGATTAAACTGCTGGAAATAGAATGTTTAGGAATGAACCTTCATAGAAAGTATTAATTAAAATATGGTTTCTTGGGACGCTGCATAATCCTAGCGCCTTATAAGTTTGTAGGACCTTAAACCACAAACTCAGAAGCCTATTTTTGGTATAATATTAGAACATATAGAAATGGATTATTGAGTTTTGGCTAATGGAAGAATTAAATAAATTGTTGATTGATAGGATGATTGGCGTGTTGTCTGATGTAGTAGACTCTAGGGAGTCTGTAGAGTCTTGCATTGTGTTCTCCCATGATTAGAGTCGAGTCTAGGACATATTGTGTGCGACTGTTAGAACATGAGATGTTAACTTAGACTAATTTCATAGTCTAACGCTGCTTTTTTCGTATTTTCTTGCTATTTGTTAATCTTGGATTAAAACCCCAGGTTGAGTACAGGTACTTCAATCGGTCAGCGTTGTCTCGACATTTTTGCATGGATCACAACATACCCATGAGCATTTTTCCTTTATTGTTATGTTTTGGGGATTTATTTTGGTTTCGCTGACTATGGGATTTTCTTTGTTATTGGAACTGTATTGGTTTTTGCCGGAATACTGTAATAGTTGGGACGTTTGTGATGTTGAATTTATTTCTAAATTTTGGTACTGCTACTGACTTTATCCGGTTGTTGATATTTTGTCGTTTTGTTTAATCTATCAAGTTTAAATTCTCCTACTACATTGGATTTCATAGTAGTTGTATAATGGTCTCTGCATAATGTCAAGCTCCTTTCTATGGTTATTATAGGGTGGGGATTTGTTGTTACAATGTTACATTCGGGTCCTTTTGGGACATTTCCTAACTAGGTCATTCTAACTCTTTAGTCACATCATTTTAATTTAGTTGAATGTAGTCAATGGTTATAAGTAGGTTTTGCTAATTATCTTTTAGCCCTTTTTAGCACAACACTATCATCGCTCATTTATAATTTTACCTGCCAAATAACAATTACTAGGGGTGGGCATGGTTTTCGGTTTTTAACCAAACCGGACCGACCCGGACCAAATTAGTTGGTTTTTGGTCTTACTTGGGTCGGTTCAGTTTCAATTGAAAAAAAACGAACCATTTGGTTTCGGTTTGGTTTCATTCTTCAAAAACCGAACCGACCCAAAAAATTGGTTTTAATTTAAACAAATTAAAAGAAGTACTAAACATAACAAAACCTAATCCTAATTTAGTTTCAAACAAACATACAGCTGCACAGAAAAGAAAAAATAAAAAGAAAAACATCATCTTTAGATAATATACGGTAAGTAAGTCATCATATGAATTACTTGTCACTAGTTATATTAATATGAGGTAACAAACATTTTTGTTGCAAAAGTCCATTGATTACTTGTCAGTAGCTGTATTAATTTAAGGTAACAAATTTTTTTTTATTGAATTAATATCTATTAAGAAATGTAATTGTTACAAATTTCTAAATATGTGGCACAAAAGTTCAAATCTATAATTTGTCCTCACTCAATATGTCTAATATTATTTGACCACTTTTGATAAGTGAATACAAATTAAAGTTCACATGAACTTATTATAATTATTTAATTATATTAGTAGTAGTACAATTGAAAAGTTAGTGTTCATTACTAAATTCTAGGAGAATTTATATATAAATATAAAGTCACATGTTGATATCATAGATTCATAGGTGAGATGTTGTTATCATATATTCATTTGATATCTCAAATCTCCATGAATTTCATATGGTAGAATAATGTAATGTCTCAAATATTGTGTAATTTTATTGTTATATTTTTTCTTGAAAAAAATTGTCATTAGTTATTTGTTTCCAATTAAATTAGATTTGAATGGTTATTTGATTTTATACATGTATTTTAATTTAGTTTGAATTTATTAAAATATTACGATTTAAAATTAAATTACAAAATATCATATTCAGTAGAAAAAGTCAAAATCGAGTAAAACCTATCCAATAAAAAAAAAGTCAAAACCGAATAAAACCGGACCGACTCGAACTGACCCAACAAAAACCAAATCAAATGGTTTTAGTCTCTATTTGGGTCGGTCCGTTCCTAAACATGGAAAAACCGAGTCATTCGATTTTGGTTCGGTTTTACTCAAAACTGGACCGACCCGGACCGCGCCCACCCCTAACAATTACAATGTCTGTGACGAAAAAAAAGAAGAGAAACTTAGCCTATAAATTAACACCATTGATCTGAGCAAATTATGCCAAAGAGACTCATTTCAACTTTTGCAAACTAATAAAATTGTAGATGTAACAGCATGATACAAGCTCTTACTTTTTATGGACTCATATTTTAGAATAACCAAAACTTGATGCACCCGGCAGATCAAGAAAAATTAATGTTCATTATTGAAAGTGAGTTATAGTGTTATAAGGAAATGCCAATCAAATTGAAGAATATTGGGGCAATTTATAAACGATAAGTTAACAAAATATTTACCCATGTACTCAGAAAATCTACGAAGGTCTATTGATGTAATGACAAAAAATCATTTTTCGCATCTAAAACAAGTACTCGAAGTTTTCCACATATATTAAATAAAATAGAACCCCAAAAAATATTCTTTTATAATTGGGGTAAAATAATTCCTTGGATATATTATGAAGAAATAAGGAATTAAAGGCAACACGAACTAGGTAAAGTCGATATTAGTCTATATCCTCCAAAGTAGAAGAAAGATGTGCACAATTCAACACACTGACAATATTTATGTCTAAGTTGACGAACAATTTTAAATTCTTTCTCGAAATATTAATGAAAAACGAAATTTTTTAATGGTGCGAAAAGTATTAAAAAGCCTATCAAAGGGATTAAAAATTACTTGGAAGATCTACTCATCTTGACAATTCCAAAAGTAGATGAAGTATTGTTCTTATACCTATCAGTTTCAACATTGGTGGCAAGCACATTATTAGTGGTCGAATATGTTAACGCGACACAGGAACCTGTTACATAAAGGAAGGCACCGAGTGCATTAAAGGGAAAATACTCCAACTTAAAAAAGGTCGTCTTAACTTTCATAATGGCAGAGAGAAAAGTAAGAAATTATTTTTGAGCACATCCAACGTTGTATATTCCTTTCTATACTAAGAATATTCTGTATAACCTAAAAATTAGGAGAAAAATCACCGAGCGAGTATGTAAGTTCAGCGGTTGGGCATTATTTATAAACTAAAACCAATAATAAAAGGATAGGAGATAATATATTTTATTATCAATCAAATTTTTTTTTTAAAAAAACTCTGCGTATAAAACAATGAAAAAAAGAAATTTATATAGCATAAAACATCATGAATAATGTACCTAATTGGCGCGTGAAGTAAGTTGGAGATCAAATTCGGAACTTTACTTGACATCTATTGAAAGAGACTGCACAATTAAAAGTATCGTATCCAATTTTCTATTACACATCACAAAATGAAGTACGTGATTTTGTTGGTGCAACTTGTACTAGTAAAATATATTTAAAAAAAATAGTCCAACTCAAAGTTACAGTGAATTAGATGAATTTAAACCCTACATATTTTAATTTTTACTATATTTTATCTACAAATCAGCTGAATTTGATTCGTTAACAACATTATAATTGTCATTTTAGTTCGGAGCCTATAAATCTATGTTTATTTCATAAAATTATGAATATCGTCCCATAATACATCTCAATATCTTGATTTATAATTTTTAACCAGTATTGAGAATATCTTAATTCAAGTCTTGTTGGGTTGTCTTCATCTAAGAACTAGTCATAAGATTTAAAAATTATAATTTGAATTTGACTAAGCAAGCACAACCATATTGGAACGGCATGTTTATTATTTTGTTATTGTTTTAAATATCATTAGAATTGTATTAAAAATTAAGAATGACTACAATACAAATAGAATAATTCAAAAATTACATCTCGGAGTTTTCCTAAAAATCAATAAAATATAAAAATAAAAATTTATTCCCATTGAAGTCCACTTTTACTTTTTTATTATATCTTTTTTCAAAATAACTACATTTTAGTTATAGAACATTTAAATTAAGTAATTAATTTTGAAAATTTTTTATAAACCACATAAAGTTTACTATATAATTACAAATAAATTTTGTAAAGTTTGCAGAATTGAAGTTTGATTTTCACGATAGTAAACATAATTCATAAAATCCGTGAATTATAAAAATTCAAGGATATTTTAAAAAATTCGGTCTATTCAGTAAAAACTAAATTTTCAAAAATTTATTTTTTATATATTTAAAAACAGACCCATAATTGTATTTTGAAGTTAAAAAAATCCATTTAAAAAAAATTCATTTTTTTTTATAACTCTCAAGTGTTAACAGGTAAAATTTATTGAATATAGAAATATAATGAAAATAAATTTAAATATATACGTATAAATTTAACTTAAAACGTAAATTTATAAAAATTTTATTCAAATAAATTTATATAAATATAAAGTCAAATAGAAAATATATCTATATAAATAAATAAACATAGTCGCATTTAAATTTTTTATATAATCTGAGAATGATCATTTAACAATTTATCATTTAAGTTGACTTAGATTATGAACCACGTAACATGAGAATGTAGTTGCATAGAAACTACCAATTTGAGCGTCTTCATCAATAATTTCAGTGGAACAATTAATCTAAAGCCATACAAAAAGTTATTGAATAAAGAATAAATCCATTAAACTAAAAACAAAAAATGGTTGATGTCTGTTTGTAAATAATAGTAAGATATAATAATCAGAATCACTTTGTGGAACAGAATGTGTTCACAATGGGGATATTTTGTTTATTTGACTAATTTTAGGCTTCTTTCATATATATACTAGGACGGTTTGTACTTCCAAAGGCAGGTGCGCATCCTATTCAATTTTTATTTATTTATTTTATTTTAATTTTATTTTTAATAAAATAAAAATATGAATTAAAGCAAAATAGAGAAGGTGAATACAACTTTTAATAATTAATTAGGCTTGCAGCACCTGCACGGCAGGTGCTGCAACTTTTTTTTTAATTAAATTTTAAAAGTGATAATTTGTTAACAATTTTTTAATTATAATTATAAATTTTACCAAATAAAAAATATATGTGATTCGAATTCTAAATCTATTGTTTATAAATGGATAAAAATCTCGTAAAATCCAGTTATCATACAACTGTACTCAAATCTCACAAGTTCACAACTAACCGCACTCAAATTAAAATCGTTAATTCCTTAATGTGTTTTCCATTCCGTCTCTCTAAAATTGAATGTTTTTATTTTTTCTTCATAAGACATCTTTAATTATACCCGTGGCGGATCTAGTGTTGTATGAGTAATTTTGATCTTAGAAAATTTTCGAATCTCTAAATTAAATATATAGAATTTCAAAACCACTCATACAACACCAAAACCACTCACAAAAATACCAAAAACCACTAGTGGTTTTGATTTTGGGGGTGGTTTTTCAAAACTTTTAAAACTGGGTGCTTAAAGTGAAACGTTTGAAAAAATGGGGTGTTTTTGGAAATAACCCAAAAAATTAATTAATAACTTGTTAAACTAGCTTCCAAAAGCATTTTATAACAATCCCTTCCATGAGTGAATCACTGACATACTGAAAGACTTGGATCAACTACAAAATTCCTTTGATGAGTTCAAATTTTAAATACAAATATAAGTTTAACACCCATAGAAATGAATTTCATAATAATATAAAACTTGCAAGTGCTTAATTAACTTGAACTCATCAACAATCTTTATAAAATTCCAGAAATGTGAAAATCCAAACGGAGGCTTTCAAGAACTTACAATTTTAAAAAACGTAAGTATTGAACCTTTCTTCAAGTTCAACAATCGACTTTTAATAAACAAAAACTACTTTTATTATCCAGACACAAAATCGGTGCTTCGGAGTTAAAATTCATTCAGAATATGAGCTAATTTTATTTTACTAAAAACATCAAATCAGAGGGAGCGTAACGTCGAACTTAAAATAGTGTTGAAAACCAACAAATAATCATCTCAACAATGCTTAACATATCAACCGTTAAAAAAGTCTCATTTAACTTTCGAGTAAAGGTGAAAACAGTATAAACTTTTTTTTTTTTTTGAAATCGGCTTTCAAAAATAAATTTTAATAACACTTCCAAGTGTTTTAAGAAAACAGATTTTAATACAAACATATGAGACCTCAAGCAATTGAAATCTGAAAATAAAAGATTTCTTTCAAAACAACTTTATGAATTAATCTCAAAATGTGAACCATGCCTACATTCCATACGCAAACTAACTTCCAATGTCCTACATATAGAAATACCCCAACATGGAAATAAGCACAAACTTAAACCCATACACAAAATCAAATATCAAAACCCAACATTTCAAAAATGTTTTAGACACATTTGTACATATCGACGTCATGAAATCAAATTTGGATATCACCAACAAATCTCGTTTTAACTCAAAAACATCTTTAAGAAGCTTCTAGTGGTGATGTACTCAAAACAAAGCAAAATAAAACAAATGAAGAATCTAAAATAAGCACTATTGATCCCCAAAGAACCAAACCGTGCTCTGATACCACAACTGTCACGACCTGATTTAGGATCGTAACTTTTGAAAAGTCAAAGAAAAGAAAATAATAATAAAATATATCTTAACCAATAAAAAAATTGATCAAATGTCCCGGGACTACAAACTTTTAGTCAAAAAGTCCAAATAAATAAAAAAAACCAACCTGGCATCCAACATCCAGGTGTAAACATCAAATTACATCACCACTACCTCAAACTTTCAATATAATAAATACAGCTCGTAATACATAAATTCCTGAGACGAATCTTCATCCGGACAAGCATAAACAACTCCACGCAGCTGAGCCAAAGAAGTTAAACCTGAAAATGATAATTGAGTAGGTGTGAGCTACTCACCCGTAGGTTCCAATCCCCTATTCATAACTTAACCAGATATTCAGAAAATAAAATCTGCAGAATTCAGTTTATTTCAAATAATTTCGTAAACAGAGTAAGAATCAATAATCCTGTCCAAAACCTTTCCACATTTATCAAACATCAGAATAACCTGTATCAAATCCAATTTCTCAAATCAATAAAAAGAATAACAGTAAATCGAGTTACCATATCGAAATCATAACTTTCCATGCTATCAACACTGATACAATAATATATAATATCACCGGTGCCCGTGAACTATACATGACACAACCCTGCGTAGGTTTAGGGACTCGCACCCAAGGAGGTAGTGTCCACCCTCCCACTCTCGTGTCACGCACTCACCCCCACCAACATATCCACATAGGGATATCTCACCATAACCACTTTCCATAACAATAATATAAATCCCAGGTTGATAGCAATTCTCACAATAAACTTTATATCACAATTTCATAAATACAAATTCTGCAGATTCTTAATCAACAACCAAAATCAACTTTTCAATAGCAAAATTATTTACTCAATAATAATTTTAAATCAGCAGCAATAATAATAATATTCAAAACTATTTCTTAATAACATTATTTAAATCACAGTTTCGAAAACTAATCTAATTAAGTATGAATAGGAGAACCTACCTGACCTCCGAAGAATTCCTTAGCCCAATATATCCGAAAATTGATAAAGATCAAAGCAGAAGAGTTTGGAAATTCTGGAAATCGAAATACAACAAGAAACGGTAACTGAAAACGGCAAACGGCGGTGAAATAACCATGTAGCATATTTAAGGAGTTCTCGACCTCTTGATTCCAACAGTGGTGCCCGTTCCTCAAACCGAAATCAGAATCGACTAGAAATCACTCCGAAAGTCGCAGGGACATGTTACTGACGGCATCGACGGTGACATTTCTTATAGACGTTATGAAGTACTCTTCACAAGGAATCCAATGACATGAAAATCACTAGAACCGGATGAGCGGATTGAAAGATACGGATGAGAGAAGTTAGAGGAGAAAGTCGGTTCAGAGAAAAGGAAACATAGACAGTGTGTTTGTGGCAAAGTGAGAAAGAAGAAGATTCAAGAAATCATATATAATATGTGCAATTACAATAAAACCCTCGAAATTTTCAAAATCCAACTTATATTATAAACTTTTCAAATTTTTACATTTAAACCCTCAACATAAAATAAAATTTTCAAAAACTTTCCAGCCGATTCAACGGTCAAAAAGTTATATTATATTACTAAAAATTTTCGGATATTACAGAAACGGACATGGATGTTACAGAATAGGAGTAAAGGGAAGATGACCACTGCAATGTCATAATTCACCAATGTACAGATTACAGAATCAGCTAGTCATATTCTCATCCATGACAAGCCAAACATGAACAACAGCAAGGACATAGCAAAACATTGATGCCTCAAAAAAAATCTTTCTTAGAAGGTGAATGATAGCAATATGATACAACTGATTGCAATAAGTCATATAATGTATTAGCATATTTCCTCTAACTTCTACAGCACAAATTAGTATGAACATAGATTTTAACAAAAAGTAAATACCTTGAAAATGTACATGGACTGGATAACCACAGGCCTTCTATAACTCAAAAACTGCAGCGAACTTGAGAACTTCTCAGTGGAAGAAAACTTGTTAAAGACCGGATCCAGCTCATCCAACGCTGCAACCAAACATAAAGAAGTTTACTTTCCCTCTCACAAATAAATAACATTCAAATCATACTTTGTTTATGGATCGAAATCATGAAGCAACTGGGCTTACAAGTACAACTGTAAAATTTACGTAAAGTCCTTGTAAAATTTACGTAAAGTCCTATGTGGATGAACATGACTGGAAACAAATTCAGTTATCTTTAATATCCTTTACCAATTCTTAAATTACAGAGTTTTTAAACCTTTTCGCATGTAAAACTAATATACAGTAGGGTTATATTTGGAAAATAAAAATCAAACAAATTCTACGTCACCTGTTTCATTCTTTTATATATAGTAAGTATATAGATTCAATAGTATATAGATATTTATAAATAATTTTTACAATTAATAAAAATTATTTATTTAATATTTAAATGTATATTTATAAAATTATTAGTTTTTATTTTTTATTTTCAATTTTTCTTTATAGTTATTGGATTGCTTATTGATATTATTTTTAATTTATAAATTTATTGTTAAAAAATTTATTATAAATCAAATTAAAAATATAACAAAATTGAAAAGCTAATAAAATAAAATGCACTGTTTGAGTAGTAAATTATTTTTAATAATTCTCATAAATGTCAAATTGATTTAAATGTGATTATTAATTTTTTTTAATTTTTAATTTTTTATTAAAATTTAATTTGAAATATAAATAATGATTACACAGTTTTACCAAACACATACCTGCCCTTAATAAAATTATACTTGGTATTAATATATTTGTATAAAATTTATTTTTCTTTTCATATTTTTTCTTAAATTTTACTATTAATTCTTATAAAAAAAACTGAAATTATTATTTTAAAATTTTTAAAATTAAATAATTAAACAAATTCACATGTGTGAAATTATGCTAAAAACACCAATTTCCTTAATGGTAATTGCAAGAATAACTGTGAATTGAAGAAAAAAAGCCATCAAATTACAAAGATAAGTTTAGGATAAAATTGAAAATTAAAAAAAAAAAAATACATAGACTGTAGTTTCAATTAATCTTTTTTTTTTAACAGGAATTTCAATTAATCTATTATTAAAAAAGTAATGGAATTTTATATAATAAAAAAATAAATAATAATAATAATAATAATAATAATTACAACTAAATTTTCTTTGTTTTGTTCATGATACTGAACAACCTATGAAGGATGAAGGAAAAAAAACTTGTATCCATTTTGATGTTTCATTATGGTTATTGGGAAGGAGATTTTGTATTGGACGTCTAAGATAATTTTTACATCTTTTCACTTAAAATGAAATCTAAAAATAAATAATTGTTGAACGAATGAAGATAAAATATGAAAAAGAAAGTTTAAAAAAAAATAATAAAAGACAATGCTATAAAGTGCCATGGTATAAATAAAAAGATAATAATGTAATTAATTGAAAAGCTAATAAAAAATTGAATCGTATATGGACTAGTTGCACCCATCACCTGCCCGAATACCTGTATCAACCGTTGTTTCGGTGCGCCTTTAGGAATCGTACATCCTTTGATGAAGATTACACCTTTCGAAGAGAAGGAGGCAGGGCGAAGTCCATTCTTATGGGCAGGGCACAACAGCGAGCAAAACGGGATGCTTCACAGCAGGCAGCACAGAAAGAAGAGTAGATCCCATTTTTATAGTATAGGGCCGGGATCCGAGCATCTTCTTGAACCACCAATCATATTAGGATGGAATACGAGTCGTAGACCTTCAGGCACCACGAGCCCTAGTAGGAGTTTCAAGTCTGAGGTCAACAACTGGTGTAAATCGACCTCTCACCTCTCCTTTTTAGGAGGTAAGCGAACAAATACAAAAACATCATCACAAAAAGAAGTTCAGTTTTCAAGAGTCGGAAACGGAAAATCCGGATCAACGCTTATATGATTTCCAGCTCAAATTCCCTCTACAGTCGATGAAATCGCCTTTCAATTGGAGTTGAAGTGAAATCTGAACCGGATTTCCTCTTCTAGTTATTAGTTGTAACGTTGAGGCTCAAACTAAAAAGAGAAAAGCCTTTCCTGGAATCAATAGGAACTCAGCACGCGGTAAATTGTTATTAGTATAGGAGTTAGAAATTTATTTTTAATATTTTTCGCAAATGTTAAACGAATTTAAATATCGTTATTAATTTTTTTATATTTTTATTTATTTTTATCAAAGTTAATTTAAAATGTAAATACTGATCAAATAGTTTCATCCAAAACACCTCACTTTAATAAAAATTTAATTGGTTAAAATACATTTATATAAAATTTATTTTATTTTTAAATTTTTTTTTATACTTTCTTTAATTTTACTATGACTCTTATTAATTAAAAAAAAAACTAAATGTACTATATTTTATTTTAAGTTTTTTTTAAATTAAATAATTAATCTAATCCATATATGACTTTATGCCCAACTAGCCTAACTCCTTCATTCCTTAAGGATAAATGCATGAATAAAAAGATTTTAATGGAATGAAAAGGCAATGAAGTAATGGCCGAACAAACAACAATAAATTATGAATAAAATTGGAAAATTAAAATTAAAGGAAAACATTGTAGTTTCAATTAGTATTATTGAAAAGTACATTTATATAATAATAATAATAATAATAATAATAATAATAGCTAAATTTACTTATAGCATGAATAAATTGCTAGTTAGAGCTGAAGTTGCTCATAATGGGCAACAGTACCGTCTCTATATTTTGGGAGACCCCGGCAAATGTGATACATGACTCTTTAAATTTTTTTTTTAAAAAAAATAAAATTACATCACCATTAATAGAGTAGATATGAGCAGTAGTATTCAATAGTATTCAATACTGTTTTGATTATTTATTTATTATTTTTTTAAAAAAACAACGCTAAATAACATTATTTTATTAAATTTTTTTTTAAAAAATAATAAAATTTCCCCATTCTCTTCCAGCTATGAGGGTTCCCCTCCACGCCGGGCCCCCGGCTGTCGCCCCTCCATCCGGCTCTCAGAGCCGGCCCTGATGGGCAATATGGGAATGATGGAGGAGAAAAAAAACTAATTTTCTTTTTTGATGTTTTACTAACCAATTGGAAAGGAGATTTTGTATTTGATCTCGGTGAAAGTTAGACTTTTATATTTTTCCAATCAAATTGACCTTAAGGATTGGTAAATAATTGAGTAATGAATGTTAGAAAGGATAAAAAAAAAGTTGAAACAATGTGTCAATTGAAAGGCAGGTGGCCATTATGCCTTATTTTTTTAAAAAAAATAAAATAAAATAAAACTTTTATAAAATATAAAATTTAAATAAATTATATATTAATATTTATAAAAATTAGTTTATTATAATTTATATTTAAAATTCAAACTATTCAAATATTATATTTATTTTAATTTATTTTGAATATTTTTATCATTTTTGAAATACGAAATAATATATAATATGAATATCAAAATTTTAAACTATTTAATAAAAAATTGTTAAAATATTAAATCTGATACATTTTTCTTTTATAAAATGTCATCAACTTCCCATTATAATTTTCTTCATCTTCTATTATACCAACTTTATAATACATATATATATTAACCATCCATATATATATAAATAAAAGATTTGTAAATATAGTTTTTCAAATTTATAATTTAATTTACCTATATATAAAAAAAATAAAAAGAAATATTAGGAGTTTTTCTTTTTTAATAAATTAGATTTTTATCTTTTTTAAATCTCCTTTAATATTTTTAATGTAATTTTTTAAGTTTAAATAATTTTTTAATAGTGATAAATATATAAGTTAAGATTAAAATCTTTTTATTATTCACTAATCATTTTAAAATAATTTATTAATTTGATTTCCACATTTCATAAGTTATGTTTCACCAACTTGAAGTTTTGTATCAAAGTGTTTTCGGTCTTTTTAAATAATTGTACGAGTTTTATTTTATTTATTTTTATTTAGAAATCCATTTTAAGTGAATGAATTTTCAAGAGTACTTAGGAGATCAATGAGATTGGAAATAATGGAACGTTGTTTACCGCACAAGTAATCTCTCTTTTAGATTATTAATGATTTTGAATATTTAAAATGATGGGTTAATTCACTTTAATAGAACACATGATTATTCAATGGATATTGGTTGCATACATGATTCTACATATTAAAAGATGTATTATATTTTGGCATGATCATGATAAGATGATATGTGGTATCACTTATATATAAGAGTCTTGCATGGTTAGCTTTGGATAGTACAAAATTTTCAAATTTGTGTTTTTCCGTTAAGGATGGTTATGAAATCCAAATATATTGGAAAAGAACGTTTCATTCGACTATGGTTTTGGTTATCAAAATAAGGAGGTGACTTTAAAGGAAAAGTATTACAATATTTTCAAACATAGAGAGAAGGTTATATATTAATTATATAAAGTCTCTAAGTTTAAACGATTTCTAATAAAAAAAGATTGTACATAATATTGATCTTTCAAATGAATTTTGAAATAAAATGAACTTGCATCCATTAAGTGGGAGGTTACAATTTAAGTATTTTTCTCATATTTTCCATTATTTGAAAATATTTTTCCCTAGTTAAAGAGATGGATTGAAGATCGATGGAGATACTTTTGTAATGGTTTGTACATAAGATATATGTAAATTTTCTATATGATGAGTTGTTGTATTTATACTTTTACATTTGAAATGTTTACTAAAAAAAATTAAAAATACGATTATTATTTATTATTCTTTACCTTGTAAAAATCTTGAAATACGTTTATTTATTATGGATTACATTATGTGTGTTAAGATGGATTTATACAATTTTAATATTTTGAAAGTGAATGGTTTATATTTTGTAATAAAAGATTTTGGTAAAGAAATTTGAATAGACAATTTTGAAAAGCGAAATTCAAATTTAGTTACCGCACGACTTTATTTTTCTAGACCGGAGTAATGATGTTACATTGCTAGTTTCTATTAAATATTTTATTAAATAATTTAATAAAAACTCTCAAAATCAATTAACAAGTGTGAACATGCTCTACCAATCTATTGAAATGATATCGTAAGAACCTATACTTTGATAAGGCAGTTTTAATCACAAGTTTCAAGTTACAATTCTTGAGATTTATATAAACTTTTCTCTTAACCATTTTTTATCTACCAAATTAAGTATATTTTCTAACTAACTAAGTAAGATTTTCTATTATCACAATAATATAGATGGAGGAATCCTAATGTCACAAAGAGGATGCCCAAATAATAACTATAATGGAAAATATTTATTATAAGCAATGCAACGAATACAAATCAATAATGCAAGATGCAATATAGCATATCCCTAAGCAAAAATTAGCATTTTGAGTGTGTTAATAGAGTTTGCGCTATTATCTGAAGATGTGTGATTAATGGTTCTGCTAATTCATTTTGGGTATGAACATATAAAACTGAATGTTCAATATAAATTCTAGATACTTGGCAGTATTCATTGAATGCTTTACATGAGAATTCACCGGTATCAAGTCTTATACTCTTTGAAATGAGCTCGAAGTCTAAGTGATATCTACTAGAAACTAAGCAAAAGTAACATTTAGGGTTAATGTCAAGCATTACGGGACATCTCACGGATGCATCTAAATCATAAAATAGGGAAAAGGGTCTACCAGGTGGATGAATAGGTCCATATATATCTCATGAAATTCTCTGTAAAAATTGTGAAAATTCAAATCCTACTTTTATAAATAAAGGTTTTGATATCAATTTTCCTTCGGAATATGGGGTACATCATTAAGTAGGATATTCTAATTTCTCAGTGGATGCATTTTTGGGTCTGCAATTATTCTACATATTATAATGGATTTCGCATGTCCAAATTGGTCTTGACAAAGTTGAATATTTAGGGTCTGAGAACTTCTAGTTCTTGATAGTATGAGTTTCAATATGCCAAATGGTTGTATAATATAATCCAAATGATTAAATAAGTATCTTTTCAACCATGACCTTCTGGCTTGATTTTTTTTTATTTATAAAGACACATATGTCCAATATATTTTTCATTAATTGTTTCAACATGATAATCATTCATTCTTATATCTCTAAAATTGAGAAATTTTCTTCTAGTTTTATAAGAATATAACATAGTATCTACATTCAATTTAATGTTATTTGGTAGTAAGACTGAAACTCTTCTAGAGCCTTCTATCAGATCTGTTAGACCTTAAATGGTAATCATATTAACTTATTAGGATTAATTTTAAAAACTATTTGGTTCTTGTAAGATAGTGTAAGTTATAACACTATTAGCCAAATACATATCTCTTAGTATAGCTATTTCTTGGATCAAATATATAACATTGTTTAAAGAAAAACATAATATTAGTCGAATGAAATTGAAATACATATATTTATAAGACAATGTTTAACTATACAAATAGTTAAAGTATAAAAAATCAAACTTACATTCCATTTTATTTAAATAATAAAACAAGGAAAAATTAAATCGAAGACTTTACTTATAATTAACATTTCCTTCACCAATCAGGCGATCAATCTTCTTATTAGGATCTTCAAAAAAGTTAGTAGTTCCCAGATTTGATATGTAAAGTAGACCAATATCATCATACTGAAAACATCAATCGTGTTTGCTTATTATTCTTTTCCTTTTCTTATTCACACTTCACCTTTTGACAAGCTTTAACTATATGCTGGGGAGCGCAACAAGTTCTCAAAAACATATGGGAGAACCATATCTATAATAGTGACCACATTGGAACTTTGATTATTCCTAAATTTCTTTCACTTTATTTTGGTTTGTATTATAGACATTCCACTTCTAGGGAAATTCAAATTATTTTAAGGATGTTCCTAATTTCTTCTGGATTTACGATCTTGTCCCTGACCACGACCATAACCATGGTCATTTTCACCATCATTCTCAAGACCGGAACCACGTCCACAACCATTACTGCAGTTATAGATATAATGACCACAACCATGTCCACAATCTTAGTTTTCATGATAATGAGCATTCACTTCAAGGAATACTTGAGCATGTACATGTTATCTTTCTGTATTTTGCATCAACATTTGATTATTTTTCTCAATAACATCCAAACTTTCATAAACTTATCATATTATTTCTTAACAACATCCAAAACTCTCATAAACTCATCATATTTTTCAAAGTTTTGCTAAATATTATTATTCGGGATGATTTCATTTTTAGCCATTTCAAACTTTAAATTAAGTTAATAGACCATTCAAACTTTATTTTAAGTTTTTAAAAATTTGAAAGTATGCTGATTACCAATTGAGCTCAGATTATGCAAATCATCTTCAGCTTTCAGTAGAATAACTTTTGCTTGGCGATTATTAAAACGTTCCTGAATAAAAAAAGGTTAAACTTTTTGAAGTTTCTATCTATATTACCAATGTGCACATTACAAGAGCTCAGAACTTAAGAACTCCAAAGTTAAGTATGCTTGACCTAAAGTAATTTTGGGACGAGTGACCTATTGGGAAGCACCTTTCGGAGTAGCGCTGTCAAAATTTATCCGTAACCCGTCGTCCGCCCGTATTTTTTATGGGCTTTGACCGTAAAAAAATCACAAAAGCTCGATCCACACGGGACTGTGACCGCACGGGCGGAATATGAGCAGTCGGCGGACAGCCTGCAACATCTTAAAGAATGAAAAACACATCATATTGATATTGTCGTGTTGTGTTATATATTAATTTTATATGATTATATTACTCACGAGTCACACACACTCTGTCTTTTTGAAATTTCAATTGTTTATGTTTATTTCTAATATTTGATTTTTATATTTTCCGTTTCTTTTATGTTTAATCGAGAGAAAGAGAGAGGGACAAGAAAAATCTAGGTCACAAAACAAAATCAACAATCAGTGACGACCACCATCTCCATGTCTCACAAATACAAGCCGCCAGTTGCAGAGCTGACCATCACCTCTGTCCTGTCTCACACTAAAACTTCAATAAGGTAAGAGAGCCTCATCTTCCTTTACTCTGTTACTTTCTGGATATTTGATATCTATATCCATGTCACAATATTGAACCTTTTCTTTTCCTGTATTCTTATCACCCTCATCACAGCATCATCAATTGGCGTATTTTTCTTCCTTTAAGTGGTCACTGTAGGATTATTTTCTATCTTTGCTAAAACAGAATCCTGGGAACCCAACCGCATCTTCTGTGACTATGAGTTTGATCTGCAGAAACAAGTTAAAAACTATTAAATTTTATTTTGATTTGTGTATTTATTGTTATATTCTTATGTAGTGATTTCTCTGTGAGTTCAAAATTGGTTCTTATTATACTAAATTTAGTAAATCATTCTAACTTAAATTGAATGGTAATAACATCATAGACATATTCTTTAATCTGCTAAAACAAGATCTCTCTTCTCCTAAGAACAATTGCATATCCTGTGACTGTGAGTTTGATTTGATCTTCACATACATGTCTATTAATTTTTATTCTGATTTGTGTGTATTTGTTTATTTACTCTGACATAGTGATTTCTCAAATTTGTTATATTATACCAAATGTTTGTAAATTATTCTAACCTAAATTGTATGGTAATCACAAGACATAGTCACTTCTCTGCTAAAACAGAATCTATCCTCTCTTGGAAAAATTGCAGCTCCTGTAAGTTTGATTTGCACATATAAATAGTAAATTATTAATTTTTAGTTTGATTTATGTGTATTTGTTATTATACTATGGCTTATTGATTTCTCTGTGAGTTCAAATTTAGCATATTATTATTATTATTATTTGTTTCATTGTTTTATTAATTTATATTGAATATTGTAGGTTTAAAAAAAATGGATACTCATTCATCTGGCGATCATATTGAACAAATCAATGAAATAATCAATGTATCTAGACAACAAAATGTTAGAGTAAATCATAGTTCGGACCCAAATATAGTTGGCGGTGATTGCCAAACTCCTAGTAAGAAACCTAAATTCAAGTCTGTTTTTTGACATTTTTTACTCATTTTGGAATTATAGATAAGAAACCTAAAACAAAATGTAATGCTTGTGGGATCAATTAATTGGTGGGGGGGACTAGGTATGAGACTACAACCTTAAAGCGTCACGTTGAACTTTGTAAGAAAATATTAGAAAGGAATCAAGATGTTAGGGATTTGATGTTTGATCATGTAGGAAAACTTAAAAGTAAATTCATCGATCAAAAGGTTTTGCATGATAAGTTAGCTAAGATAACCATTAGGCATGACCTTCCTTTTTCTTTTGATGAATCTAATGGGATTAGAAATGTCATGAAATATCTTAACAAAGATGTCAAATTTATTAGTAGGAATACTATTGCATCTGATGTTTGGAAATTTCATGAAAGTGAGAAGGAGAAACTAAAGGGAATTTCAAAAGGAATTAGTGGGAGAATATGTCTTACTTCTGAGCATTACATTAGGGATACATTTGTATCACCATTCACTTTGTTGATCAATGGAAGCTGAATAGTAAGATTTTAATTTTTGCTTCTTTCCTTCCTCCACATAGTGTGGCCTTCAACTTTCAAATGCAATTTTAGAAGTTTTAAATGATTGGGGAATAGAATGTAATATTTTTTTCAATCACTTTAGATAATGTATCCGCAAATGACAACATGCAATATAGGTTGAAAGAAACTCTTTGTGCTATTAATGGTTTACCTTGTGCAGGGAGATTTTTCATGTACGTTGTTGTACACATATATTAAATCTTATTGTTCAAGATGGGTTGTACATTGTAAAGGAAGCGCTACAAAAAGTTAGGGAAAGTGTGAAGTATATCAAGGGGTGGGAAAGTAGGAAAAGAAAATTTCAAGAATATGTCAATGTGGTTGGTCTTGATTGTGGAGTTCAGTTACGTATAGACTAGTTGGAACTCTACATTTTTTATACTTTAAAGTGTATTAAAATATAATTGGACATTTAATTACATGAAGACATATGATAACGACTATAAGTGGTATCCATCCGAGGAAGAATGGATGAGAAGGGAAAAATATGTGAGATTTTGGGTCCTTTTTACTCCATTATTAACTTGATATCAGGTTCTTTCTATTCAACTTCAAATTTGTACTTTCATCAATTTTGGAAGATTGAGTGTCTTTTGATGCGAAATAAGAATCACAATGATAGGATTATAAAAAAATGATAGGTAGTATGCGAGAGAATTTTGATAAGTACTGGGACGAGTATAGTGAAGTTTTATCAATTGCAGCTGCTCTTGATCCTCGGATGAAGCTAGGAATTGTAGAATTATGTTTTGAATAGATTGATGATGCTGTTGGAACTACAAAAAGAATGGAAAAACTTAGGACAAATTTGATACTACTTTTCAATGATTACTCAATCAACATTGTTTTATCTTTTGACATTTCACAAACAGATACAAGTTCGGCTAATTTGGCGTTGGTGTCAAATTTTGGCCATAACAGGACACAGACAGAGTCATTGGTCTCCAAGAGCTTGTTCTTGCTGATGTTCTTCTGGGTGCTGTTAGTTATTGTGAGCTTTAAATTCGGTAGTTTAATGTATAGCAAATGAGTAAGGTCGAGTCATGACCACTCAGATTACTATGCTTTGGCAGAACATATTTGCAAACTGAAGTTATTAGGACCAGTTGGTAGTGCAAATTCATTATAGGTGTTTTGGTTATATGTATTTTTTTCTTGTTTCTTTTGTGTTCTTGATCCTAACTGAATTGGTGTCTTATACCTACAATATTTCATTATAATTGTAACATCTTAAATTTGGGGCAAAACGATTTCTATGTTTTCGAACCGAATTTTGAATTTCAATGTTATGAACATTTTTCGGTCATTCTTGAACAATTGAGAGTAATTGAATGATATATTGCTGAAAGAATGATTGTAAGATTGTTTATGAATGTTATTTTGGTTGTATGTCTAAACTGGTAGCGAAAACGAAGTCGAACGAAGGAGAAAATGAAGATGCGCAACATTGGTCGTGCTGGCGACATAAGCCTTATGTTTCTAGCGAGCGAATTCTGTAAACCAAGTGTGTTCTTCTCGGCTCACTGTGACGACATAGGTCCTATGTCGTCAGCCTTGTCACCAGACACCGAATCGAGGGTTTTAAACCCAAATTGGCCGAGTCTCTCTCATTCTTTCTAATCCGCTCGTGTTCTCTCACTGCAAGAGCGATTCTCTCTCGATCTCCTTGCTATTGCTACCTTGGTGTGACTCTAGTAAGTATATATCAACCCGAAATCGACCCTTTATTATTGCTAGCATATTCTTGCTGGTAATTGGGGGCTAGACATAGATGTGTTAGGGTTGATTATCAATTGGGATTGGTTAGAGTTTAAGTGGAAACCCTAGATTGTTGAAAGAGATTGGAATCATGGAATTGGTTTGGGGTTTTGTGTATTCTTATTATTGTCGTCATCTATCATTCATTCAATTGTTGTTTTCTTCGCGATTAGAATAGGTTTTGTGATTCGCGTGCTATGTGTTCGATAGATTGTCTAAGTGATTCTTGTTCTTATTGTTGTTAGGCGAAGCGGACGGTGCCGAGGATCGTATCGGTAATGCTTAACTTGTCTATAAAAGAAAGGTTAGCAACATCGTTTTATACTATATATGTGGTTGATGTTTGTTTAATGAACTGGCATTAATCTGGATAATTTCCTAACCACATGAAATGTTAATTGGAATAATAGGTATTTATACTAGTATGAAATAATGATTGTTGCGACTGTTTGACTTATTGTTCGATATAGAAATATTGATATATATATATATATATATATTGCATGTTAGACTTAAGCTTTGGTTTGCTAGAGCAGGAACTAAATGGATAAGACACTGGTAAAATACCTGACAAATATTGTTTGAAAGCTAATGGATTGTTATAATGAACTTGTTGAATGTTAAATTGATTTGTGTGTTATAATCACCTAATTAATCAAATAATGATTGCCCTAGTCGTGATTGAAAATTGTAACATTCGGCCCATGCCCCCGAATGACTCGTAGCGCGGTGGCAGGGTGCTATGTCATTACTTGACCGGTCGAAAGGCTGACCACTAGCCCCACAGACCACCATTACACTTCCCAGCATGCTTTGTCCTCACACACATGCTTTCTAGAAAAACTTCCCATAATGTCACCCATCCCAAGATTGTTCCAAGCCAAGCACGCTTAACTTTGAAGTTCTCAAGTTCTGGACTTCCGAAAAACTATGTGGACATTGGTGATATGAGTAGCAATTTAATTCCTTTTAACCATGTCTCAATATGGATGTTACAATCCACCCTCTTAGGAAACAACGTTCTCGTTTTGGTTAGTCCACAATTTTCTAGAATCTTTACCCCCGCTAGACAAATGCCCCGAGCTCATCCGTCCACAAGCGCACTCGCGGTTGCAGGGTTGCTCTGATACCATTTGTAACGTTCGGCCCCCGCCTTCGGATGAACCCGAGGCGTGGTGGCAGGGCGCCACCTCGTTACATGCCGGTCTTAAGGCTAACCAGTAACCTCTCAAACCACCATTACGCTTTCCAGCATGCTTTGTCCTCACTAGCATGCTTTTTGGAAAAACTTCCTCAGAAGGTCACCCATCCCAAGATTATTCCAAGCCAAGCATGCTTAACTTTGGAGTTCTCAAGTTCTGGGCTCTCGAAAAACAATGTGCACATTGGTGATGTGAGTATCAATTCAATTCCTTTTAACTTTGTCTCAATATAGGGTGTTGCATTCCACCCCCCTTAGATACAACATCCTCGTTGCGGTTCACCCACATAATTCCTAGAATCTTTACCGCCGACAAATGCCCAGGGCTCTTATGTCCACAGGCACACTCGCGGTCGCAGGGTTGCTCTATACAAACAAATGTAACGCCCAACCCCCGTCCACGGCAGAGCCGCAGAAAGATGGCCGGATCGCCACATTAACACAATTCATTCAATATAATAGCATTTGCAATAAATAAAACCAAGATTTCAAAGTACTTCAATGTTTATAAAATTTGATAAATCTATACTTAACAATAATGAATAGTTCCAATAACATCGTAAAATGAAATCCAAAATCCAGCAGAAGAAATAAAAATTAAATGTTTTGCATTGAAAATTCCAAATGATTCGATAAAAAAATAAGAAGTGAATAAAACATAATGAATGAGCTGCTATGATGACCAATGCGGATGCAAATGACCCGTACTAGCTCGATCAACCTGTAAGTTTTCACTTAGAAGAGACAAAAAGGAAAATAGGAAAACATCAGGCTACCGATTCCTGGTTAATAATTCCATGCTCAAACAAACACAAGCATATGCGTCTTTATTAGCAGGCAATCATGATATTTGCACATAAATACACTCTAACCAATACAATCATTAAACATTCAATATATCACACACAATGCACTTTGATCGGTACATCAGTTAATGACATTCAATACATTATACACTTATACTACATTCATTTAAAGTCATTTATCACTACATGTATTTAATGTTAAAAAGTATCAATTTATGATGAAGGATGGAACACCGTGTAGGGTCACACGGTCAGACCGTGTTCCCCACTGTTGGAAATAGTGCCCCTGTGAGAGATTTTACATGGTCCGTGTGATTTAACACAGACAGACCGTGTAACATGCTGGTGAAGTTGGTCTTCAACAAGAGCAAACACAGACCATGTGGCGTAACATGGCCAGTCCGTGTAAGCTGCTGTTAATTTATTTCCTGATGGGCTTTTCGAACACTGTCCGTGTAGAAGCACACAGCTAGACCATGTTCGAGGCTGTTCCGTAAGGTTTGTTTAACTATCCTACTTGGTTTTTCCCACCCATCCATTTATGATTAGAGTCTTTATGTTCCCTAGTCAATAACATTTCCCCATGTCATTATTACAACAAAATAAACATGTTTCACAATATTTAAGGCCAATAAATGCTAAATTTAAATGAAGCAACATTGAAATAGGCAAACAAAAATATGGTGTTCAAACTTCATTATACCAAATCTCATTTGTCAATAATCAATATTTCAAAATATAATAATATATTTGCCAATAATCAATATTCCGAAATATAACTATGTATTTATCAATAATCAATATTCCGAAATATAACAATGTATTTATCAATATATATATATATATCAATATATCAATTATATATTTTGACTGTCCCTAATTTAGACGTTATATCGAAATGGAAAACAATAAGGCCGAAGCCAGACAATAGGTCTGAAGACCGAAATCCATAGTGTCGTTTAATCCCCCTCAAGACGGTCATCGACCTATGGATTCCGATAATATAATCGAGGATCAATAATAACAATAGCCCAAACGCGGTAGTACCGTCACACCCAATAGAAGTCGTCACTCCGGTTTCTAATAGTGGGTATGTAACGTCCGCCCCCGCCCCCGGATGACCCGAAGCGCGGTGGCATGGTGCCACGTCATTACATGACCGGTCTAAAGGCTGACCACTAGCCCCACAAACCACCATTACGCTTTTCAGCATGTTTTGTCCACACTCGCATGCTTTACGGGAAAACTTTTCGAAAGGTCACCCATCTTAAGATTGCTCCAAGCCTAACATGCTTAACTTTGGAGTTCTCAAGTTCTGGACTCCTGAAAAACAATATGCGCATTGGTGATATGGGTAACAATTCAATTCCTTTTAACCATGTCTCAATATGGGGTGTTACAATCCACCCCCTTAGGACATAACGTCCTCGTTGTGGTTAGTCCACATCATTATTAGAATTTTTAACCCAGATAGACGAATGCCCAGGGATCTTATGTCCACAAGCGTACACGCGGTCGTAGGGTTGCTCTGATACCATTTGTAACGTCTAACCCCCGCCCCCGGATGAACCCCAGGCGCGGTAGCAGGGTGCCACATCATTACATGACCGGTCTAAAGGCTGACCATAGCGCCACAAATCACCATTACACTTTTCAGCATGCTTTGTCCTCACTCGCATGCTTTCCGGGAAAACTTCCCAAAAGGTCACCCATCCCAAGATTGCTTCGAGTCAAGCACGCTTAACTTTGGAGTTCTCAAGTTCTAGGCTCCCGAAAACAATGTGCACATTGGTGATATGGGTAGCAATTCAATACCTTTTAACCATGTCTCAATATGGGGTGTTACAGGGTAGCTAAATCACGGTTTACCTACAATTTAATAGGCCGAGATCTCTAATTTTTCCCTAATTGCATGTCACTCCATCTCTATACCTATATATGACTAAGGGCAATCAATTATTTAGTAATTGGACTCATAATTTAATTATCATTATTAATTAGCAATTCAATAACCTCCTAGAAGTGTAATATACTTATTAATCAAATATATTGTCACTATACTTCACTTATTCAATAAATTATCAATATACTTCACTTATTATATATATTTACAATATATTTCACTTATTCATTAACAACCACACTTATGATTTATGATTCCGATGTTCATCACTAACCACATTCATACATTAAATACGTGTTGTAATGGTGTCTAGATTGGTGTAGTTATAAACACATTAATTTACACCACACAATTCAATAACCAAGAAATATATTATTAAATTCAACACCACATAAATCAAGGTACGTAAAATGAACAACACACAATTCAATAAGTAAGAATAAAAAAAAAACCATTAAATTCAACATTACAGAAACCAGGTACATGTTCCACTATGCATTCAAATACAACAATGAATATCAATGTCTAATACCAATTTTTAAAACAATTGTGATTTTATCTAATTAATCTATTTAATGCAAATCAATAAAACAACCACCAAACAATATTTAGAGCGTAAAACAGAATCGCTAACCTGCCCCTGTCGATTAGCTAAGCGACATCGGTTGGATTTCCACCGTCACCCAAGTCGCCTAACAATTTCATTTCACACAAGCATTTCTTCAAACACTTGGTCTACACCAAAAAACAAAACCATACAAAACCAATTTTGCAGCCCTAATTAACTCGCCAATCGGACCTATAGAGTCTTAATATTATATCATCTATTCTATCAATCTTGAAAGAAAATTTTCAATACAATTAAATCTAAAACCAATCCTAGGATTTGAACATAACAACTTTAATTGACCAATTCAATTCTTAACACCAATGTACTAATCAATAACCATGATGATTGTAAGAAACAATTTTTACAAAATATGGAAATCAAAATCTAGAGTTTTAGAGTCTTACCGTAATTCGTAGAGAAGAAAACTTGAGAGAAAAAATAGAGAGAGTCAAACCACGTGTTTTGAAATTTGTGAGTGAATTAAATTAATAAATTGGTTTAGGGGTTTTTCCAAATGGGCCTTTTCATTAAAAGTTGATATTGGGCCTTTTGTAAAAAAAAAATAATAATAATAAGTAAACACTTAAAATTGGTTTAACGATTTTAAAAATTATTTTCCACTCATGTAAAACTTGATTTCCATTTTAAATTTCTAAATTCTTAAAATGCATATAAAGACGGTCAATTTGATATATTTGACTTTATACTTCCGATTGACTTCCTAAATTACCATTTTACCCTTTAACCCGAATTTTGACCGAAAAGTCAAAATTCACCAGAAAATATGGAATATTTCTAGACCCTTATTACGAACATTACAGCTCTACCCCACTTAAGAAAATTTCGTCCTCGAAATTTACCTGGACAAAATAAGTGCGGGTATTGCTTATGCATTGCTTCTTCAGTCTCCCATGTCGCTTTCTCTACGGCATGGTTACGCCATAGTACCTTCACCAAAGGCTCTAACTTACTTCTCAATACCTTCATTTCCCTTGCCAATATTTCAACTGGTTCCTTTTCATAGGACAAATCCAACCGAATCTCAACAGTTTCACGAGTCAGTATATGAGAAGGATTAGACCGATACCTCGCAACATTGAGACATGAAACACATTATGAATCTTTTCCATCTTTGGCGGCAATACCAATCTGTATGCAACTTGACCTATCCATTCAAGAACCTTATACAGTCCAACGAAACGAGGCGTCAATTTACCCTTCTTACCAAACCGAAGAACCTTCTCCCACGGAGAAACTTTCATAAATACTTTATCACCAACTAAGTATTTTATTTCCTTCCTTTTCAAGTCGGCATAAGACTTTTGACAATTCGATGCCTCCTTGAGTTTTTCCCGTATAAACGTTACCTTTTCTTTCTCTTTAATAATCCTTTTCGGACCAAATACCTTAGCTTCATTCAATTTCATCCAGCATAACGGAGTCCTACATTTTCTCCCATATAAAGCTTCATACAGAGTCATTTTAATACTCGTATGGTAGTTATTATTGTAAGCAAACTCTACCAATGACATATATTTCTCCATGACCCCTTAAACTCCAATACACAACATCGAAGCACGTCTTCAAGGATTTGAATTACTCTTCCCGATTGCCCGCCAGTCTTTGGATGAAACGCTGTACTGAAACTTAATTTGGTACCAATAGCATTCTGGAACTTCTTCTAGAACCTCGATGTAAACCTAGGATCCTGATCAAAGATGATAGATGTGGGATTGCATGGGATCCCACAATTTCCTTCACATCCAAGTCAGCTAACCGTTCTAATGAATAGTCTACCCCAATTGGAATGAAATGAGCAAATTTTGTCAGTCGGTCAACTATCACCCAAGCTGCATCATGTTTTTCTCTTATCAATGGTAACCCTGTAACGCCCAACCCCTGGCCACGGCGGAACCGCGAATGGAAGCCGGAACGCCACATTAACAATCAATACATTCATTCTTTAAAATGCAGAAAATATACAGAAAAGCTAAATGTAAACAATTTAACAACCTGCTTTGTAAGCGATAACATAATAAACATTCATTTGAAATACATGTATATATATATATCCTCGAATAATTCATTTGATAAATAAAAAATAATAAACCTGTCTTGAAACCATAAACAGAATATCCAATAAAGTAGAAAAATCTCGATTAAGCTGTCTAAACCCTCAAAAGCTCAAAAATGTCTAAGTAAATGAATTACAATCCTTTGTAAATATTAAATTTAAAAATAACATCCGAGTTCATTTGTAAAAGTTCTAAATGCAAGGAAAATCAACATGCTTCGATGGAAATGCTCGAATCTTTAAACTGCTCGATCACATGTTTCACATTTCAATAGATAGACAAGAAAAATGGAAGAAAAACAACGTCAGACTATCGATGTCTGGTAAGCAAGTCATACTCTAACAAACATACAAAATGAATCTGATTAAATATACAATGATGAGGAGGCACGCAAATGTACCTAAATCTAACAATCAAGGGAAGAGAATACAATCCCACCCAAGTCTAAAGCCATTACTGTCCAATAAAGTGAGATAGTCCACTAGAACTAATTTCGTTCATTAAACGTGTTCAATATTATCAAATATCCAATTATGGACTCAAATTTCGTTTAAAAATCCCCCAAACAATCAACTAATCACTAGCAATCATCACGCAATATCAATCAATTTATTTATTCCAGTTTTCTTTGACTGCCGCTAATCTAGGATCAATAATGAAACGGGGCCAATTAGGCCGAAGCCACCAATTAGGATGAAGCCACCAATATGGTTTGAAGACCAAGATCCGTAGAGCCATTTATTCCCCTTCGGTATGGACTACTACCTTAGATTCCCATCAATTAGGTCCGAAGACCAATAACAATATATCCGTAGGCGGTGGTGCCGTCACACCCAATAGGAGTCGTCACTCAATTTTTCGATATGGTTAGCAAAACCAAAAGGGCCTATTTTGCTCAATAGGTTGAGATATCTCGGGTACCCCCTAATGACATGTCATTCCATCACTACTTTCAACCATGACTAGGGCAATCATATCAATGAGTTAAGTGATCAAACACACAAGTTTCTATTTAACAATCACTCATTTCGTTATAGCAATTCATTGGCTTTCAAACAATATATGACAGGTACTTTACTAGTGCCTTATCCAATTATTTCCAGCTCTAGCTAACCAAAGCCTAAGTTTAACATGCAATAGACTTATCAATACCTCTAATCAGCAATATAACAACAATTGCAAATCAGTCAATGTCGATTTATCATTGGCTATCTATTCCTATCAATTTACAATTCATGTGGTTATCTTATTTAACCATATTAATGCACATTCATAAAACATACAATACCCAAATGTAGAGTTTAGAACGACGTTGCTAACCTTTCTTCCGATGAAAAGCTAAGCTAAGCGTCGCCGACACGATCCTCGGTACTGTCCGCTTCGCCTAACAATAAGAATGAATAATATTGGTTTAGACAATAGGTCGAACATGTGACGCGCGAAAAATGAACTTCGTCCCAACGTGAAGGACAACAATCTAACGACTACGAAGCGATGATATAAACGATTCCTACTCGAAACCCAATCCGATTATATACTCAATCATTCAATTCCACCTTCCCCAAATCCTAGGGTTTCCAACAAAATCCTAGCCAATTCAATACCTAATCAACCTTAAACCACCAATAATCATCCCCAATTCTATCGACATTCATGCTTGAAATCCAAAAGGAGGAGATTATGGTTGATAGGAGACTTACCGGAGATACCCAAACAGAGAGAAAGCGACAAAGTTGAGAGAACAATCGCTTGCGAGACGAGAGAATTCGAGAGAGAGGTTGCGAATGAAGAGGATTCGGCCAATTTAGGTTTTAAGAACCCGATTTCGGTGGTTGGCGACAAGGCTGGCGACAAGGCTGGCGACATAGGCCTTATGTCGCCAAAGCGCGCCGAGAAGAACACTTCGATTTTGCAGAATTCGCTTGGTGGCGACAAGTCTGGTGATATAGGCCCTTGTCGCCTGCCCTGGCGGCAAGCCTAGCTACATAAAGCTTATGTAGTCAACACGGCCAATGCTGCGCACTTCCATTCCTTCTTTCGTTTCGCTTCGTTTTCGCTTCGGTTATCGAAATATAAACATTACAATACTAAAAGACATTCCCATAACAATCTAAAGAAGATAAATAACATTTCAATAATCGATACGTTCACGAGTTATAATAAAATTCAACACTTTAACAATCAATTTAAAAATTCGAAAACCGAAAAACGTCTAGCCCCGATATTGGGACGTTACAAATCTAACCACGAAATCCATGGTTACTCGATCCCATTTCCATTCTCGAATGGTAATTGGTTGTATTAATCCTAATGGAACCTGATGTTCCGTTTTCACTAGCTGATAGATTAAACATTTACCAACATACTCAACTATGCTCTTCTTCATCCCTGGCTACTAGTACATTGATTTCAATTCTTGAACATTTTTGTGGCACCCGGATGTAAAGAAAACACATGAGAATGGGCTTCCTTCAGAACTTCATCGCTATTGCCATCAATAGTAGGCACATAGATTTTGTCCCGAAAGTATAATCCACCATCTGTCTTCTTGGTAAATTCCATCACTTTACCCGCTTCCATTTTCGAGAACCATTCAATGACCTTATTATCATTCCGCTGAGCCTCCAATATACGTGGTACTAGAGTAGGTCTCACCACCAACTCAGCCACAACTGCATCATTACTGACATTCAATCGTGTAACATCACTGCCAATGTATGCATCGACTTCTGACTCAATGCATCTGCCACCATATTCGTTTTTCGAGGGTGATAATTAATCACCAAATCATAATCCTTCAAAAATTCTACCAATCTTCGCTGTCTCAAATTCAACTCCTTCTGAATAGGAAGATACTATAGACTTTTATGATCTGTGTAGACATAAATTTCGTACCATATAAGTAATGTCTCAAGATTTTCAAAGCAAATATTATAGCTGCAAACTCAAGATAATGAGTAGGGAAATTACATTCATGAGTCTTAAGTTGTCTGGAAGCATAAGCAATTACTTTTCCTTCTTGCATTAATACGCAACTCAAACCATGTAGTAACACATCACTATAAACCATATAATTCTTTCTTTAATCGACTGCACTAAAACCGGTGCTTCTATCAACAACTTCTTCAATTTCTCAAACCTCTCCTGACATTTACTAGTCCATTTGAACTTAACTCCCTTATGCAACAGTTTAGTCAAAGGTTCTGCAATAGAAGGAACCCTTTGACAAACAGACGATAGTAACCTGCTAGTCCGAGGAAACTTCTTACTTCCATCGCAATCTTTGGCGGCTGCCATGCTAAAATTGCTTCTATCTTTTTCAGATCAACACTAATCCCATCCTTAGAAAAAACATGCCCCAAGAATGAAACTTCAATCATTCAAAATTCACATTTAGACAGCTTGGCATACAACTGCTTCTCCCTAAATATTTGCAATACAATCCGTAAATGCTTATCATGTTCTTGTTCATCCTTCGAGTACACCAAGATGTCATCAATAAAGACCACCACAAATTGGTCCAGATACTGCTTGAAAACCCAATTCATCAGGTCTATGAACACCGCAGGAGCATTCATCAATCCAAATGGCATAACTATAATTTTTAGTGCCCATTTCGAGTTCTGAAAGCAGACTTCGAAATATCACTGTCCTTGATTCTCAATTGATAATACCCCTATCTTAAATCAATTTTAGAGAATATTCCCGCACTTCTCAGTTGATCAAATAAGTTGTCAATCCGAGGAAGTGGGTACTTATTCTTCACTGCCAACTTGTTTCAGCTATTTGTAATCAATACACATCTTGAAAGTTCCATCTTTCTTACGAACAAATAGAACTCGAGCACCCCAAGGTGACACACTTGGCCTTATGTACCCCTTATCAAGCAATTTCTGTAATTGCACTTTCAACTCTTTTAATTCAGCCGGTGCCATCCGATAAGGAACTATAGATACTTGCGCTGCTCCCGTAATCAACTAAACTAATAATTCCACCTCATGCTCTAGTGGTAAACCTAGCAATTCCTCCGGAAATACATCCAAAAATTCAGAAACTGTAGGAATGAACTTCCCATCCGATCTAGGTTTATCTGCTTCCACTACATGAGCCAGACACACTTCACATCCCTGTCTCATCAATCTATCAGCCAATGCTGCCAAAATAACACCCTTCATTGCACCACTACGATCACCCATAATAGTCACAGTCCCTTCAGGCGTTTGCAAGGTAAACCTCTTAGCCCAACAATCCAATACAACTCCATGATTGGATAACCAATCCATTCCCATTATAACATCAAATTCTTTACTTTTCAATTCTAATAGATGTCCCAAAAATATCTTCCCATCTATCTCTAAAGGCTTATCCCTATATTCGCTATCAATCACTACATTGTTCCTTAAAGGATTGGTAACCACAATATTGAAACCAGTCTTAACAGTTTTCCAACCCTTATCTGCTAACACCCTACTACACATACAAGACAACGTAGAACCCGGATCTATCAAAGTAAATACATGATTATTAAGGATAGAAAATGTACCGGTTACCACGTCTAGAGTGTCGGCATCATCACGGCCTCTTAAATGTTAGTAATGATGGAATGACATGTCATTAGGGGTACTCGAGATATCTCAACCTATTAAATATAGGACATTTGGTTTAGCTAGCCACCATTGAAAACTAAGTGATGACTACTATTGGGTGTGACGACACCACTGCCTGCGGGTCTATTACTGTTGTGGTCTTCAGACCTAATTAATGGAATCCTAAGGTAGTTTCCCATCCCGAGGGGGAATAAATAGCTCTACTGATTTCGGTCTTTGAACCTTATTGTATGGCTTTGGCCTAATTGATCCCATTTCATTATCGAGACTAGATTAGGGGCAGTCTAATTAAATTGGAACCTTAACGTGAATGATGTTATATGGTGAATGCATAGTGGATAGTTGATTGTTTTGGGGATTTTAATGAATGTATAAACACTAAATGGACACTTAATAATGTCACTTGTACACAATGAACATAACTAGATCTAGATGAGAAACTCACCTTATTGAACTTATAAATCACGTTGGATTTGGGTGGTATTGTATTCTCTTATGCTTGATTGTTAGCCTTAGGCGCATTTGTGTGTTGAATCATTATTGGATGTTAAAGAGACGCATTTGTGTGTGTTTATTGGAGTGACTTGCTAACCAGACATCGATAGTTTGACGTTGTATTTTCCTCATTTTTCTTGTCTTTTCTGTTGGGAAATGTGAAACAGGTGATCAAGAAAATTGAAGGTCCAGCATTGTAAAATTCACATTTTTAGAACCATATTCAAAGCTGAAGTTTACCTTTATTTTTTATTAGTTTGAAGAACACGTAAACCTTTTCACTTGATTCAGTTTATGATGTTATAAGGCAATTATTATGGGATTTGTAAGTCACTTTCAAGTACTTTAGTTCTTATAATTTTGGACAATTTATGTTGGAGGTTGTAAACTATTATTTGGATAGTTGATATGGTTTGCAAACAGGTTTAATTTCAAATAATTATCTGGGTTACGTTATTATTTTCAAAGCACGTTCAGGATGATTATTTTATAATCGACCACTTTCAATATTTATGTTTATTTCTGCATTATTTGTATCAAATGAATGGTTATAATGTGACGTTCCGGTCTCCGTTCGCGGTTCTGCCATGGTCGGGAGTCGGGCGTTACAGTAATCCTAATATACTGTAATAGTTATAAGCAGATAAAATCTTTATACTTAAAATTTTCTGTTTTATTTTTGGTCTTTGCACATTATTGATAAGTGCTTAGCAGAATGATTTACAACAATAAATGAGAATAAGGGATCAACCTTCAGAAGATAATTTTAATACATGCGTGGAAGCATATCACTACAACAAAATTACTTTTTTATACCTGATATTTTTAGATATAAGTAATGTTTTATATCTGAGGTAGTGTAAGTAAGGTATGTATGAAGAAGAGATAAAAAATAAGTTATTTTATGTCTTGTATTATTAGGTATGAATAAGTAACTATTATATCTTCTTATGCTAGGTATTAATATGCTTATTTATATATGAGATTGAAATGTATGAAATATAATTTTTATACCTACGAATTATAAGTATTAAAAACTATTTTTACATCTAACAATATTAGGTATCATATATTATATTTATAACTCAAAATAAGATATTGAAATTTTATTTTTATATTTAATATTACAAGGTATTAAATTATAATTTTATACCTAACAATTGAGAGTGTTAAAACATATTTTTGTACCTGAAAATACTAGCTATTGAATAATACTTCATACCTAATAATAATAGATATTGAATAGTATATTTATACATATTAAGAGAATTGTTATACCTCTCACTATCATTTTTCAAATAATAATTTTTTCTTTCAAAATCCTACAAATTTATAAAATTCTCAATATCCAAAATACAAAATCCATCAATTTAAATCCATTACAAAATATAACAAGTAATAGTAATCCAATACAAATAACAAATTTTTTTAAATTCTCAACAACAAAAATATCGTAATAAGAGATAAATTTCACCGGCCAAGCAATGAACGAATCAATTGCATCATCTAAAGATGTAATCTCACCATTGTCACGCCATAGTGGAACATTATTTACTATTACTTTCCTCACAGAAACACGCCAACAATCTGGACCAAGCAATACATGATGAACTTCAGCATTTGGGTCTTTACTATCAATTTCTGCTTTAGCCACCACTTGTCCAAAACCTCTCATATCCCTCAATTCACAATTTATGTCATTCTTACTCGAACATTCACCCCTACTCGCAGAAGCTCCCTCAGATGATGACTACAAATAATATAAAAAGTAATAGTAACTTAACAACATATTAGCAATCAAATATCATATCTAAAAAATAGTAATATCATACTTACCTTTTCACTAGATTCACCAAATTTGGCACTTGTATTGAATCCTGCCATGCTTGAACCACTTGAGTATTTAATCTACATAAAACCACGAAATCACAATTCCAATTTGGACTGCAAAATTAGAGAACACTAGACACAAACACCTGATAAAAATGAATAATATACACATACTGAATATAGAGAATTCAAAATAATTTCAAGATGTAGTGTAAAGAAAATCATTTGTCTATTGATAAATGCAGACAATACTAAATTAAAATGCTTGCCAAAGCGAGATATAATACAGAAAATAATTGAACATTTTACTTAGCAGAGCAACACATAACTAGAAGTCAGAATAGATGCAGTAATAAATAATTTTTCATTCATTTCCATCCTTAATTAATCATTTCCATAGAAAACCAAATTGACACTTTGCATAAGAAGATCCATCATCCTAAACCAAAACTTTTTAATAATTCTTGTCTAATTCTTCTTGGTAAATTACTGATTAATAAATGGTGTAAAAGGATTCGAAGAATTCAAATTTTACTAAACCACTTGGGTTTACTGTTTCCAGAATAAACACATGCTCAAAGAGGTAAGATTAACTCCATCACTATGTGAATGCCTACTAATTAATTTAAATGCTTTAATTGTATTAGCCACAACCTCTAATATATATCAGCACACCTCTGTGTAGAGGCCTTGCCATTTTCAATAACCTAAACTCCCATAACAAAACAACAATTTTAGTAACAAAGATTTAGCAATTAAATCAAATCTTACTTCAATTTCTAAGCTTCTTTTTACAAGTACAGTTATAAGATGCACAGATTCAAAAATCAACAAACTATATTTTTCACAGAAAAATAGTAAAATCAGCATAGCAATAGAGTAACGACAGAGCACTGGAAAGTCAAAAACAATATCAGTCCCGTTTACGATGTTAGATCCATCAGCACAGCACACTGGAGCCCAACATAAAGACAATATTGAACCACAAATTTAACTCAACCAACAAAACAAAATCTTAAAACATTGATATAAACAAAGTAGACTCAAACTCACACGCTTCAAGATTTCCGAACAAATTCACTTCAAAATCAATTCCACTAGAAAAATAGAAAATGGAAAAAACACATACTTCGAATCTACCGGTGACAACCAAAAGCATAAATCAAGCAAATAGAAAACAGCACCATATCCATATAAAGCATCTGTAAATGACTTGATTAAACAGAATTATTTAGGCTACTACTAGTCTACTCAATCAGTTCAAAGATAGTTGCAATTAATGGTTCAGCAACATCCTGATATAAAGAACAGTAAGTTGGAATGATTAGCAGAATTCCACTCTTACCTCTTATGCTGCTTTTGTGTCTTTAATTAGATTCATAACTTTTGGAGCATCCAACACTTCTCTAAGACTATGCCTGCATATCAAAATTGATGTTAGGTAATAATAACCATAATTTATATAACCACAGCATCATAAATCTTGGAAAAAGGCAGAAAGATTGACAGTAGCTAGAATTACTCATACACAAGCAGTAACAATTTGGCTTCAGTAGTTCTGAACATGATAGAACATCAAATTATACTATCAATCTAGAAGCTATCTAACAGTAATTGACCAAAATCAAGTCACATTATCAATCTTGCAGTATTAAGTGGCAGAACTCAACTTAAATCATCAAATCGCTGATTAATCTAGATGTACAGTGATGTCATTTTACACGTATTTTACTCTCTTGAAATGTGCAGCACTATAGATCAATAACCAAACAACCAAAAAACCCCACAAATTCACTCATTCACAAACACAGATTATAAAATTACCAAAGTAATATCAAATCAAAACATATTCAATTACAATACGTGCTTACAGAGATGGGTCTTGCAACAAATTAAGAATGGAACTAGAAGCTAGCTGCCATTTGATCGATTTCAAGTTGTTCTTCACGAATTAAACTCTCTGCTACCTGTTGAAAAGGTGATTCAAACTTGAATTAGGAAATATAGAGTTGAGTTAGTATAGGAGTATTATAGAGTTTGTTCAATCCTTTTAGGAATAGAATTAGAAAAACTAAGTTTCTGTCAGTTTTGGTTTACTATGTTATGTGCCTATTTAAAGGCTCCTTTACTATCAATAAGATGAGAGAATTAGACAGCATATTGGTTCTGTTTTATTATTTGACAGCAACATTGTGGTATCAGAGCCTTCAATCATCATCAGCAGAGCAGTGAAAGAAGGAGATAAATTTACCAGTTTCATCATGACTAGCAACAACAATAGTGTGGGAGCAACGCAATCTCTCATTCCAGTTTTTAAAGGCAAAAATTATAAATTTTGGTCTATCCAGATGAAGACCTTACTCAGATCACATGATTTGTGGGATTACGTGGAACTCGGATTCACAGAACCAGATGAAGAGACAACTTTAACAGCCGAAGAAGAGACTAAGCTTAAGGAAACTAAGAAAAAGGATGCGAAGGCACTCTCCATCATTAAACAAGCAGTCCATGACAATATATTCTCTCGAATTGCGGCAGCCACAACATCAAAAGCGGCATGGACCATTCTACAGAAAGAATTTCAAGGAGATTCTAAAGAGATGGTAGTACGTCTTCAATCTTTACGCAGAGATTTTGAAACATTACAGATGAAGAATGATGAGACTATATCAGATTTTCTCTCTAAAGCAGTAACTTTAGTGAGTCAAATGCGAACATATGAAGCCAAAATTGAAGATCAAACTATTGTTGAAAAGGTACTTCGAAGCTTGACTCCTAAATTTGATCATGTGGTTGCTGCAATAGAAGAGTCTAAGGATTTATCTATCTTTACTTTTGACGAATTGATGGGATCATTGCAAGCCCATGAAGTCAGAATTAATAGAAAGATAGAAAAAGTAGAAGATAAAGCCTTTCAAGTGCAAGCCGATGGCAACAAAGGAGGCCGTGGTAGAGGAGCTTTTCGTGGTCGTTCTTCAGGCAGAGGACGATCATCAGGACACGGAAGAGGACTGAATAATGATCAACGAAAAATCTATGAACAATGTGCAATGTTATAATTGTGGTAATTATGGACATATGAGAGCGGATTGTTGGACCATGGAAGAACAAGCAAACTTCACGAATGGAGAAGGCAGTGACGTGCAAATTGAAGAAGAAGAGAATTTGTTCATGGCTCAAAACCCAAGGAGTACAGTGAGCCATAAGCATATATGGTTTGTAGATAGTGGTTGTTCAAACCACATGACTGGTTTCAAACAACTCTTTTCTAGTCTTGATGAAACAAACAAACAAACTGTGCAATTGGGTAATGGAAATACTCTTCATGTGGAAGGATCAGGGACAATCAGATTTGAATCAAGTTTAGGAAAGCAAAAATATTTACACAACGTCCAATATGTACCTGCTTTGGATTTTAATCTTATTAGTGTTGGACAGTTGATGTCATCTGGCTATTTGGTGTTGTTTGATGATGGGAAGTGCTGTATTAGAGAAAAAAAAGGCAAAACAATGGCAACAATCATAATGACTTCCAATCAAATATTTCCACTTGATGTATCTAGAATGGGAAGCTTTGTACTCACAACAAAAGAAGAAAGTGAATCAACAATCTGGCATCATCGCTATGGACATCTGCACAAAAAGGGATTGAGTTTACTTAAAGACAAAAACTTAGTTACAGGGCTGCCAAAGATTGAGGATATTGAGTTTTGTCAGGGATGTGTATATGGAAAACAAGCTCGAAGGTCCTTTCCAGTAGGAAAAGCATGGAGAGCTTCGTCTCGCTTAGAGCTGGTACACGCAGATCTTTGTGGACCTATGCAAACAACATCCATGGGAGGCAATAAATATTTTTTTTTCTACTTATAGATGACTACACAAGGATGTCATGGGTGTATTTCATTAATAGCAAAGACCAAACATTTGAAAGATTCAAACAGTTCAAGACGTTGGTAGAAAAACAAAGTGACTGTGTAATTAAAGTTCTTCGCACTGATAGGGAAGGAGAATTCTTATCTAATGAATTTAACTCCTTTTATGAAGAACACGGTATACACAGAGAATTGACAACTCCTTATACTCCCGAACAAAATGGTGTCGTTGAAAGAAAGAATCGCACAGTGGTAGAAATGGCAAGAAGCATGTTGAAAAACAAAAACTTACCAAACTCTTTATGGGCAGAGGCAGTAGCAACTGCAGTCTATCTTCTCAATATATCACCTACTAGAGCTGTGCAAAATCATACACCATTTGAAGCATGGCATGGATATAAATCATCTGTAAGTCATTTACGTATTTGTGGTTCAATATGTTATGCGTTGGTTCCTTCTCATGACAGAAGAAAGCTGGATCAAAAGTCAGATAAGTGTATATTTGTTGGGTACAGTACTCAATCAAAAGCATACAGACTGCTAGATCCTACAACTTGTAAGTTTATTATTAGAAGAGATGTCATATTTAATGAGCAAGATAGTTGGGTGTGGGAGGATGATGGTATGGTAACTACTAATCAAACTGCTGTCATAGTCGATGATATGATACAGCAAAAGTGTCATGAAGTAGCAGGATCAGCAACACCAGTACTGACAGACTCTACAGCAGAACCAGCAACACCAGTATTGATAGAATCTACAGCAGAAGGAACTAGTTCAGACACAACAACAGATTTATAACACCAGAAGCACACAGAAAATATCGTTCATTAGCAGACTTATATGAGACATGTGGCTTTGCACTTATTGTTGCTGATCCATTTTATTTTGAAGATGCCTGTCAAGATAAGAAGTGGCAACAATCAATGCAAGAGGAGATAAAAGCGATCAATAAGAACAAGACATGGATGCTGTGTGATTTACCTAAAGGAAAAAAGTCAATTGGACTTAAGTGGGTATTCAAAACAAAGCTAGGAATAAATGGTGAGATTCAGAAGTATAAAGCGCGTCTTGTTGTAAAAGGATACTCTCAACAAGCTGGAATTGACTTTGAAGAAACTTTCGCTCCGGTGGCACGATTCGAAACTGTCCGTATATTCCTAGCATTAGTAGCACAACAAAAATGGCCTGTTTTCCAATTTGATGTAAAATCAGCGTTTCTCAACGGCGATTTAAATGAAAAAGTGTATGTTGATCAACCTCAAGGATTCATAATACAAGGGAAGGAAGCACTTGTTTATAGATTAAGAAAAACTCTTTACGGTCTAAAACAAGCTCCGCGATCTTGGTATAGTCGCATTAATCAACACTTCTTAAAGCATGGGTTTGTCTGAAGCGAAAGAGAGCCTACTCTGTATGTTAAAAAGGAATATAATTGAGGTTTTATGATGATTTGCTTGTACGTAGATGACATGATTTATGCAGGATCAGAACATGGGATCATAGATGATTTCAAACATCACATGATGAACGAATTTGAGATGACTAATTTGGGTCAATTGCAATATTTTTTAGGTCTCGAAGTTAAACAAGTAGGTGATGGTATATTTTTGTCTCAAGAGTCATATGCGAAAGAGCTGCTTAGAAGGTTTGGTATGCTACATTGTAGCCCTGTCAGTACTTATTTGAATGTTAATGAAAAACTCATGAGCAGAGATGGAGGAGGAGTCGCCAATTCAACTTCTTTTAGAAGTCTTGTGGGTGGATTAATTTATTTGACCCACACTAGACCTGATATAGCATTCTCAGTCAGTACTATCTCCAGGATCATGGAGAAACCTTCACAAATACATTTTGGAGCAGCAAAACGGATTCTGAGGTACATAGCAGGAACAATTGCCCATGGAATATGGTACTCAAGTAACAACAATGAGTTGGTTGATGGGGAGTTATATGGATACTCAGACTCAGATTTTGCAAGTTCTGTAGATGATCGAAGAAGCGTGTCGGCTCATGTGTTCAGTTTGGGGTCAGGAGCAGTGGCATGGAGCTCTAAAAAACAACCAATAACAGCTCTTTCTAGTACTGAAGCAGAGTATGTAGCTGTTACTTTTGCAGCTTGTCAAGCAGTATGGATGAGAGGTATATTGGGAGAGCTACAATGCCAGCAAAAGTCAGCAACTATTATATTCTGCGATAATAAATCGACCATATTTATGACCAAGAATCCTGCTCTACATAGTCGCACGAAACACATAGATACGCGGCTACACTTTGTGAGAGATTTAGTTGCTGGAAGAGTTGTCAACATACAGTACTGCAGCACGCACGATCAGCTAGCAGATATCTTGACAAAACCACTGTCCAGGGAAAAATTTCTGTTCTTTAAATAATTACTTGGTGTTTGTGATTTTGAATCAAGGGGAAATGTTGAACAGGTGATTCAAACTTGAATTAGGAAATATAGAGTTGAGTTAGTATAGGAGTATTACAGAGTTTGTTCAATCATTTTAGGAATAGAATTAGGAAAACTAAGTTTCTGTCAGTTTTGGTTTACTATGTTATGTGCCTATTTAAAGGCTCCTTTACTATCAATAAGATGTAGAGAATTAGACAGCATATTGGTTCTGTTTTATTATTTGACAGCAACACTACCAACATTAATCGAATGAAAATAGAAATACAAAAATAAATATCAAATTAACTTGTGAGATTAGAGCGCAGATGATTCTCTTACCAATTAACCCTAACTTTCAACATCTCATGGAGACAGCATATCGTAGTGTGTAATTGACATATCGGATTGCAATAATGAAATCTGATTTGTAACTTAGGTTTTCGGTTTAGATTTAGCGAAGCAGAAGAGAGACTGAGATTTGAGAGGAAATTTTGAATCACGAGATTTTTGTGTGTATTACACAATACACACAGAGTACTAATTGGTGAATTATACTATAATCCCTGAAATCGTTGGAAATTATATGTGGGTGGAAAATTAAATTTTATTGGTTTTATACATGTGTAAAATTTGAAAATTAAATAATATATTTTTCATATTATATTTATGGGTTGGGTATGAATTACTGTAAATTTATATTATATATATATAATTTTAATAATTAAATTTAATATGTAAATAATGTTATATATATATATATAAAAGAAAAATATTATCTATATATTAAATTTAATTATTAAAATAATATTTATATATAATATAAATTTGGGAGATAGATATGAGAATTTCAAAATGTTAGGTATAAATAATACTTTTCATACCTCACCCTAAAAAGTAGGATATGAAATTTCATAAAATTTGTAGATGATACCTTTAACGGTAAGGTATGGAGTATTATACAATTTATATGTGAAATTTTATAAAGTTTATATCTTAAAAAAATATATAAGGTATAAATAGTACAATTTATACCATGAAATTTGAACTAGGTATGAAATTTTATAAAAATTTATACCTTAACAAAAGAAAATCAGGTATAAATAACAATTTTTCATATCTGACCGTAAGAGAAAGATATAAAAATTTATTAAAGTTATATCTTAACAAAAAACATTAGATATAAATAATACATTTTTTATAGTAAGGTACAAAATTTTATTAAATGCTTACCTTAAACCAAAATATTAGGTATGAATAATATTTTTTATACCTAATTTAAAATTTTAGGTATTATACCTCAGCTATCATATCTCAAATTTGTTGTAGTGTATGTTCACTCACGCAGTGATCTCTGTAAACTAAACATATAGACTGTAATGCAATATGTTTTAGTTTTAATACAATGTAAACCTTTTGAACTGTAAACTGTGGAGTGGAAATGAATGTTATATAGGTTAATTATCGAAAGTAAATTCTGATATTGCTATAGAATATAGTAACATGAACTGTGGACTATGGTTTTGAAATAAGTTTCCAGTGCGATGTATATTAATTTTTAATTTTCAAAACTGAAATTCTTTAATTTCAAAGTAGTATACTGTAACGTCTCAATTTTGGGGCTAAACGTCTTCTAGTTTTTGAACTAATTTGATTGTTGAGTTATTGAACTTTCCTTGTAATCCTTGAAACGTTTTGATTATTGAAATGGTATTCTTCTTCATTGGATTGCATTGAGAATGTGTATTGATGTTACATTGATTGTATTTCGAAACTCAAAGCGAAAATGAAGCCGAACGAAGGAAGAAACGAAAGTGCTCAGCACTGACCGTGCTGGCGATATAAGCTTTATGTCGCAAAGCATGTTGCCAGCAGTGGCGACAGGAGCTCTATGTCGCTAGCGACTGATTTCAGGCAAATCATTGGATGAGTTGCTGTACCGATTGGCGACAAGGGCTATATGTCGCCGGCCTTGTCGCCAATCAACGTAATTGAGGTTTTAAAACTTATTTAGGCCGAATCTTTTTCTTTCTCTCTTACTCTCTTGAATCCTCTCTTCTTGCAAATGGTTTTTCTCTCGATTCCTTCGTGACCTCTTCATTGGGTGTCTCTAGTAAGTCTCTGATTAACCCTAATCTTGTTCCCTCTGTGTTCAAGCATGATTGACTATAGATTTGGAAGTGATCGTTATCGGTTTAAGTGTTGGATTAGTTAGGGTTTGTGGGAAACCCTAAGATTTGGGGAAAGTGAATTGAATGATAGACTGTTGAAATTGGATTTGATTTTGGTATATTTGTGTTATCTTCATTGTTTATCGTTCGCTCGTTTATCGTCTCCTTGCGATTAGAATAGGTTTCTCTTTTCGCGCGCCACATAATCGACCGTTTGTCTAAATCGGGTTTGTGGGAAACCCTAAGATTTGGGGAAAGTGAATTGAATGATAGACTGTTGAAATTGGATTTGATTTTGGTATATTTGTGTTATCTTCATTGTTTATTGTTCTTTATTGTTGTTAGGCGAAGCGGACAGTGTCAAGGATCGTGTCGGCGACGCTTAGCTTAGCTTATCGTCGGAAGAAAGGTTAGCAATGTCGTTTTATCACCGGTTGTTGTGTGTTTTATGAATTGCGCGTTAATATGGTTAAATAAGATAACCACATGAATCGTTAATTGGTAAGGATAGATAGTGAATGTTAGGAATGGATATTGATTACTGCTATTGTTGGTATATTGTTGATATAGATATGCTAGTAAGTCTATTTCATGTTATACTTAGGCTTTGGTTAGTTAGAGCTGGAAATAAATGGATAAGGCACTAGTAAAGTACCCGACAAATGATTGATTGAAAGCCAATAGTTTGATATAATGAAATTGTTGATTGATAAATGGAATTGTGTGTTCTGATTAGTTAATTAAATAGTTAATGATTGCCCTAGTCATGGTTGAAAGTAGTGATGGAATGATGTGTCATTAGGGGTACCCGAGATATCTCAACCTATTGTTACATAGTACATTTTCTTTAGCTAACCACTATTGAAAACAAAGTGAAGACTCCTATTGGGTATGACGGCACCACCGCCTGCAGACATATTGTTATTGGTGGTCTTCGGACCTAATTGATGGGATCCTAAGGTAGTAGTCCGTCTTGAGGGGGAATAAACGGCTCTACGGATTTCGGCCTTCGGACCATATTGGTGGCTTCGGCCTAATAGGTGGCTTCAGCCTAATTGGTCCTGTTTTATTATTGATACTAGATTAGCGACAGTCTTATTAAAATTGGAACCTAATGTGAATGCTATTGTATGATGAATGCTAGTGATAGTTGATCGTTTTGGGAATTTTAAATGAATATAGCGAACCTACATAGACGCCTAATAATGTTAATTGCATACAATGAATATACTTAGAACTTAAAGAGTATCTTATCCTATTGAACTTGTGAATAATATGGAAATTGGGTGGGTTTGTATGCTATTATGATTGATTGTTAGTACTAGGTGCATTATGTGCCAAAATCATAGTTGTATAATTAATTAGATGCATTTGTTTGTGTTTGTTGGAGTATGACTTACTAACCAGACATCGATAGCCCGACGTTGTTTCTTTTCCTTTTTTCTTCTCTTTTCTATTGAAAATGTGAAACAGGTGATCGAGCAGATTGAAGGTCGCATTGCATTTTTCTTTCATGATTTTGGAACAATATTGAGAGCTATTGTTTTCTTTTATTTTGATTAGTTTTGAAGGGCACGTAGACCCTTTTAAGCATTTCACTTTGTAATATTTTAAGGCAACAATAATAGGATTTGTAAGCCCTTTTAAAGTACTTTAGTACTTAATATTTTTTTGGATAATTTATTTGAAGATTATAAACTATTATTTGGATGATTGATATGGATTGCGAACGTTTATTTTCAAAAGAATTACCTAGATTATATTATTGCTTTTCGAAACAGGTTCAGGAAGTTACTTCATAAGTGACTGCTTCTAGCATAAATGTTATTTTCCACACTATTGTATTTCAATGAATGATTGTAATATGGCGCTCCGGCTTCCATTCGTGGCTCAGCAGTGGCCGGGGGTTGGGCATTATAGATACTATGTTATTGTAGGTTAGGTTACTATATACATGTTAATAAATATATTAAGCTGAAATTTAAAAAAAAAAAGGAAAAAAAAGCGGGTTTCTCCGTGTTTGCCCGCGGGTGGGCACAGACATAAAAATTCTGTTCGAAAACTGCGGGCTGTTATGGGCTCAAACCAACAAAAGCCCGCAAACAACACGGGCCGAGGCAGGCCAAGCCTAGTTAACCCGTTTTGACAATGCTATTTGAGAGGTTTTTCCAAAAAGCATGCGAGTGGGGACAAAGCATGCTTCTCGATAAAAATTTTCCAAAAAATATTTGGATTAGGACATAGCATGTTGAAAAGTGTAATCGTGACAAAAAGTTGTCTATTTTTTAGTCATTTGAATTTTTTCTAAGGATTTGAATATTCAAAATTCCAAGAAGGAATAACTTGAAAATTCCCTCTAGGGCTAAAATGATAAATAAAGACCCTAACTGAAGCATGTAGTCAAAATAATTTGGTCAATATGACAAGTAAGGGAATTTTCATAATTTTGATTTTAATTTACAAAATTTGGGATTTTAAGTGAAAATTTGACATTTCAATCAAATTAGATTCTAAGGTGGAATATTTTTTAAAATCGAAATTAATTAAAGAGCGAAAATGTCAATGTATTAGAGAATTGGGAGGGATTAGATGGTGTTATATGGGTTGGGTGATTTTGGGCCCAAAACACAATGAAGTCAAGTCCATCCACATAGTTAAACCAATAAGCCCATCAATCCACCCTATTCACTAAATCTCAAGCACTCTCTAAAACCTAAACTTTACTTTCACTTTCTACCATACTAACACACACAACTCTCCACATTCTCCTCTAACCACTCCATTCACGCTCCCAACACAAACCCACACACTCTCATCACTCACAACCTCATTCCTATCAAAATACATTGATTTCCAACTTACTTTGGAGTTTATTTTTGTGATGGAAGTGTTTAAGTATCTCTACACTCTTCTCTCACACATTTGGGGTAAGACTCTTCATTATTGATGCCCACTTTATATTTATTATTGCTTAGTTTGATTCTATTTGGTTAGTAGGTTTGTCATGAATGACTTAATACTTTTGAATAGGTATAGATATTTATTGTTGTCTCTATTTAACATTTAGATAGAAACCGTAGAGTATGAAGTGTAATTTTTCTATAGTTATAATGAATGCATTGATTGTGTAATGTGTTTGGTGCCCTTCGGTGATTTGAGCATTACTGGAGGCCAAACTGGAGAGGTTTAACTTTGTCATCAATGGAGGAAAGGTTAACACCCTTGTCTTAAGCTCTAAATGATTGTATGATGATTGTTGTGTGTTATTGCATTAATTGGTTGATTTCAAGTGGTAAAATAGCTTATTAATTTGGTAGTGATGACATGAAATTTGTTAACTGTTGTTTTCTCTAATGCTACCATAGATTATGACATTGGATGATTGTAAATTAGTTATCTATTTGATATTTGAGACTTTTAGTTGAAATGTGAATGAAAGAAAAAAATATGAAAAATTATTGAAATTGGACATATACACAAGTGTATATGTTTCGCTTCGGACTATATGTCGTTACATAATGTGTTTTGTGCCAATTATATCTAGTAGGTGTTTTGAGAACCTTTGATGATATGGAACTAAATATATTATGGATGGAAATGTTTGAAATACTTAATTGGTATATTGCTCTAGTTTTAGTTTAGTGGGGAAAGTAAGGACATGTCATAGGGAATTTTGGGTACCTCTTATATGATTTACATGTAGTAACTAGGCTAAGTGGCCTAAACTATAAAATGTAGGGAGACGACTCTCATCGGATGCAACAACATCATTCTCTTCGAGTCCATTATTATGAAATCTAAAATGTGGTATATTGGTAAAAAAGAATATAAGTCATCTCCATGGATTTCGACCTTCAGGTCAACCGTAAGCAATCACTCTTATAACAGCTTCGACCTTATCGTCCCGTTTTCGCTATTGGGTTAGGATTAGGGAAATTTTGAATAAATTCAATATTTAATATTTGAGTAGGATTGTAGTTGGTCTGGAATCTACCTTAAAGAGCGACGATGTCTTCGCAAGGAAGAGTCAGTGCTGATAAAGACGCTTGTGCAAGAGAGATACATTACATTGTGGTTTCAGGGTATAGAATACAACCTTAAAACTGCGAGTTGAATTTGCAGAGTCCCAGAGATCACCTAGCGGGGGAAAGGTTCTGGAAAGGTATAAGTTGTGGCTTGCATACAGGTAAGGATGAAACATGCTAGAAAGCGTATTAGTAGTTTGTGGGTTTGTAGCCGACTTATAAACTAATGATGCATTTGAAAGGGAGGGTTGTTGCTAGTAACAATCGCTTGTGCACATGGTGGTATCAGAGACTTCCCTATAACGTCCACAAATTAGGCCTAAATTTTAGGTCAATTTGAAATTTTTGAATGTTTGATTTTCCAATTTTCGTCATCAAAATAACTAAGATGAAACAAAACTTGCACAATTATATCAAAGGAATTAGAATTAATTGAAAGCTTAGAGTAAATTTATTTTGATAATCTGGAAAAATAACTTTTTTGAGCTAAAACACCAATTTTTGAAAAAATTATGAATTTTCAATTTTAAGCGAAAAATTTGATTTTGACAACTAGTGGTGTTTTTTCTTATTTAAATGTCTAAAATACGTTTTTAGAAAAGGATGGAAGTGTTATGAACGAATTTTAATAGGAAATTGAGCCCGAAATTGGATTAGGCCTAATCTAACCCAATCCAACTTAATGCCCAAAAGTGACTTAACACCCGACACACTCTACGAACACACCCCATACATCTCTTGGTATTTATTCACCGTCTTTTATCCTTTCTCACTCAAACACACACCAAATACGTTTCAACAAAAACCTCTTAAACCCTAGCCACCATATCTCTCAATCCTCCACTAACCTTACCAAAATTACTCCATTTTAACTTTTAATAACCCTCAAAGAGTTCATTTCCTTGTTCTAGATAGTTTTAAAAGTAATGTAAAAATCCATTCTGTCCCTACCTGCTTTCCATTCTGAAAATGATTTTGCGTGTTGTTTCTAGATGTCTATAACTAGACTCTAGAGTGGTTTTTAGATTAAAGTTATCATATTTAACTTCGAATTATCTCTAAGCTTTCTAGACCCTAAGTTCTAGTGTAAAATGCCCATGATTTTGGTAAATTATGGAATTGTGTTGTTTTGATTGTTCTTGTTCTTGATTGTGGGCCACTCTTAATTTGTTCTGTGGAAAAAAGAAAGGGAGCTATTAGGAGTGCAGAAGACTTATCTTGGAGCTATGAGATTGAAGTTCATAAAATTCATTTTAAGCCCTCAATTGCTTGCTTGTTGATTATTGTGTGTTATAAGATAGAATTGTATTTAAACTATTCTATAATTCTATATTGCCTTGCATAAGAAATTGTGATTATAAGTTATGAGTAGATAATGTTTGATGCATAACGGTTATAATTGATGATGATTGATGCATATTGATGTTGGTTGATGCATAAATGGTGAAAATAATATAGACATGCTTTATAATTGGTAATTTGGTTATTGGTTATGATATTATTGAATGTTGGTAAATTTGGTGATTTATTTTTAAAAACTATTTTTGGAATGTTATTGTTAAATGATGTTTATACTGGTGCAAATGACGTTATGAGATTTGTAACATTGTGGCTTTGATATTGATTAGTCTAATGAAATATTTTGAATTGGAATTGTCCTAAATGGATATGAGATGAAAATATTAATATTAATACAATGTTGGAAATATATTGTTTTTGATATTGATTGTCATGGCAATAATGCATTGAATAGAATTGTCTACTTAAAATCATATGCCGACTCAAATGTTGACCTTATCGTATTGAATAAATTGGAATTAATAACTATGTGGTTAATGATACAAGTGATGAAGAGATTCTTACACATATAATCAGCACAATAACATAAAGAACGTAAGAATTTCTATCAATCTCTAATTGTAGTTTTAAATATATCGTCTCCATAGGAATTGTTTACTTGGAAAGAAAGAATACGATTGAGATCTCTGAATTACAAAACAAATTAGCTAGTAAACTGAATAGTAAAGATCATAAGGTGTGATATGAATTTTAGACCATTTTGACAATCATAACAATTGAATGGAAGTTTAGTACTCAATATTCAGTGATCTAATGCAAAATTAAGTTGATAGCAGATCTCTATTCCTAACACCACATTTGATTATACAATTTAACTCTAAATCTCAAATTTACAACCTAAATCATCATCAATGACTTGTTAAAGATCTCTCGATTCAATTAACAAATCTCAGTTAATAGGTTGCATATATCTCTATACTACAACTCAACCAACTGATCAAGCACAATCTGTAGAAATTTGTCACGTCCGTAATCCGGGGCTATTTGTCTTCTTATTTTGAAAATTTTCATACTTTTATTTTCGTTATAAGGGTAAAATTGTCATTTTTGAAAAATGTTGACTTTTCCAGTTTGACCAAAGGATTTGACTAAGTTTGACTTTTGGATTGATTTTGAAACAATTTTATTTTTGAGTCAATTTGGTAATTATTTTACAAATGGGGTTGTTTTTAAAACTACATGTAACATATGGGTTGGTGGTGATATTTGTCACCCATATAAATATGAAAAGGATGGATTTAGATCATTTGTCACAAAACCCTAGAAACTTATTTTTACGTATTCTTCAAAACCTCTCAAACCAAGAACACCTTCATGAACTTCTAAGCTTTATTGGTTGAGGATTTCACTTGGGAGTTGGTATTTTGTCTCGATTTCTTCATAACCTAGGTAACAACTTCTCTACTCTTTGATTTTGACTACTTTAATCGATTTGGGGTTTTTGTTTAGATTAGAGTTTTGATGATTTGAAGTTGATTTCAGCAAATTGAATTGGGATTTATGTTCTTCATGGTTTGGATTTTGAAACCCTTGATGTAATTTTATAGATGGGTTTTATTTGAGTACCAATTGATTTAAATTATTCTTTAGTATAAACCCTAGTTTTCTCAAATTAGGATTTATGGATTTTATGCTTGATTTGGTGTAGACCAAGTTGAGGATCGCCGACCGGAGTAGATTTGGTTGATTGGATTAGCAAATAAGGTTAGTAGTCGTGTTTACGCCCTCACGTTTGTCTGTTTTTGTTTGCTTTCTTGTATGTAAATTGATCAAATTTATACAAGACGAATTCTGATTGGAATAGCTTAAATTGCTGCCATATTATCTGTTTATGATCGGACATGTGAACTAGTGTTCTTATCTACCTGCTATTTGTCTGTAATCTGAAATTGGAATTCTGTAGTCTGTTAAAGTCCTATCCTAAGGTTAATACGATAAGACCAGCATGCTGTTAGGGAAAACTAGATGTATACATCGATGCGCGAAAGCGTATGTGGCCTTGATTGCCAACCATTTTCTGGATGCGACGGCATCATTTCTAGGATCTTTGATCCATCTCTAAGGGTTTAACCCTATCTGTCTGTTTCTGTTCCCGATTTTTTTATTAAACTAAGGACAGGCCTGGTGAGTTAAACACCTAAATAATTAGGTAATCTGAACTCTGTGATTATGAAATATTTCTTCTTCTAATTATGTATGTTTGATATGTTTGGTTTGATTCTGTTTATTCTCGTTATTGTCTTTTGGGTTCTAACTTTGGGTAGTATGAATTGTGACTCCTAACTAGCTGTAGGTGTTATGATTAGACCCATTTGATAGTTAGAACTGGTATAGCGAGCGACATAATATAAACTAGGCTAAAAATATGCCCAATGTTCGTATTATAACTGTATACTGGACTAGGAACCAAATTGTCACTTAAAAACTGGAAAACTGGACGTAGGATGGTCATTGGCCGAGCTCCTTAGCGAGTTGGTTACCGAAATATAATTTGGTTAGCCTTGAGATCATTAGATTCACTCTTTGGCCGAACTTCTTACCGAACTAGCTACCGAACTAGTTCGGTATGAGTCTCAGAAGACTGTTCAACCTCTTTGACCCAACTCTTCACCGAGTTAGATACCGAATTACCATTCGGTGTGTGTCTGGGAGACTTGAAACTCTCTGACCGAGCTTCATACCGGATTAGGAACCGAACTGTCACTTAAACCTTCTTTGTAATCGTATAATTGCTCTCTGACCGAGCTATCTACCGGATTGCTTACTGAAATATTATTCAGTAACTCTGGTGATGCTCTTGATCGAGCTACCTACTGGACTGTCTACCGGATTACAATTCGGTAAGTCTGGTAGTGCTCTCTGACCGAATTAAATGCCGGGCTGTTTACTGAACCACTATTCGGTTTCGATCTCTCTTCTGAAAATAATTTGAAAACTGTAAAGCCTTTTTCAGACGCTAGATGCAATAATCAGTAATCACTTATCCTAGATCACTTAAAGGGGATTATATTTGGGATAACTTGATTTGATAATCAACTTGTTTTCTTCTGTTTGTACCCTTTGGTTGTTAACTAACTTGCATATGTGTGTGACATGCTATCTGTTTAATAAGATGCATCTATCTGTGTTTGTTGGGTATTGGCTTACTAACCAGACATCGATAGTTCTGACCCTTCGTTGTTTTCATTTTTGTTTTGTATATTTGAACCCTTTTTGAGAATGGAAATTGCTGAGTTCAGACAGTCAGGTGGGATAGCAGGATATCATTTGCAAGTAAGCATTCACGCATCATCCGGCACACCTTCCAGACTCTATTTTCATTTATGTTTTTATTTAGTTGAACTTATATCAGACTTTTGTACTCGCTGCATTATGTTTTTAGTTATGTTTAAGAATAAGTACTTTTGAACATTAAGAGTTTATTCTCAAATTATGTGGGGTTTGTTTTGAATTAAATGATTTTGGAATTGTAAGAAAACTGTCTTTCAGATTTGATTTCTGCTTTGTAAGTCTGTTATCGGTATATCTGTTTATTTCTGTATCTGTATGTATGTTATTAGTCTCCGCACCGGTAGCATCCGAACTCAGTGTTCCCTTTCCGTCAGGGCGGGGGTTCAGGTGTTACAAAATTGGATCTAATTGTGTATCTCTAGTACAAAGATCCTTCGTTCTTAATTTTGATAATTAGATGCCATCTCTGGACTAGAATAAACATCACAACAATATTACTTAACTCTCGTTCTCGTAATTCAATATGTTCATGAAAACTAAGCAAATATGGCTATGAATGAACAAGAATCACACAATCAAAACTTGACATAGAAATAGATCTCAACAAATACAATAGAGCTATTAGCTAAGCACAATTACTTCTTTATACACAATACAATTCATAATCATCTTCATCATGCTCAAAGACCTAAATCTTACCAAGGAAGTTAGAAGTTGGACTTTGTCACAGCCTTCACTTCTCCACTTCAAGCTAAATCTTAGAGATCATACCAAATATAGAGCACAAAAATTTCCCTAAGAAACGTCTCAAAACAAAATCTAAAATGAAAGAACAAAAGATTCTCGAAAATATCTGAAAATGTCAAAAGGTTCTCATTGCTTCGACTGAGCTTCTATTTATAGAGTTTTCTCAATGGCAATTTTGAAATTAGCTAAAAGAAAGAAAGCACAAGTAGATGAAGTACAAAATATCTCTTTATATCGCATGTTCCCTCACCTGAACTTCAAACGACATTCTATTTTATTGCTAAACTTGTTCGCCAGGTAACAAGTTTTCCAGATGAAAGTTCTTTGGCCATCGCCTTCCATATCACTAACCATCTAGGCGATTAAACTTCTTCTCGCCATCTTTATATTTGCCTCAACAAGGATTTTCAGCGAGATGGGTAACTGTTTCCACATGCATGCTTCTTCCTCATGCGATATTCAACATTTGGCCTTAGTTTGTCGTCTGTATTTAGGCGATATTTCTTTTTGTTGCCTGAGGACTTCGCCAAGTGTGGCGAAATTGTATAGGTGGGAAACATGTATGTTGCCTTCTACATCTTTCCTTCAAGACGATGTTCACTTGTTTCGCCTCTTATGTCTTCTCTGAAAGTGTAGGCGATATTGATAGGCGACGTACTCTTGTCTTGTAATATTTTGTCATAATCTTTGACTTTGGATGAAATTCCATTTGATCCCTCATTTTCTTGATTTTTGCTCTTTTCTGCCATAAGTTTGATAATGATAAGACTTGATAATGTCTTAATCAATCTATCATTGGAAATGAAATTGGAAATGGATGGCTTAATGATATGTGTTAATGATTGATGACCAACTCTTTGATGATAATGTGACTTACTATTAAATGACCTAATGACAATATATTGAACTAGGTATAATTTCGCGCTTCGCGCAGTTATCCATATATATATATATATAATTTTCATAATTTATATATTTAATAAATTATTTAATATTATTTAAATAAATAAACATATTTGAATAGTTATTTAAATTTAAATATATTAAATAATAATTATGACATATTTCATCTAATATATTAATGAATAAATTTTTAAAAAGTATTATTTTGAATATAATATATTTAATTTATTATTAAGGGATGAATTATTTTTAGAAATCTTAATTTATTTGAATAATTAATTAAATATTAATTAAATTTTATTTTAAAATTATTTATAAACTATGTATATTAACAAAATTTAGTAGAAATAAAATTATTGATTAATTAAATGTTAAATATTATTTTATACTATATAATGAAATATATAAAATGTAACGGCAAACCCACACCCTGGTGGAACCACGGTTAGGAATCTGACGCCACGCAACAAATACAGAAACTAAACAGTCGAATAAATAAAAAATACAAAAAATAGTAGTAATATAGTCCAAAAGTCCAACAGTCCCCAAAAATAGATAACAATACTAATGTCCAACAATGTCCAATACAACTCCTCAAATAAAAGTCTCAAATACAATCCGTGAATCAAATGTACGAAGATAACCTAACAGTAATAAAAATAAAATGCTGATGCATGTCGTGATCCGTAAATGAGACAGCGCCTAAACAATCGGGGTACCTGCACTCAACCTGGGATTTATTCCCAGATTATAGAATAGGAAGAGAAAAACGTTAGACTATGAATTAGTCTAAGTTAGCGCTCACGTTCTAACATACACATACAGAGTGACCTAGACTCGACTCTAAACATGGGAGCACACGATGCAAGGCTCTATAGACTCCCTAGAGTCCACTATATCAATCAACCTACCAAACATCCTACCAATCAGCAGTTTATTGTTTATCTTTTTTTAGTCGAAACCAAGTTGTCCATTAACTATTTATTCGTTCAAGTTCCATTATCATCCTAAAACATGCTCCTAAAATTCACGGTCTAGGATCCTAATATTCTTATAGGGCGCTAGGATTACGTCTTCGGGGGTTCCTCTTTCTGTGGAGGTTTCGTCATTAGAATTCCGTATCTAACAGTTTAAGTCTGATTATTTAACCTTTAGGATTATAGTTACAATCGACTGAAATATCAACCAGTTTGTGATCACTTAATTAAGTCTAATTCAGGCATAAAACACAGCTATTTACCATCTATTAGCAGTCCCTTAACACAATCCAGCAACCAGAACAGATTCTTAATTACAATTTAACCAGTTATTTAACAGAATTATGCCCAAAGCAGCTAACAGTGGAAAACGGGATTACAGTAGCAGTAACAGTATGGCCGAAGCCTAGTAAACAGTATCAGTATAGTAGTTTCAACTACAATTAGTATAGGCACCTCAAGCCAATTATTTCAGTAGTGAGGATCCTCTATCCCTAGGCATGCCATATATTCTACTAGTAGACTGACTAAGGGCAAAACTCACCGTTTCGTTTATTTACCGTTTAAACCAAATTTATTATGTACTAGTTTTCAATTCCAGTGTATGAATTTTATGAAATCCGGGTACAGTGCAGTCTTATATCGTTAATTTATTAACTCAACAGGATGTTTATCGTTTATTAATATCATTGTTAATCAGGGTAGTGTAGGTAACAGTTTACAAATCAGCAATACACGACACATGCATAAACAACCAACATACAGCAAACAATATTTCGGACTAAAAACAAACTACTAACCTAACTCACAGATCATGACAGTCCGAGTAGAATCCGACCTATGCCGCTGCTTGATCAGCCTCTTCGTCCAGTGCTCCTACAAATCGTTACACAAACAAATAAGTACTACTGCAGCGAAATTGAAAATTGATTCGGACACCGGTTTGACAGACCAGAACCAACCCGATCGAAACCCTATAATAACTCATATCCAAACCCTTACCCTCTTACTGTGATTCACACCACCGTGACTATGATTACCCTTAGGAACTCAGAATTTGAACGCTTAAAGTCTCTCGACCAATCGAACCTGATTAACAAAACCCACTTAAAAACCTGAAAGAACGATTTTCGTTCAGCAAAAACCTAGAATGGTACAGGGGAACTTACCGAGAATTGTCTGATTTCGAATAGAGAGAGAGCTCTAACCCTAACCGAGCCGCGAATAGAACAGAACAGAACCTGAATGAACCCGAAATCAGGACCGGAAAGACGCAAGAAGACAGACAAATCGAAACAGAAAAAGGACGGAAAGACTTACCCCAGACACATCGGAATCACTTCGTCGGCCTTCTCACAGAAGTCTCTCTGCCTCTCAACTTACGTGTTTAGTGAGTAATAATGAAACCCTAATAGAAACCCTAACATTAAACACATATATATAACATGTCGAATAACCGACTAACCCCCTCTAACACCATAAAATCGTGATCTAACCCCATTGACTTGGAATAATTATAAATTTAACCAGAATTCTAGAAAATTTCCAAATAAACCCCTATATTTAGATAGAAACTACTAGCTCGAAAACGGTCCGTTACATGAAATTAGTTTCCATGTCTATTTGACTAAAAAGATATCTAACTCCATTGTGTCTCTAATTGATAATATATGTTTCATTTTTTATTTTAATTTTAAAAATTTTATTTGATATTAATCTGTTTGAATTTTTTTAGCAAATATTAATATATTTGTATAAAAAATAAATATTTTTGAAAGTATATTTTTTATTATAAAATTCATAGATATATATATATTTTTATAAGTCTTTACATGAATATATTATATATTTATTTAAATTATAAAATTATCTTAATTATATTAAGTTTATCTATTGATAAGTTATATAAGTGTAAATAATAATAAAAAGAGTAAATTGCACTAGTGCCCCCATAAACGATAGTTAATTATAGGTGAATACACATTTCGGTTTAATTGACAATCAGCCCTCTTGACCGTCAGTTGACCGTAATTTGAGTTATTTGACTTTATGAAAAATCTATTTTACCCTTATTTTTACATATTTATTTTATTATTATTATTATTATTATTATTATTATCATCTCAACATTTTTCAAAAAGAAAAATAATGTAAATGTTTACACATTTAAAAAAAATGAAATAAACTAATTTATTTGGTTGAAATAGTTGGAATTAAGAAATTATTTTAAGAATTAATATTTTTTTATCACAAAATAGTTGTATAATATTTAATTCCAAATAGTTTATTATAATGATAATAATTTTACATTATACAATATATTCATTGTGTATTTGGAAAATAGTAGGATATAAACTATATATTTATATGAAATTTTAATAAAATATAAATAAATACTATAAATATTCTTAAATATAAAAAATTAATCATATTATTAAAAATAAATAAATAAATAAATAAATAAAAATTAAAATGTGCTTCAATTTTTTTAATTGTTGAAGTAATAATTTTTTAAAAAAATTCAATATGTAAAATAGGGGTAGAATAGACTTTTCAAAAGGTCAACTAAGTCAAACTAATGGATCTTGACGGTCAAGGGGATTGAATGTAAATTAAATCAAAATGGTATATATCTGTAATTAGTCATCGTTCAGGGGATGTCAATGCAATTTACTCCAATAAAAAGTCTCATTAATAATTTGAGTGGCATAAGTGTAAATAAGAGTGAAAGTTTAGTCTTATTATTAAGTATTAATATCATTAATTGTGTGAGTGGTATAAGTGTAAATAAGAGTGAAAGTTTAACCCTATTATTATGTATGAATGGAAGAATTCTAAGCATGCCACGCAGGCAAGTTTTGGAACAATTATATATATATATATATTGTATTGTTAGCCTAATAGTAATATGATGATGAAAAATTGTCGGCTTCATTGAAATTGATAACATAACTTGATGAATATTCAACAAAGAACATCAAATGCCCTTAGACTTGCTCTAGGGATAGAAGATAAGACATGTTTAGGGATTAGAAGTACTTTGGCATGAATGAATCATGTTTTGGACTGGAGCCAAATTGGGACTTCGGTCCATATTGCATTAGGACTTAGATTCATATTTTATTTGGACAAGGGTCCGTATTAAATTCCAAATTCTATTCTATTATCTGTTATGGGTATGGTTAATAAAATGGATAATAACTTGATACCAGCATTGGCTAAAGGATTGAAGGAACTTGATGATAATCTTGATATGAAAATTTATATGTTCTTGATATGGTAAGGTAAATAAAATTGGATATAATTATGTTGATGAATCTTGATGATGATATTGATGCTAAAAATTCGCATAGGTAATTGAACTTAAACATAATTGTGATAATGAACTTGATATGGTTGTTGATGATAACATGATTGGTAGTGTTGATAAATTTGCTACATTGTGATTTTGGACATTTTGATGATGTTATGGCATGATATGGTTGTATTATCGTATTATTTTTAGGCTAGCAATAATTGTGATAGACATTTGCTGATACTTGAAAATGATCGTTGCTGAAATTGCTTAATTGATTAATGAAAGCAAGGCTAGTGAGAAATGAATAAGTGTTTGATTATACTTGAGTGTTTTATTAGATATTGGTTATCAAGCTTTGATATAATTACAGTGAACAAATTATGTTATTGATGTTAGGAATTGATCTTGATATAACTGATTATGTTAATATGATATTTTTGCATGATATGGTTGTTAGATGTCATAATGTTGATGAATGAATATATTAGAATTGGTTAAATAACCCTTGTGTAACTCATGTTAGGTAGTCTATATACATAAGTAAGGAAAACATTGAACATTGGTTGTAAATTGTTGTTGTGTTGTTGCAACTGAGTAGTCAAGTAGACCTTTTGTGTATGTCGCAAGCCCAATCAAATGGGCCAATTGTCAATTTATTGATATGTTTGTGTTGCTTGATGTACCTAGATGATGTGTGTATAATTTAGTTGCGTTTCAATTTGATTTGAATGCATTTTGGAACTAAGCAAGTCGCTCAGATGGACAACTTGGGAAGCTGTCATCAAAAACTGCATTTTCTAGGCTAAAAAGTCGTAGATGACTAGTTTGACGACTTGCAAGTTACCAAGCTTGTCACCTATAGTCAAAATTATTAAATTTATAAGTAGGCCACTAGTTAGGCAACTACGGGTGTGCACGGTACAGGACATACCATAATACTGAACTGAATACTGAAAATTCAGTATGGCCCGAACTGAACTTTTGTACTATCGATCTGTATTCTATATGATTTAGGGAGTTTCAATACTCGGTATGGAGCGAGACAATATTCAGTATTTGAGTATTGTCTTGAACTACTGAATTTAACCTATTATATATAACATAGTTCAACATTTTCAAACTTGTTATACACATCAACCACAAATAACAATATATATATATAATCAACCGTCAATAAGAATTGATAAATGTTTCAAATATAAAACTTATAAAAAATTTAAATAAAAAGTTGCAAAAATGAAATTATTTTCAAATTTTATTTTATTCTACTAATTTTGTATTACGGTATTGTCCCATAACGTATTGAAATATTACATCCTGAACCAAGTTTTTACTTTTTGGTACGGTATTGGATACTCAAAATTCCTTTACAAAATACCAAATATTCCAAACATATGGTACGTTAAGGCGCATTCCTTATGCACACTCTACAAGCAACTTGCAATGCAAGTCACTAAGCTTGGCACTGTAAATTTCTAGTTTTGAAAGTAAACTTCGTTACCTTTGTTCTTCTTTGTTTTATGTCCGATTTGGGTGTCGTTTGTACCCACATGTTTAGTTTGAAGTCTATTATTTATTTATAATTTTTAATAATTTATTAGATTGATTTTTATGCTAGAATTTTGAAAACTCCTTCATGCGTTCTTAAAAATTTAGATTTGACTAGCAAATGTTTTAGTCTTCGTTCTCCTTCGTCCAAACTCTGATTTGAGTGTCTTTGGTGGCTGCAGATTTTTATTAATGTCTATTATCTATTATATTTTAAAAATAATTTATTGGTTCAATTTTTCTACCAAATATTAAAAACTCTTTAAGTGTGTAAACCGTTTGATTTCTAAAAGCATACGACTTGCTTTGCTACTAGCCAATCCCCAAGCAAGCCTCCTGTCCTGATTTTAAAATGTGTTTCCAGCCAAATGACTATCATGTGAGTTTAAAATCCTACACTTTTGAGCCAGTCGACTAGCTAGGCGACTGCGATGTACAAGTCGCCAAGCTAGCCGGGTGTAACTACTTTTGACTAAATATTGACTGTCAAAATCTTGGTTCAAATGTGTCCATTGAATCCCATGATTAAGTTTAATGATCATAATGCCCTTGATATTTGATCGTGTTAAACTTAATTAGTTTGTCCGAATTAGGGGAACATTTTGTGTCATTACTTGTGGAACAAGTAATCTGTATGCGCATCACCACTTGAGTCTTTAATGGTCTAATTGGTTATGAATCTATATCACAATCTGTTCATGTTAATGTATAATTGATCGATAAATTTATCGGTATCTGTGACTTCTAAGGTCTACTATTAGACCTTAGAGAGTCTATTAGATTGCATCACTCATTCATCCAAGTCATATGTGTTGAAAATGTGCATATTTTTCAAACAATCATTCAAATCATTTTCTTTCTTATTATTGATTATTTTAAAGGTGTTTGATATTGAATTCTATTTTGTTAGACATTCTTCTAGATGTAATTGAATCATTCCATGAGTCATAAGCGATTTAATCGGTTGAGATAAACCTATTGAATGAATGAATATACTTCTATATGACTAATTGATAGGGAATTATTGATTGAATGACTTTTACGAAACAAAGGACATCAAAATGTTCCTTAGATCGTATTGTGTGCCTATTTACTTGTTCTATAAGCTAGTGGTGTATTTGTGTGTCTCCATTAGGTTTATGGTATGAATTTGTGAACTAGACATCGATAACCTAATATTGATTTATTTTCAGTTTTGTATTTACCTTCCCCTTTGTGCTTGAATGACAATCTAGGTGAACGAGTAAACGTGTGAAGGTCGCGACTACCTTTGAGATTATATTTCATCGCATGCATATTATCATTTTCGGATTTTATTTCATAAAACCCTATGCATTTTTGTAAAACCATTTTTTGCATTTATTTATTCTTAAACTATTTGAGAAGTATTAGCTAGAGTATTTTTTTCCTTTATTATGCATACATCATAAATCCTTTATTGTTTGAATAGATGTATAATTCTAAGTTTCATTATGACTATGTACTTCCAAAATACTTATATTGGAAAGTATCAGAGTTTGGATTTATGACGTAAACTGGATCTACTAATTGTATTATCATATTGAATATTGGATTATTGATTTATATATCGTGCATTGAATTGTCGATGTGCCTTCGGGTCCACGTCTTGGGTCTTACTAGGACAACGGTTCGATGCTATATATCCTGATATTGTGAGTTGTGTCTGGGCTAGAGTCCTAAAGATCACCTAGTAGGGAAAAGATTCTAGAAAGCTATAAGCTGTGGGCAATGTAGAAGTGGGACGTTGTGTCCTAAGGGGGATGAATTATAACATCCCAAAATCTGAAAGGTGTGTTTGGGTTATAGTCCTAAAGATCATCAAGTGGGGAAAGGTTCTGAGAAGTTAAAAGTTGTGGGCAAGCCACAAGTGGTCGTTGTGTCCTAAAAGGGATGTAGTAATATGTTGGATTTTAAAATTTTAAAAGGTTTCAAGTTACTACCTAAGCAATGTGCACCTTAATTTTTGGGAACTCAAAACTTAAGAACTCCAAAATTAAGTGTCCTTAATCTTGAGAAATCTTGGGATGAGTGACCTACTAGAAAGCTTATCTGGAATATTTTCCTAAAAAGCGTGTGAGTGAGGACAAAGTATACAGGAAAGTGGAGTGGTAGTTTGTAAGGCTAGATGTCGGTCTGAAAACTTTCCAAAAGGAAGGCGATACCTTTGCAATGGAGAATCATTATTGATAACAACCGCCTTCACAAGGGAGGGGTATTGCATGGAAACCAAAAGCATATTCAAATGCTCGCATCTCCAACTCCCTTATTTTTGAAATTTTATATAAACTATAAGATAATGATACATTTTGGACGCTAGTGGGAAGTTTGGAGAGAATCTTTGAAAACCAAGAAGATTACTCCAAATAAAAGCATTCCGATTTCAAATAAAAGTATATAAATATCTTAAATGATATAAAAAGAAAACATGATGTCTAAATATTGATTTACTTATTATCATACACTATTTAAACCCTTCCAAATTTAGTTCATGCCCGATTTGAAATTATTCTATTTAAGTCTAAATCAAAGATGTTATAATTATATATGGATTGAAGATGTTCCCATATATTTACCGAATCTAGAATAGTTGGATACTGATTTTGTAATTCATTGCACAAATGGATCTGGATTAGAATTATAAATTTTATTTTCTTTTGCTCAGTTGTTTTATTTTTATTTTTTTTATTTTTTTTAAAAAGCCAAATAAGTCTTTTGAACTCAACTTTAGCTTACAACTTTTGTCCACCTTAGATAGTTTTCTCTAGAAAATTGAAAATTTGAAACCATGCATTTATGTACAAGTAAAATCATTGTTTTTTATATTTTCATATTCATATTTCAATACCATCAAAACATCGTTACTCAACCAACAATGTATGGTATAATTTTCAATTCAGATTCATTATTACTCAAATTTTTAATAAAGTATGGTATAGTTTCTAAAATTCCAAATTTATTATTTATGAAAACCAAAATATCATTATTAGATTTTTTTTTTTTTTTACGTAAAAAAACCAATCAAAAATATATTGGTATCAAAAAGTATAATAACATATTATAAAATTAAAAAGGGAGATTTCCAAAAACCACTAAGGTATTGGATTATTAGGCAAAAGAACCATTTCTGTTTGGTTTTTACCAAAAACTCGCTTTCTTCGTCTTTCCATCCACCACTCTTCTTCCATTAGTGATGAATAGTAACTCAAGGGTATTTTCGTAAATTCTTATTTTTATTTTAAAAATTCAAAAATTAAAAATTTTAACTTTTTCCTTCTATTTTTTCCCTTTTTTCTTTTTTCTTTTTCTTCCTATCCTTTCTTTTTCTATTTTTTCCTCTTCTCTTATTCTTATTCCTTTTCCTTTTCCTTATCTTCCATTTCTTTTTTTTTTCTCCTCTTCTTTTTCTATTTTCTTCTCTTCTTCTTTCCTTTCTTTTTTTTTCTTCTTTCTGAAAAACCGCAGACATTTTCACTAGTTTCTTCTCTTTTCCTTCATACAGGTACCAAATCTCCTCTCTATCTCTCTCTTCCCTCGATTTTCTCTCTAGAACACTATTTTTTAAAAAGGTAAAAGCAAAAATTCAATCTTTTATCGACTTTTGGGTGAATTAATAGCTGCACTGTTGATTTTTTTGATACTTTTTTTTTGTTGTTTTATTCGTGTATTTATGGAAGTTTTGAGATTGGTATCATTTTGAATCGATGGGAAATAGAATATTTGAAGTGAAAGAATAGATTTTGAGGTTGGAGGAATTGAATTCTATGGTTATTAGGGTTATGGTAGTTTGGAGTAATTTGAATTTGTTTATGGGATTGGTGGAACCGATTGTTTAGGTAGGTTATTTGTGGTTTTTTGTTGTTATGATCTGGAGTGTTAATTGTTTTTCATTTCTGTTGTAGTTTTTGGTTCTTATATGGTATTTATTAGATTCAGTGGTGATTTGGTTGCTTGATTGAAGAGGAAAAGAGGAAAGAAGAAAAAGAAGGAAGAAGAAGAAAAGAGAAAAAAAATAAATCTGAGGGGAAGGAAGAAGAGGAAAAAAAAGGAAAAAAAATATTTTTATTTTTAAAATTTTAAAGTAAAAATTTAAAATTACGAAAATATTCTTAGATTACTGACGGGAACCTAGACGGAAAATGAAGAAACGAATTTTCGACTAAAAACCAAGCAAATGAGATTTTTGGGTAATAATCCAATGCCACGGCGGTTTTGTGCGAATTCCCGATTGGAGAATGGAAAGGTAAAAGTTGGAAAGAAAATAAACTGAATATTAAATTAATTAATAAATGAAATTGCAGGAATCTGATATTGATGATGCTGCTCATATATGTCGGTGCCATAAAATTAAGAATGTAAAAGCCTAGTATTAGTTTGTATTTAATTGAATTTATTTTTATAGGAATGTACAAATAATTCATCATGATGCCAGTTTACGTAATCCACTCAATATTTACAACACAGAACATGTACACGTACATAAAGGACGAATAGCGTTAGAAAAAGTTGTGATAAGCTACCCGTCCGGTCAAAGAGCATGTGGAGCTACCAGAACCATGTTTACTTACACGATTCACACATGTTTTCACTTACCTACCAACCAACTTTTCTGCTAGAGTTATCTTCACTTACCACCTCACTCTCTTTATAAACACATCATTCTCTATCTCTACCTTAATCATTAGCCGAGCTATGTCTACCGATATGCTTCTCTACTCCATTGCTCTGTCCATTTTAGTAATTTTCATCTTCAACCTCCTTAACCGTCGTAAGAGAATCGGCGGCAGGCCTCTTCCACCAGGCCCAAGTCCATGGCCCATAATCGGCAACCTGCCTCACATGGGCCCAGTCCCACACCACGCTCTCGCCGCTCTCGCTCGTAAACACGGTCCTCTTATGCACCTCCGTTTAGGATTCGTCGACGTCATCGTCGCCGCTTCGGCTTCCGTCGCCTCTCAGTTCTTGAAAGTCCATGACGCTAACTTCTCCAGCCGTCCTCCCAACTCCGGCGCCAAGTACATCGCTTACAACTATCAGGATCTCGTCTTCCGTCCGTACGGTGCCCGTTGGCGTCAGCTCCGTAAGATCTCCTCCGTGCATCTCTTTTCCGGAAAGGCTCTAGACGACTACCGATACGTTCGTCAGGTACACTTATTTATTATTACTTATTTATTTATATATATTTTTAAGTATGCTTAAAGTGGTTTAATTTTGTTTTTGCAGGAGGAGATAGCGGTGCTGTGCGGGGCGTTGGTGAAGGCGGCGGGAGAGAGCGCGGTGAACTTGGGACAGCTACTGAATGTGTGTGCAGTGAATGCTTTAGGGAGGGTGATGATGGGGAGGAGAGTGTTCGGAGACGGGAGCGGAGGAGGTGATCCGAAGGCGGATGAGTTTAAGTCAATGGTGGTGGAGGTGATGGTTTTGGCGGGAGTTTTCAACGTGGGAGATTTCATTCCGGCTTTGGAGTGGCTTGATTTGCAAGGTGTAGCTGCTAAGATGAAAAAGCTTCATAAAAGATTTGATGACTTCTTGTCGGAGATAGTGGAGGAGCATAAACTAAGCCATCGTGATGGAAAAGCCCATCAATTCGATATGCTTTCTGATTTAATTTCATCGATGGATGATAACAACTCTACGGCTACTGATGATGGGGATAAGCTTACCGAGACAGAAGTCAAAGCCTTACTTTTGGTAAAATTTTTAATTACTTTTAATTATTTTAAATTAATTTTTTTAAGAGCAATGCCGTCCTTGGTTTAAATTCGATAGATTTGGTCAACATTCCATTCTATTATAAAAAGAGGAGGGAATATAATTAAATCTTAGGTAAATTTTTTTTTATGTATTTTTAATTTTTTTAAAATTTCAATTAAATTTTATAATTTTAAAAGTATTTCAGTTTTTAAATATTAAAAATTTCAATTGAATTCTTGAAAATTTTAAAAATTTTATAAAATTATATTTTATTTAATTTTAATAAAGATCTAACTAAAATACTTTAGCAAATTTAGAAGTTTAATTGAAATTTTAAAAGGTTTAAGGGTTTAAATTATAAATTATATAAATTTTAGAGATTTGAAATATATATTATTTTTAAAAATAAAATAGAGAAAAACATAAACTAATAAAGACAAGTATTTATTATAAATTTGAAGTAGATGAGAATTAATTTGAAATAGATCAAAATTGACAATTTATTTAATTTATTTATTTTTAAAAATTTAGTATCATAAATGTTTTGAATTTTTATTGAAAATATATTTGAAATATTTATATGAAAAAGTTGAGGGTTGGAAGAAAAATATTTAATTAAATAAAGTTATTTATTTATAAAATTTTGAACTATTCTAATCTCATCTTATATAGGTTGATTTATAGTTTGCAGTCAATCCACACTATTTTAATTCAAGTGCTGTGTTGTTGGATTGTCTTCATCTAGGAATTTGTCAACACATTTAAAAATATAATTTACATTTGACTAAGAATACCCAACCATAAGGATATGCCATGTTAAATAATTTATTATTATTTTAAATAATTATTAAAATCATATTGAAAATCAAGTACAGATACAATATAAATAGGATAATTGATAGTTTATTTATTGTAACAAAATTGAGGAGAAAAAGAGAAATATGCATTACAAAACTGAAAATAGATTAAAACTGATAGTTTATTTATTTTATTTATTAAGTTGATTGGTTTTTAATTTAATCAATCCATCCCACTTTAATTCGTTTGGTTAGAATGTCTTCATCTGGGAATTTGTCAAAAGATTTGAAAACTATAATTTGTATTTGACTACACAACCATAAGAATATGCCATGTGAATCAGTTTATTAATATTTTAAGTAATTATTAAAATCATAATAAATACAAGTAGATATTTTAAAAATTAAATTAATTTACTTGAAAATTAAGAATTATGATCATAAATGTCTTCAATTTTTATAATATTTACTTGAAAAAATAACGGGAGAAAATTTAATTAAAAATAAAATTTTGAATTACAATAATCATTTTGTAATACAAATCATGTTGATTTAGAGTCTTTAAACCGTCCCAAAAACTAGCTTAATTCAAGGGGTATGTTGTTAGATTGTCTTTATCTAAGAACGAGTCATAAGATTTAAAAAGTATAATTTGAATTTATGTGGCAGAATATGTTCACAGCCGGAACAGACACGACATCAAGCACAGTAGAATGGGCAATCGCAGAGCTAATTCGGCATCCAAAAATATTAGGTCGAGTGAGAGAAGAATTGGACTCAGTTGTGGGCCCAAACCGTTTAGTAACGGAAACGGACCTACCAAAACTGACATACTTCCACGCCGTTATCAAGGAAACGTTTAGACTCCATCCATCCACACCGCTCTCCTTACCGCGAGTCGCTGCAGACAGCTGCGAGATCAACGGCTACCACATCCCCAAAGGGTCGACCCTATTGGTTAACGTATGGGCCATCGCACGTGATCCGGATGAATGGTCCGAGCCGTTGAAGTTCCGACCCGAGAGGTTTTTACCCGGTGGAGAAAAACCTAATGTGGATGTTAAAGGAAATGATTTTGAGGTTATACCTTTTGGTGCTGGGCGTAGAATATGTGCGGGAATGAACTTGGGGTTGCGTATGGTTCAGTTGTTGACGGCGACATTGGCTCATGCATTTGATTGGGAACTTGCTAATGGATTGATGCCGGAGAAGCTGAATATGAATGAGGCTTATGGGCTTACTTTGCAACGGGCCGAGCCCTTGATGGTTCATCCTAAGCCCAGACTTCACCCACAAGCATATCGGAGTGTTTAATTTCATGTTAGTATATTTTTATTATTGTTGTTGTTAACCATATCATCTCCTTCCTCATTTGTATCTTTTGGTTCTTTGACGGGTATCTCGAACAAGCTACAGTTATATTATATCCGATATAAAATAATGTTTGGTGTTCATAAAGTAAATATAAAATGGGATAGTTTCATGATTATTTATATAAATTTTTTTAATTAAGTTTATAGATATTCCAACCATTGAAATTAAAAATAGTCCAACTTTAAAGTTTATTAAATGATCTTTGTAGACAATTGTATCATTATGAATTAAAAAGTTATTATAGAAATATAAAAATTGAAAATTAAGGATGAAATGTCTATTTTGCCCATCAACTAAATAGTGAGGTTACCATTATACCCATATAAAAGGTCATTCATTCAAATCTACCATACCTCTCACATTAAATACATTAAAAAATAAAAATAAAAATTCTTCTCCTATCACCTTCATCTTCTCCGATACATGAAGCAATTACTTTCTCGTTGGTCTATAACTTCATTTATTTTGTAAATTTGGACAAAAAGGTGAGCTTTTTCTTACGTCATCTCCATACATCATATTGATATACGACTAGTTTGGAGAAATTAGGGTTTTTGTTGAAATTAGGATTTTTATATTAGTTATCAATATTGAGTTTAGTGATTAGGGTTTTGTTGCTGGTGCTCAAAGGAGAGATATAATATCATATTTGGGTTTTTTTTATTTTTTTATTTGCTTTGGTTGTTTAATTTGAAGGAAATAGATTCCATTGGTGTTATATTTTGTTATGATGAAGTTTGGGATGATAATAGTTATAAGGATTGTACTCTGGCTGGTGCTTTGTTTAATAAGTACATTACATTGAAATAATATATTAGACAAAGCATCAAATAAAATGGCTATTGATAGGAAAAAGTTTGATTTGAGGTTATATTTGATTTTACAATATTCTGTAATTGGAAACTCTAGGATGGAAATTAATGATGATGATGATATAGGATTTGTGATGGCTCAAGATCCGGTTCATATTTACATAGAAAAGGTAGAGAAGAATAATAGACGATTAGGTATGGTGAGGGAAATTAATGAGCAATGTAGAAATGTTGAAGTTAGGAATTCTACCATGTGTCACAAAGTGAAACAAACAGGGATGAAACTCAACCATTTGATGTAGACTTTTGCAATGAGGATTTTCCTCCAATGAATTGGTATACTAGACGGTGTTGATGACTTTCGATCAAATTTGATTGATGATGAACCGCATGGGACAAACAATGATAATGGTACAACAAATGATGGTAACGATCCCACGAATGTTGGTGATGAGAGTTCAAGAGATGGTAATGAGAATGATGATGGTGTTAGCGATTATGAATGTTAGTATCAAACTAATGTTGTCCACATTGGTTCAAGTGCAACCGGCATCAAAAATCAGATTTAGTTGCTACTGGGAATGGATAAATATGGATTTGTAGAGACTAGAGAATATGCACTATCCACACCCTATGCAATTAGTGGTCTAACTAAAGGATGTCTAAGAGTAAAGAATCATTAATTCTTGCTATAAGTAGATTCGCCCTTAAGAACAAGCTATCTCTTTGTGTTTTGCGGTCTAACAAAAAAAAGATTAGAAGTGGTTTGTACCAAGAAGAAGAAGGGTTGCAAATTTTCATTTAGAGCAAGAAAAGATTATGTGGAGTCTCTTTTGTGGCATGTGACATGTTTTAATATGAAATGTTTTAATCCTGATTGCACATGTCTCTGTGATCCTGATAGAGCAGAGAGAATGACAGTGACTGCGAAGGTAATTGGTTCCTTTTTTTCATCTCGAGTTTTTATTCAAAATTTACTCTAAACATAATTGTAAGCAAGGTGCGCGCTTGATGGGCTATCAGATTGTTATACAGTAAGGCTGGAGAGCTTTATAGTATGTGGAGTATGTTGCCTACGGTAGTTATGAGGACTCTTGGAAGTATATATCCCATACCTCCATATGCTAAAGGTAACAAATCCAGGAACAGTTACTGCTCTTCATACGAATAGGTAGGGTAATTTTATGTACTCTTTCTTTGCTTTGGGGCAAAGCATTGAAGGATTTAAAAAGTTTATGCGTCCGGTGTGTAATACCCAAACCCCCACCCCGACGGAACGGACGCGGAGAACGGATGTGACATGCAGAACAGAATAGATAGATATAAATACATATATACTTAATAGAAATACAATTAAGAATCAATACTAAAATATCTTATTATCGAAAGTGGTCCAAAACAGATAGTTTAAATACAAATCCAATAAGAATATAGTCAAGCTAAAATATCCAAAATATATATTCTGAAATAAAAACCCAAAACGTAATGCAGCGGCTACAATTCCAAAGTCTAAAACTAAATCCAAGTATAATCATAAAAGACAAAGTCTTGAAAACTGATGCTAGATGAAAACTGATGCTGACATGAATGTATATCTTGCTACACCACCTGACTGTCTGAACTCAGAAATTTCCATCCCAAACGGGTGCAAAACATACAAAACAAAAATAAAAGCCACGAAGGGTCAGACTATCAATGTCTGGTTAGTAAGCCAATGCCCAAGGATACACATTATGCGTATTATTTAACAGAATAAAATGTCACACATATGCAAGTTAGTGCGCAAACATGGGGTAACAAACATGATCAAACAAGTTGTTTAATAACTCAAATTATTCTTGTATCAATCCCCTTAACATGATCTGGGATAAGTGATTACAAATTATTACAATTACCGTCTGAAAATAGCTTAAAAGTTATCAAATTATCTCAAAGGAAAAGACCGACACCAAACTGTTAGTTCAGTCAGGAGTTTGGTAATCAATTTGGTCAAAGAACAAATCAAGCTTTACCAAATTGTAATTCGGTAGACAGCTCGACAGTCAATCCGGTCAGAATCATTTATTCAAGTTTAAACAACTTTTTAAGTGATAGTTCGGTAAGCAGTTCGATAAACAGTTCGGTAAGAGCTATTACTTAAGTTTCTACTCAGTTTTAAGTGATAGTTCGGTATACAGTTCGGTACCTAATTCGGACAAAGACCCAATTGACTCCTAAGGTCGAATTTAAGTGACAGTTCGGTACCTAGTTCGGTAGACAGTTCGGTCCTGGACACTGGTACACGAATTCAACTTATTTTAGCTATGTTTTTCGTTATTCAAACCTTTAAATATCTACTTGGGTCAATTTCTATCGCGAGGCTAGTTAGCAGTCAAATCTACGCTACCCAAAAGTTAGAACCAATGTAACAAAGCAACAAATAGAGATCAATTCAATACATGACAACATACCAGAGCAATATAAACATTAAACCAGATTTTAGCAGAGTTCAGATTTTCATATTATGGTCAAGTGATTAACTTACCAGGCTTGTCTTTAACTTAATAACAGAAATTGGGAATAGAAAATAGACAGAGATAGGATAAACCCTCAGAGATGGATCAAAGATCCCAAAAATGATGTCGTCGCATCCAGACATGAGCAAAGCTCCAAAATGATGCCGTCGCATCCAGAAAATAGGTTGACAATCAAAGCCAAATACGCTTTCGCGCATCGATGTATACATCTAGTTTTCCCTGTAGCATGCTGGTCTTACCGTATTAACCTAGGATAGGACTTTAAATAGATTACAGAGTTCATATTACCAATTTAGCAGACTGTTTTGAATATCAATTCATATATTCACATTAAAGTAGCAGAATGGACAGATAACCACACAAAAATTGCCAAATCAGACTGACAGATTACAGATATAATTCAACAGATAAACATCTAGAAGTTACTACTCAAATGCAGCAGCAATAATCCAATTCATAGTTCAGTTTAAGTTTCATAATAAATTAATCTAATTTCGCAGACAGCGAAGCAGACAGAAACATACAATCGTGAAGGCACAAGCATGGCTACTAACCTTTATCGCTAAATCCAAATCCACCGAAATTACTGCGGTTGACGATCTTCAATTTGATCTAAATCAAATCAATAATTAAACGAATAAATCCCCAAATTCAAAACTTAGGGTTTACAATTAAAGCAGTGATTAAAACCCAATAAAACCCAGATTAAACCCAAAAGATATAGATTAATTACTTAGGGTTTCAAAATCTAAATCAATTGAAATAAAAAAACCAAATAAAAAACCCTAGATTTATATAAAAATACCCAAATAAATGAAAACAATTTAATCAGTAAAGAAGTCTAAATTTATTACATGGAACAAGAAAACCAAGTAAAACAAAATCTCCAACCCTTGAATCCGTAGAAAGATGGATTTTAGAATTTTGTGTCTAGGTTTTAGTTGGGAGAAAAAAAAATAGAGAGAACATGTGAATTATTTTTTAGGTTTGTGAAAACTGATTTCTAAAACCATATTTTTCTTTATATATTGATGGCTAATATTATCATAAACCCACAATTTACCGCTTAGTTTTAAAATGACCAAATTGAAAATTAATTATAAAATTACATCAAATTTCCATTTTATTTTCAAAATCATCCCAAAAAGTCAATTTAGTCAAACCATATGGTCAAACCAGAGATTCAATATTTTTAAAATATCAATTTTACCCTTTTAACGAAAAATAATATAAAATAAAATAAAATAAAAATAACGAAAAATAAATTTTCAAAATGCGAAAATAAATAGCCCCAACTCACGGACGTGACACGATGCTTGCCACGGACGACACACAATTGAAGGGTGAACTAACCGGCTTCATATTCACGACCTTGGGTTTAGATGGTTCTGATATGATATACCTGGTTGCTTTTAGTTTTGCTCCGAAAGAAAATGTGGCCAGTTGGACTTGGTTTCTTCGCAAATTACGGAATGTGATAAGTATTTTCGAGGATATTGTCCTTATTATATATTGGGGTAAAAGTATTTTGGCGGCCATTAAAGCAACATTTCCTGATATACCCCACGTCGACTACTATTTTCATTTGAAGAATAATCTTGGGAACTTGTGCATAGGAAAAAGTTATGTTATGGACATAGTATAGGCAGTCGGATACTCTTACTCTAAGGATGAGTGTTTAACTTTGTTCCAGAGTTTAGCTACAATCTGTCCAAAAATGCATGCAGAGTTATTAAAGCTTGGTCTGGAAAAATGGTCACGTTCAGTGTCTCCCCAAAAAAGGTAGGGAATAATGACCATCGATCTTGCAGAGTCTCTTAATCAAGTCGTAATGCCAGCCCGCAAGCTTCCCATAACGACGACACATGAATTTTTCAAACACTTGGTTTAGAAGTGGTTTAGTTCAAGGAGCGCATCAACAGCCAAACTTGATTCATCGGTGACAGAAGCCGTTAAGGCTCATATTGCTGAATGTGAAAATTATATTGTGCAATGTAATGTATATCCAATTCAAGATAGCATAAATTATCAAGTAACAAATGAAGAACTAGGGGATGGAATAGTAAACATCGAGGATAAGTCGTGTACTTGTCATAGGTGGGATTTAGATGGGATGTCATATTTTCATGTTATGGCATATGCAAGGTTTAAATATTTAACTTTAACTTTTCTTTTGTGTCTTTCTTTCATTCAGATAATTATGAAACTAACTCACTGTATATTTTTTGTTATAGGTTGACACGTGTTTGTATTAGTCATCTATGCCATGGGTACTATAGTAAAGATTTTCTAGTGGGTGGTTAATCGCAGCCTATAATACCATTTCCAGATAAGGGTGTATGGCTCGAAGCTGAGGTGGAATGAAGAAGGGTAGTGTTACCTATGGTCATGGTAAAACAAGCTGGACGTCGAAAAGAAAAACAAATACCTTCTGTATGTGAATTTCATAGGAGGAAAAATGTGGAAATTGTGTTCTACTAGGACATTCGCGTATTACTTGTCTGAATCCATCTTTGGTTTATAGTGCTTGTGGAATGACCGGTCACTCTAAAGAAAATTTTGAAAATCCAATTTTGACTTATCAAAAATGTGGAATCGAGGGTCATTGAAAATGACAATGTTAATAGAGAAAATGACGTTTTCTTAAAACGTGCAAGCTTTCTAAGAGTTAAAGCTTATAACAAAATAGCTTTGGCTAAAGGAGAACCACCTGTAGAGTATGAGTTTAGTGAAAATGAAGCTGATTTAAATGTTAGTGAAGATGGAGAAAGAGATCTTGGTGAAGGTGGTAATGGGGCTGCTGAGGGTGACAGAGCTGAAATTGGAGGAAGAGATGATGATATGAGAGGTGGATTGGCTGAGTTTATGGCTGAGATCCGTAATGGACAGCGTGAAATAAGAGCATGCTACAAACATTAGGTGCAAAAGTAAACCTGATTGAAAAAATAATAGATGAGGGAGCAGAAGTGGAGCGAATGTTGTTGATCAAGCAGGACAAGAAAATAAAAAAAATAATGGAAATTAAGTTGGTCAGGAAGATGGTGGGGATGCAAATCACATGGTTGAGTAGGGATGCTAGTTGTAGGATATGTTAGGTCTATAGTAGTAAAGAGTTATTTTCAGTTATATTTATGTTTCTTATGTTGAAACTGATACTTCGCGAATTACAATTGTTGTGATATTTTCATGTCAATCACAATGGTGTATCATATTATATATCAAATCTTTTTGCTCTTGATAACCCATTATATATAAGTTTATATGCTTTTGAAATTTGAATATTTTGAATGTATAAGATTAACTAGGTTTGATGTGTCGTAAAGTTACATTTGCTGGCTATTTTGATAAATGCAATAAGCTATTATACAATAGGTGTTTGAGTTCCATGGACATATGCAGGATGAACATATCTAATTATACAGGGAAGATTTAGCAACTTCATAAGTCAATGCGTTTCAAGTGGAGCCTATATTTCGGACTTCACCTAAAGCACTTTCAGCTACTGGAGAAAAATTTTATTCTAGAAGCCATACGCGTCTCAGGTGGAGTCCAAATTTGGATACACTAGATTATGTGATAAAGGATCAGCTCGACAATCAAATATTTTTATTTGCATAAATAAACATAAAACAACACTATTTATTCCACCACTTGTACTTGAAAATATCACGTAAATAAAATATACGTATATAACATACTTTATCGCAAATCATATTTGGGCTGATAATTTATTCACTTTAACTTGTTTGAATACACAATATAAGAATGATTAATATGTGAGGACAAGTCTGCTGTCTCGTCAATATTTGGTATGCTCTGTGGACATTTTCTGATAGTATGTCTAGTTGTTATACAACAATTTCAGTCATAATTCGGGGCATTCGAACATTTTAATTTTCATAATTTCACATCCCACTTGTGCTTCCATTGGATAAGTTAGGATGAATAACAACGCCTAACAGTATGATTTCCTTTTTCTCCACACCTTGAACACTTCTTGCTCCTAATTTGGTCCCAAGCCTGTTGATATTTAGACATTGGAAATACTTCTGTGTTGCACACCTCCCATGATTCCTAATTGTCCTATCGTCAAAATTTATTCATTCTTTGGGTTTTTGCTTACCTTTACTATTCTTTGCATATATTTCCCCATTAATTGCTAAAGAGAAATGTAACTATTAAAAACCATTTTCCTCGAGTCTACCAATATATACACTATCATCTCCTACAAAATCATAAAATAGTACATCCATCACTTAAGACATAGCCACTAAAGAGAGTCATCAACTTAATTGTCATAATTAAAAAATCATGTAATTACATTCAGAAGGTAGTGTGAGAATAAATCATAGATTTGTGATTTATGGAATAGGATGTGAAATATACTATAATAGACAACGAACTCTTTTTATAGACTTGTGAACTAACACGAACCTATGAACTGCATACACAACCAAGCTTTTACCTTAGTGTTTATAGTTCACAGAGTTTTAAACTATATTCCCTAACTGTAAACTATATTAAAAGACCTAAGAACTAACACTGACCTGCGTAGGCTTGCAACCAAGATTTACCTAATTTCAGTATTTATAGTATACTTGTTTTTTTTAACAACGATCACATATGCGAACAAAGTTCATAAATATGAACGTAGTTCACATAAATGTGAAATACAAACATTGTAAACAAACTTTAACAAATCCAAACATGTAATAATACTCTAATTCAATACATTAGGGCATTCAACCAGAGGAGGACAATAAATAAATTCAATCATCATTCAAAACAGATGCATCCAAAAAATTTAGTTCAAAGACAACAGCAAATGAAAAATTATTGGTACATCATCAACATTCAACAACAAAGATAATCAACATATTCAACATTCACCTTTATTTCAAAATCAGTAGCAACAACAAACAGATTCCATAAAAGCAAAACCATTCTAACCATTAACAAAATCATTAATCAACATTCAAAAATAGAATAATTCAACATGACCAATACAATAATCAACATCAATATCACTACATGCATTCTACCCAATCTACCCATAAATCAATTCATCATTAACATTAGAACATAAATGAGAATAGGAACATTCGACAACAATAGAAGTAACAAAAATATATTTGACGATTCTTCAACGTTCAACAACAATAAAGATAGAAACTTGAAATCAAATTTATCACCAAATTTTTATTTGAAAAATAGAAAGCATAAATCAGAACTCAGATCACCCACCTTTTACCATCACACTTATTTTTCTGTCAAATTAGAGTGCGCACCTTCATCTATCGGCAATGACACGAGGAAGTAGAGAGTTAGATGTATAACGAAGGACGAATAGGATGGGGAAGGCGTTAGGATTATTAGAAGAGGTGTTGGAAATAAGATCAAAGCTATTGAGGAAGAATACAATATGTATGTGAAAGCAAGGTAGAAAAAAGATGTGTTGCAAACTGATCCATGAATAAACTGGTTTGAAGTTTGTTCCAACCGATTTGGTTATTTTATCTAAGGCATTTTTGGATTTGAAATTTATTTTTAGTTTTTATCCTTTTAAAAATAATTTGTATTTTTATTTTTTAATTAAAAAGATAGAATGGGAAGTTAGGTCTATGCTGTGTAAATGAAAATTTAAAAGGTTTATAATTGTAAAAATTTCAAAATGGGCTTATAAATTTAAATGGAAACTTATAAAGTCTAAAAGTGAAAATCTCCATTCTATTTATGTTTTATTCATGTTGTAATTTATATTATAATTTAATTTATAATTATAATGGAGATAATTAATTAAAAAAACATCTTACAAAATAATGTTTGGTTGATGACCCTCTCTAATGTAATATTTTATAAATGAGAGGGTCATGTATTTAATTATCATTTAAAAACGAGGGTATTTAATAATTAATATTTTTTTAATTTTTTAATTTTAAAAATAGATTTTATTCCTTTTAAACATGTTTTCAGTAGGAATAAATTATTATAATATAAATAAAATAATTTTTATTCATAAATTTTTTTGGTTAAGTCGTCTTTTCTTTTCTTTGTTCTTTTAGTCTTATACTACCTCCGTCCCAAAAGTGCTGCCACATTTGGTTTTTGCACATTTGCCAATGCATAATTTCAACGGAAAATATCTTTAATTATGGACGACGACGAAAAATTATGATAATTTTATATTTAAAAAATAGACATTAAAACGAATAAAACAAGATCTCACTTGACTATATATTTTTTTATACATAAGCCACAAAATGTGAAACAAGATTAGTTGATGAACAGTATACAAAACTCTAATGTTGCAACTAATAAGGGACGGAGGGAGTATTATATTTTAACTTTTAAAACATATTACTTCAATACACAAAATAGATATGCTTATTTTTTTTTGGCATTAATAATTATGCAATATTGACATTTAAATAAAATAAAAAGGAAAAAATGATAATAAAATAATTACATAGGGAGCTTGATTGTCCTAGTCTCATCAAGTTACTAAATTCATATAATCTTTTAAAATGAATTAATAAAATTAGTTTTATAACAATTTGGTCTCGCATGTAGCCACTGAATAATTTACATACTTGAACAAAACAAGGGTCGGGTGGGCCAAATGGCGTGGCTAGCCAAATTTTCTCGACCCTAACCCGGCCGGCCCCCTACTAAAATAGGGAGGGGGTGACCCTGGCCCTAGTCCTGAATGGACAGGGCGGGCCTCGGGTCGACCCTGACTCTAATATATTAATATATTAAAATTTTTTATAAAATATATATATATATAATTCATCAATTAAAGCTTAACTATCAAATGTAAAGAAAAAATTAATCTAACAATTAAATTAAAATAAGTCCAAAATCTAAAGTTAAATAAAATCTTTACCTTGGATTTCTCTTCTACCCCAAATCTAAAAATATTGATGTTGATATTTGTTATTGCTTATTTGGTTATGAAATCAAAGATTTAATTGTGATAGTTGTTGGAATTTGTAGGTTTAGAGTATTTTAATATAACTTTGGCGGTGTAAAAAATTTTTAGGTTTAGGATTTGGTATAAATTCTATAAAATATAAATTATAATTTATATAATTAAATTTGATATTATAGGGCCCGGTCGGGCTAAGAGGGTCAAAATATTGATCCTAGCCCAGCCCTACATTACACAGGGCCCCTATTTTCAGGGTCGGGCCGGGTCAGGGCCAAACAAAAAAGGGTCGAACAGGATATTTTAAAGGTCAGGTCGGGACGGGTCGGGCGGGTCTCCGACCCTATGACCAGGTGTAGCGTCGAACCCCCACTCCGGCCGAGATCGCAACAGATGGTCCGAACCGCCACATTAATAATGCAATTGCAATTTACACTTTAGGAACAATTTCAAAACTCAATCATTTTATACGATATTTTTGCGGAAGATGAATAAAGATGTAACTTTCTTAAACATAACATACTTTGTTTAAATCTTATACAGACAATGTTTAGAAATTACAAATGGATAAAACATATTTTACAACCGTAATTCAAATACATGTGAGCTTATTTACAAACATGATAAGATCTAAAATACATGTATGGGTGGTTACAACATTAATGGACTTCACCATGAGAGCTCAAATACCACATGCCTTGCTCGATCGGACCTGAAACACAATTTACAGGGAAAAAAAAAAAAAAAAAAGAAAGGTCAGGCACACGCCTGGTTCGCATTCCATGTCCCAAACAAGCACACACAAATGCTCTTACCTTTCTGTCGATATGCAATGTTTTATCACAAAATGCAATTCTAACGTGAGCATCTCTAAGCCCACCTTAACACATAGAAGTCAAGCACAATCAATTCCTAGCAATCAATCATGCTAGTGTACCAATCGAGGCATGCTATGTCACACATTCATGTTCATTATATGGTTTACCAATCATTAAGACTAATTTCATTTCTCTTTATCATAAACCATATGGATCTATCAATTAATAGTGCAATCACAAAACAATCAATACACTCGAGTTAATCAAGATGATCAATCAATCAATCAAGAAATAATCAAATGATCAATTAAACGATCAATAGACAATCAAGTGATCATATAATTGATCTATCAATTGAACAGCAATCAATCAAATAATCGATCAATAGTCAAAACCCCGCGCTTAGTCCAACAATAGTCACACCAATATATGTAATTAAATGGAAAGCATTGCAGCTAGTCAATCCATCAATTAATCCTTACAATCAATTAAGCAAGCCCTCTAATTGATCTTATTCAATTTTTAATATTCATGAAGGCATTTATTGATCATACAATTCATAGATGAGACCATAACATCTAGACAAAGAATCTCCAAGCTTATAAAACTTAGACAACATAATTTAAAAAAAAAATGTTTGTAAACTATAAAGAGTTTGAAAATCAAAGATGTTAATGATCTCTTTTTGAACTTGCAAATAACTAACCACTTACAAGTCATACAACCCAAAACAATTCAGTATCATGTCATTTATACTTGGCATGGTCTTGTAAAAGTCACTTACATCTCAATTACGTTCACAAGTCAATTTCCATCCATTTGAGCTTTACAATAGTCCATTATAATATTATGGTATATTTACTTATTCATTTATGGTCAAAAATAAGTAAACTAAAACATTTTTAAATCAATAGGAAAGAAAATTGCATTTTACATAAAAGCTGAATTTTTTGATAGTGTTGGAGTATTTTCAAAATCACGATACTCAAATGATATTATTTTTAAAATATAAATATATGGTTGAAAAGAAGACTCCAAGACGAATCCATAGCCACAAATAGAACCCAATTCGGAGTCCGAACGAAGGAGAACAGAAGCCCAAAAGTTTGCTATTCAGACCTGGGCGTCCTGGTCAGCCTGACTAAGGCGTGACCAGGGCACGAACCAGGGCGCCCAGTGCACAAAAACAGCTTCAGTACCACTTTTTGCCTCCTGGTTTACGTCCTGGTTGCTTACCAGGGCGCGGACCAGGGCGCCCAGTTTTTCTATGACCTCAAAAACATGATTTTTCTTCACTTTTACACCACTAAAACATTTCTTTGAGTTTATGAATCATTCCAAAAACAATTTATGGACTTGATAGACATCTTAAACACCTAGAAACACCCTAGGATCAATGCATTGAAACACCTTTGTTTCATGATTCTTTTGGTTACAAAACATTTCATATAGAACTTCAATACATAAAAGCTTTCTTAATTCATTTTCAAAGCTCTTAGTCAGGTTTGTAAATCCAATTTGGAAACCAAAAATTGACATATCAACACTAGCGACACTCCAAGTACACATTTATTCAGCAATAAGGGTTTTAACCCAATCCATTTTACAAGAGAACAACATGTCACAAAAGTAACTCATCAAAGGGGTTGGACTAAGTGTTGGCTATTCAATTACACATCCAATACATCGTGATCATGCATATAACACACGTAGGCTCTTAGTTAGCAAAGTTTCCATGCATTCACTTATTCTTTAAGTTAAGTCAAGCCATTCACATTAGCCATATAATTCAAATATGACTTATAGATGTGAATTAGTTATCTTACAATTAGACCATATTAACACAATTTTCTCATGTCTTGCAAGAATCCAATTATGAGCAATTAGAGGTAATGAGACACACACCAAGGCTACACAAATGAACCTATTGATGAGGATTTTTCTAACATATAAATTTTTAATAACCAACAGAAATCCTATCAACGTCTAATGTAGTATTTAAGATATCGTCTCTACAGGAATTGATAACTAAGAAGCATAATTGAGATTAAGATTCAAACTGAATTGCCAAAAGAATATATTTACAAATCGAATCACAGGAATCATAATATGTAAATGAGGTTATAGACACTAATGACATTCTCTCGTTGAAAGCATGGATCAGTACTCTATTCTGTAATAATCTTAACAATGATTGTGCTGATTTACTACACTCTGCTGTTAATCAACTTCTTATGTACGCCTCATCTTAAGATCACAGTTTTACCTTCTAGATCATCATCAGTGATCTGTCAAAAGATCTCTCGATTCAATTTAACAGATCTCAGTTATAAAGTTGAATATATCTCTATACTACAATAATTATAACTATTAAGCATAATCTGCAAAGATCAGATCTATAGCCTATCTCTAGATCTATGATCCTTTGTTCTTAGATCTGGTGTCTAATCGCCATCTCTGGTCTAATCAAACCTCAAATCAAACAAGATTATGTAACTCTCGTTCTTGTAATTCAATTATCTTATGAAATTTAAGTAAAATGACTTAGATTAAACAAGAAACATACATCTAGAATAATGATCATCAATAGAAGTTAGCAGATCAGAAGAGCTTTTAGCTTAGCATATCAATTTCAACATATTCAATCAAAGCACAAATCATCATCAATATACTTCTAAGATCTAAATCTTACCAAAGAAGATAGAAGCTAGACTCTGTCACAGTTGTTGCTTCGCTATCTTCAAGCTAAATCTCAATGATCGCAAGAACAGAATATGAATCTTCTTCAAGACACTTCTCTGAAATTGTTGAATAAAGCGTATAGAATAATGTAGAATTTTTCTCTAAAAATAACAGAATGTCAAAAGGTTCAACGATGATCACAATGATCTCCAAGTTTTTCTAAAATTTGATCAAAAGATTATTATCACTACATCTGAGCTACTATTTATAGAGTTTCGCTCGGTGGCAATTTTGAAATAAAAACATCAAAGAAACACAAATTGGTGAAGTAACAGTTTTCTCTTCTTTCGTCGTCTGGTCCTTTGCCTGAACTTAACGACTTTCATAATCCTCGCTTGTCCTGATCGCCAAGCCATAATTCTTGAGAGGCGAAATGTTCTCCATATAGCCATTTTATGTCGCCTAATATTTAGGCGAGAACATCTTCTTTCGCTTTATCATTTTTCTATTTGAGAGCAATTTAGGCGATATATTCCTATGTTGCCACAGACATTGCCTCAATAAGGCGAGATTCTTCCTTCAGCGCCTGATAAAATTTTCAAGAGTGGTGACATACGAAAGTGAATCGCCTCAGTTCTGATATTCAGGGCGACATTATCCAGACTTTGCCTTGCACGTTGCCTTCTCTTTTCAACTAACAGCGATGTATACAGGCGATGTTAATTTTTCAACAATAATTATTTCGCCTCAACTGATGACTTTGGATGAAATTTCAGATGTTCCTTCTTTCTTCTGAATTTTGCAACTTTAAGCTTCTTTTCCACTTCTTTTCATCCAAGTCCCTGTCTCAGGTTAATAGTCTAGAATTACTCGAAATATACTCAACTTCTTATCTTTAGAACTCATTTTCCTTGCATTTAAGCTCATAAAACATGCTAAAATGTAGGTAAATTCTAGACTTATCACCTATTTAGCCATGGTATCCCATTAAGATTATCAATCATTTTCCATGTTCAATCATATCAATCTCAATATCAATTTCAATATCAATGTTAATGTCCACATCAAGAACATTATCTATTCTCATCTCGAGAATAATTTGCAATACTTTATCAATGACAATATTCGGATTTTTTAACCAATGCCCAAAAACAACCATAGAATAGAAAACAGGATTCAATATGGACCCTTGTCCCAATATGAATCGAAGTTCCATTGTTATATGGACTGAAGTCCTCTGTGGACTGAAGTCCCAATATGGACCGAAGTCCTCTGTGAACAATGTCCCAATACAATATGGACCGAAGTCCCAATATGACTTCCGCACCAAGAAACACGATATATTTGTGCTGAAGTACTTTTAATCCCTAGGCATGTCTTACCTTCTATCTTCTAGAGCAAGTCTAAGGGCATTTGGTTTTAATACCACGTTTTCATTCATCAAGGCACATTGTTTCCAATATGACATTCATTAAGTCCAATTCATCAATATTCAATGAGTTCAATGATCAAGTCAACACACAAGGCTACAATTTATTTCAATTTATTTCAATGTACTATTTTTCTCATAGCAAACCAATTCCAATGAGAAATTTGATATTGACCAAACATGCTAATGAGGTCATTTTTACCAATATTGACATTATCAAGTTATCAAACCACATTATCAATACATGTTTCTCAATGACATCAATTCTACCCATTTTGCATCAACAATCATCAGTAGCAATCAATTTGACAATATTCATCACAATAAACACAATTATGACATTCAAACAAGAATGCATCACGGAATTTAAGTCTCTACCCTAACTCCATCAATTCACAAACAATGTGGACTTAGTCCACCCAAACTTCAATTCCCAAGGGCAGTGCCTAACATGATTCTACATGCAATCATACATGCTCTAACGCCCTAATCATGGCAATAATGATCAATACACTTAATTTGGGTGATTATCTTAATAATCCAATTTCATGGCATATTTAATATTAAACGTGTAATCCAAGCATCAATCAATAACAATCAATCGTGTAGGGCTAAAAACGGAAATACGAACCTCGCATCCGTGGATCCACAAGCTAGAAAGCTGTTCCCGTGAGGGTTTCCACTTGTCAATAATCATCACCAAAATACAATTACCACACTACAACCATCCATATACACCACAATATCATTACATGGTTCCAACACTTAAATTACCATACAACAATTCTATTAAGGGTATTAGTATACCGATGAGACTAGAGATCTTCAAGATAGGTTAGAATTAACCCAAAATTATTTAGTAACCACCTAGGATCATCAATTAACAAGTTTCAATATGTAAGAACACAAAAATCCAATTTATTCAAGTTAGGGATTTTGACAAAATAGACATTAGAGTCAAAAACCATTTTAATTCAATTGGAAGCTAATAGCACTCTATTTAATCTCAAAATCATCTCAATATCCATCTATAGGCATCAAAACCCATATATCATTAATTTTATACTCATCAAGTGTAGTGACAATAGGCAAAAATGAACCTAGCTTTATTGGAAGCTTAAGCACATAATAACAATTCAAAATCAACCCAAAAACTTTATAAAAGCATTCAAGAACCAAAATCAATAAGCTTTTTTTGGATTTGAAGAGAGTAGAGAGAATGAGATTTTTACCTTGAAATATTAAGCTCAAAAACACCTTTAAGACACCAAGGCTTGGTAGCCAAGCTTATTTTGGCAAGGTAGAGAGGTAAATGAAGGTTATTTGGTGGTTGAGTGTTGAATTTGTGTTTAAGGGTGGCTAGGGTTTCTTGGTGGTGTAGAGAGAAATAAAAGAGAGAAAAGAGAGGGGTGGTGAGGATGATGAATAATGTTATGAGTGGTGGATAGGGTTTCATGACTTAACAAATTGGGCCTTTATATTGAATTGGGTCCAATTATGGGTCCAATCCAATTCCGATCCCGTTAAATGCCGAAACTAGATTCCGCCACCTCTATCGATTTCCAAGAATTTATTTTAACATTATACATCAAACATAGCCACCGATTTTTAAATTTGAATTTTTCCGCTCAATAGGGGTAAAATGGTAATTTTACCAAAATGGACGTTTGACTCAAAATCAATAATTTTCTCAATTTTCAATTTAATTAGATTCTTAACTTCCAAGTGAATCATGTTTTGCCATTCTAGATCAATTTTCGATTTCAAAGCCAATATTAATATTTATTTCAAATTAAATAAAGAATTTTTATCCTAGGCTTTTGTCTCAAATCATTTTTTCCTAATCTCATCATTGCCCTTAATATTATTCTCGATTTATTCCATCATGGAGTTTTTGAAAATCAAACATACAAAAATTTCAAATTTGCCCGAAATTTTGGGCCGAATTTGCGGATGTTACACCATGTCTAATAATTTATAAGCCCACTCAATTTAATTTATATATTTATATTAAGGTATCTCAGACTTGTATTAATTTTTTCTTTAATTGTTGAAAATCCACTGCATTTAATGTTTTTTTTTTAAATTTTATAAAAAATAAAAGGACATTATTTATAACATACTATATATAAAAGCGCGAACAAACAGCACAAAACACAGCTGCTTGCTTGTGGCTTTTTTCATTTTACTCTTCATTCACTTACATAATTACAAACAAAACTAAAAGACATTATTTCTTCTGAAAGGGCATTTCCATTATTTTCTTGATGTCTATCCGCGGATAGACTTTTTTAAAATTTGCTCATTGGTCACTTATAATTTACCATCTCCAACTACTTTTATCTCAATTTGGCAATTTTAACTTCTATTTGTTTATCATATTACAATATTACACCATCACGTGTATACAATCACATACATTGAATGCTATTTTTATAATTTTGTTATACTATTATCACACAAGATGGATATTGAAATATGCTTTCACCACCCGTGGACTATTTTTTATTATTTGATCTTTTTCGGCCTATATTTTAGTTTGATTTTTACCTGCTTATGGTGACTTGATTTAATTTTTTGATATTTTAAATATTTACTAATTATAATGAATTATACAATAGATAAATTGTTAATTAATTATAATATTTAGAAGTAATTTAATTATTTATTTTTTAATTTCACCACAATATTAGCTCAAAAAAAATATGTAACATAAAATAATATATGTATATATATGTAAATTATATATAAATATATAGGTCATATCCAGTGAGGGTGATGATTATTGGGGTTGTCTCGCCATAAAGAGATTTTGTTTGGGGGTTGTGTCGCCGTAATGAGATTTCGTATTAGGGTTGTCTCGTCATAGTGGAGTTGTTCGCCTAAAAGAAATTTTGACCGAGAAAGAAAACAATTTTGTGTGAAGAGAAAGTATTGTCTAAATGATTTGTAATTCTTATTTCTCATAGTAAAGTTGTTATCTTTTCGTGGATTAGGAAATTTGCCGAACCACGTTAAATATTGTGTTTGTTTGTGGTCTGATTGTTTTGGTTGAATCGAACTTGGAGTTAGGAAGAAAGTTGGATAGAACCGGAAGTTTTTTAACAATAACAAACCAATAAACGAAATCATAACATATTTTCAATTAGAACTCAATAAACAATGAAAATCATCAAACATCTCGAATTAACCATCAAAATTCGACCAAACCACCTATTCCTTGGCAAAAATCCAAGCTTTAATTCCATTAATAACAAATGAAATCAGCAAAATTCTAATTGACTCTTTTCATTGACAATGAAAGATTATGAAAGAGTTAAAACCGTAATTGGGGCTTTGAAAATATAATTACTCACATAACATTATTCAATCGAATGTACTGTGCACCGTTGAGCAGATTCCTCAATTTATTAATTGAAACTTAGACAAAGATGATTCATAAGCAGTTTTTACGTTGTCTATTTTAGGTTCCTTTATGCTCCTACTTAGCGGTTGGAACTTCGATGAGTTGACTATGGAGGAGGTGGAACTCAATGCAATGTGTAATCGATCTCACCTGTGAAGTAATCAATTGTATTCATGAAGAAGTGGCTTGGAGAGATGGCCCAGTTGTAGCTTTTGTTAAATGGTAAATTTGTAACACAACTTATAGTCAAAATTAAAATAAAAGAATAACAGTGGAACGTGGTATAAAGCACTAAAAATTTTATTTTTAACTATTTAAAATTTTAAATTAAATTAATACATCCCTTAAATTATATTTAGATTTATAAACTTTTCTAAAATTAGTTAAAAAATTATAAACACCTACCTAGCCATTATGTCTGTATTTTTTTTTTTAAAAAATAAAATATAATAAAACTTAGTGATAATAAAATTAAGGGAAGAGAAGAGGGTGACATAGTTGGCAAAATTTTACCCAACTCAAAAGGGTAGGGTAAAACCCTACCGATTTAATTAAAAAAAATTTATGTATTAAGGGTCGGGTAAGGGTATAATCTAGAGTCCACATTTTATTGTCTTTAGACTCTTACATTCAAATATTTTTTATCCAAACTCAACTAAGGTCCCATTTGTTTGTTTTATTATTTAGATTTTATTGGTAGATCTAACACAAAAAGTCATTTTTATTTAGATTATACTTTTTATTTTTTAACAAATCATAAACCTATTATAAATATATTGTATTTACCATTTATCCTTTTTTATCCAATTTAATAAAATTAGTTTAATATATTAATTTTTGTTTCTCTCTTGAATTAATAATTTTTTATATATTATTTTATTAATCTTGCTAATATATATATATATATACATAGGCAAAATGTATTAATTACTCATTGGAAATTTAAAAAGTGAGTAAAAATATAATTAATAAATGCATTAAAATATTTTTTATTATAAAATATTGCATTTTCAATACCAAACAAATAATTAATGCATTAAAAAGTCGTATGTTTTTTCCTTTACAATATTATTCTTTTAATTTGATAATAAGTGTATTACTGTTTTATTTTAAAAATAATGTTATTTTGAAATAAAATTTTATCTATTAAAATGGTAAATATAATTTAAAATACATGAATACATTTTGTTAATATTTAACGGAAAAAAGAATGGAGTATAAAGGTAAATGCATTAATTGTTCATTGAGAATTTAAAATTTAAATAAAAATGTAATTAATATACTAAAAAATGACATTTAAAAATTTATATATACATATATTATTTTATGTTACATATATTTTTTTGAGCTAATATTGTGGTGAAATTAAAAAATAAATAATTAAATTACTTCTAAATATTATAATTAATTAACAATTTATCTATTATATAATTCATTATAATTAGTAAATATTAAAAATATCAAAAAATTAAATCAAGTCACCATAAACAGGTAAAAATCAAACCAAAATATAGGCTGAAAAAAATCAAATAGTAAAAAATAAGTCGACAGGTGGTGAAAGCATATTTCAATATCCATCTTGTGTGGATAGCAGTATAACAAAATTATAAAAATAGATTTCAATGTATGTGATTATATGCACGTGATGGTGGAATGTTGTAATATGATAATCAAATAGAAGTTAAATTTGTCAAATTGAGATAAAAGTAGTTGGACATGGTAAATTATAAGTGACCCCAAGCAAATTTTTATAAAGTCCGTCAGTGGATGGGCATCAAGCAATGGAAATGCCCTTTCACAAGAAATAATGCCTTTTAGTTTTGTTTGTAATTATGAAGTGAACCGTTGTAATCGTTACAACAATTAAACGCTTAAACACAAGAATCTGAAAATCAAATACTAAACCGAACACGCCAATTTACGTGGTTCCACCCCGACGACGACAAACGCCGCCTAAAAAGGTGTACTCTACGGGGTTGGACTCAGAGACCCGGTTGCACTATGGTAGTGGTGTTATAAAGACAAGCAGAGCACAAAGTCCTCTCAAAATCACAAAGACATAAACCCTAGAATCAATTGCCAGAGCAGAGAAGTATAAGAAGAGATGCTACCGTGCTGCTCTGTAGAGAAAAGAAGGTATAAATACCTAAATTTAAAATGGACCGGGTCAGATGCTTGTATGGGCTGGAGTTACTAATTGTCCAGGGCCCATTAGCTCTCAACCAACAAGGCAGCCCAAAACATAATCAACAACAAATAATAGCTAAAAGAATGATATAAACTTATCAAACTTCCCCTTTGAATCATACTTTTACAAATGCAATGATACAACAATTTCATAACATCAAGAAAATCCACCAGTGCCATCCATGACCTTGTATCTTCATTGTCCGGTGCCCAACTACAAACAACAACTTAAAAATAGCTCAAATAGAAGAATTCCTACACAATAAGAGGAATTCTTCACAAACAGCAATCTAATTTTGATACAGAGAAACTTGTACACCAAGCAAGGTTTATCTGGATGTTATGAGTTGTAAGATCCTGTTATATAGACAGGAAGTATCAAGTCTGAAATAGCGCCCAATAAGTTTCCTGCAATGAAACTAAAATTCAAATAATGAGTTTAAGTTTCTGCTCTTATCATAAACAAAAATTCTAATATTGCAGTAGCAGTAGAGGAATGTAACTAATGATATTAGTCCACACAAAGTGGGAGCCCAAGAGAAAAAAAAGTTAGAAACCAAACCAATACTAAAACATCATAAGTATAATCAAGTGTAGCAAAGATAACAATTTTAATCACTCAGAAAAATCAATGTCCAAAACCTCTTTCCAAGTTTCAAAGAAATAAACCACATAAGCTTTGTAATATTCCCCTTTTGGTTTTATCATAAATCTTGACTAAAAAACATTTTTATGAAAAATATGATTTTGGTCTAAATCATACAAAATCTCATACAAAAACCAATCAATAGATGTGTGCACTCATCTAAAGGTTTAAAAATATTTTGAACCAAGAAATATTTAAAAACAGAAACTTAATGAGAACAAATTTCACAAATGAACATAGAACAAGTTAATGATTTCATGATTATAACAGTTAAGGATTCCAACTACTTCCCTTGAAAACTCATTCCAAAATACTCCACATTTATCAGATTTTACATATACAAAAAACTGAAAAACTAGTCATTTCAACCAGACTATTATCAATAATCAACCATTAGCAGTATAAGGAGCTATAATAGATAACTTGCAACTCAAGCAATCATCAAACAATCTCAGATACAACATCAAGAACACAACAGAGTTCATCAATATTATCATCCTAAGTTCTACTTGACAAATTAAACATTTAAAACCACAAAGTACCCAAATATATGCAAACATAAAACTTCTTTTCCAAGCAAAGTTGAGTAAAAGTTCACATATTAAAAAATCAAGCAGAAAGTATAATACCAACATCCAATCTGTACCTGTTTCAGTTAAAAACAAATAACATAGAGAGCAGTATAAAGAACACTCACAAAGAAACAGATTTTTATCACAATATGAGCTTCTGTTGATACTTAGTTAGATGGGTACATGTCGAAAGCTTCAACATACTCTAGACTATAAGGGCGCAAACATTCTACAACCAAAAACTATAAAAAGTTCTTACAAAAATTAAGTTCCAAATAATACCATTTAAAAGTATCAAAATATCCAATTAAAAAATTCAATTAACTTTAAAAACTATGAATTCCTTCTAATTTTATTGTCAAATTGGAGTTCCAGAAACTGATACTTTCAAAACAGTTTAAAATTCTATTTTAGCTTAAATTGAGATAAAAGGAATCAGTATCAAGCACAAAGTAATCATTTAACAAAAAACAATTCTTTACAAAATAAATTGAATTTTATACAAAAGGATGATTTTAGCTATTTTATAAACACTCAAGAAATTTCTGATACTTACAGTGATCAATCAGATTTTAAAACCTTTTTCTGGTTAAGTTCAAGTTTGAAAAACATACCATAAACTAGATTACAAGTTGAGTACACAGCCTAGATTTATACCGATCCATCACTAAGATAACAAAGCCAACGAGGCACTATATAATTAGAAAAAGACAGTCAAGTATCACAATGAACACCAACGTCAAAGAAAACATCAAACAAACAACCAATGAGAGTCAGTCATTGCAAAAGAGAACCAAAAAGGTCATAAAATTGAATCAACAATTTAAACTATATTCTATGATACTGCCTATCAATTACAAAAATTAACATGAAGGCAATATAGGGACAGTCTAGAATCTACAATACCGTTAAACCTTTTAATGAATCAAAACAAATATTTTCCTGCTTATTTAAAGACACGAAAAACTTGAATCCAAACAAATGATTCAAACTGCCAACAAAACCATTTATAATCATTTAATTGAAGTAAAAGTTTTAGAAAACCAAATACATTACAAAATTTAACTATCTGATTAGCACTGCCAAAAAGAAACACAAAGCAACTAATACTGAAAAATTTAACCAGCAAGGTTTATAACTTTTAAAAACTTACCATTTTTGTTTTTAACAAAGCTAATATGTTTTAAAGGTTAAAAGTAAACTAATCACAAATAACCACTATAATTTTGATTAGTTTAAAAATCATATACCAATAAAAACTATAAAAAGTCTAGAGTAAAGTAGACAAATTCTGATTTTAATATCACCAAGCAAACAAAAAAACTTCACAATCTTTTCAATTTCAGATTTAAGGATAGTGGTGAAGTATAAACCAAAAAACTGATTTGATATAGAACAAATTTATTTTAACCATGAAAATTATTTCATATGCAACACTGATGTAGTTTTAAAAACAATAACTAATCTTGTAAAAAAAACTTTGTAAACCGATGACATCAAATCTTTTAAAAAAACATTCTAAAAAATTTAGTAGAGAGTTAATCCTTTGAAATAGATTTACTAAAAGAGGTTTAAAAACCTATAAAACCTTTATCAAAGGTTTAGGATGCATATTTTGAAGGTTTCAAGAATCAATAACCAGATATGTGCTAATCATGACAAAATTTAAAAATGACAGAAAACATATATTTGAATTTAACAAAAAAAATCCAAACAACAGGTTTTAAAACATGTGTATGTTCCAATTTAAAAATAATAGACTAACTATTTTATTTAAAGAGAAAACATACTGGAAGTTCAAGACAATTAAAAATACATATTAGCCTTATTTAAAGAAGTTAAATGGTTCAAAGAAAACACAACTAATAAAAATATTCTTTTCAACAAATGACTGAATTTATAGTTCAAAGGATTCTGGTATGTAGATTTGTTGACCCCACTAAAATCAACCAATACAAAAACAATCAAGATCAACATGTTCATAGCAAACAAAACAACACAATATTTAACTCTCTGCATGATAATACAAAAATGAATCAATAAACTCCATTTATCACACGAATCCACACAGAATTAACAAATTCATGTCAATGTCAAATTTATTCACTAGTAAATCAAGGTTAGCACTGTTTAAAGTATAATCACAAAGATAAACATAATTACAAAAGCTGCAGAACCATACAAGTGAATTTAATCACAAAGTATCACAACTATATCACAAAGAAATAAGACAATTTAACCATAGAAATATCACAAAGATATAAGATTATAGATAATCACAAAGACATAAATCTACAGCCAGTCACAAATACATGGAGCTATAGTAATCAGAAAGATATATAGCTTCAGATAGTCATAAAGACTTAAAAAAACTAACAATTGTCAATTATCACAAAGATATAACAGAACAAATAAATTTCAGTTAACACAAAGTAGTAGTAAACTGAATATAATGTCAGAGAAGCATCACAAAGAAACAACTAAACATTATCACGTAGAAACATTATCACACAGAAGATGTTTAAGCTTTGAGAAAGGAATTTAAATCACACAGTATTAAAAAAAATCAAGCACCAAACTTCAGTAATAGCCCAAAGCGATTAAGAGCTACAAGATCTTACTTTAATGATAAGAAATTGATTTATTGTTCAAGAAAATCACAGCATAATACAGACAAATAATATGCAATATATCAAGCGAAGACAAATATCAATTATCTAGATACAAAAATAAACAAAGATAGTCAAAAATTTATATATCAACCTAAGTTCAGTAAGCAGACAATACATACAAAAATACCATAAAGAGCGAAATCACCAAATTTAAACAATAAAGAATCAACGGCAGAATCAAACATGGGCCAAAATAGAGATATAATTAATTTAATAAGCCACAGAGATCAACATAAAGATACATAAATCAGCTAAAAAACCACATAGATTATACACAAGATCAAGAACCAAATCCAAACAAATTAATCTATCAATACAAGATCAAGGGCCTCAAACAAGCTGAGATATCCTATTAGCGGACGTTCCGGGACATTCATAGAAACAGAGCCTATATCCCTACAGCCAAGTCAAACAAACTAGAATACACACCAGCATTCATTTGAGACGTTAATAGGAACAAAACCTGTGTCTCACAGCCAAGGCTTTAAGACACCACGAAGAATTCTAAAAATTAAAATATAAACAGAACAAGCAAGAAAGTAAAGGAGATAGGGTTTAGAAACACTCAAACATCCTAAGTTGCTCCGCAACAGACCTTTTTTGGACCTGTTTTCCTCCTCAACCCTGATTTCTTTTAGGGTTGCCTTCAGCCGCTAATTTTCCAGCTTGTCGTCCATTGGATTGAAGTCCATCCTTCAGCAGTCCTCTGTGATTTTTCTAGTTGATTTCCAATTTACGTTCTTCTTCTCCGGTTTGCTAGAAACCTGTAAAAATAAAAAACTTAGCATCACTAAAAGTACAAATAAACAAAACTTACTCAAAATTTTAGGGTTTCTAAAAGAATCTTCAGATATGGTTGTCGACAGGTCACTTTGACCTAGACTTTCTTTGCCGTTAGAGGGGTTGCGCCGACCACCTGTAAACAATCAAGAAATCTAAATCAGTAAGTGACAAACAAGCAAAAAATATAGAATCTGAAAAAAAGTGTTTTGAGCGTCGAGGGATTAATGCTCTGATACAACTTATTGTTATCATTACAACAATTAAAAGCTCAAACACAAGAATCTGAAGATCAAATACTAAACCGAATATGCCAATTTACGTGGTTCTACCCCGACGGCGAGAAACGCCACCTTAAAGGGTGTACTCCACGGGATTGGACTCAGAGGCCCGGTTGTGTGGATACTAGTATAACAAAATTATAAAAATAACATTCAACGTATGTGATTGTATGCATGTGATGGTGTAATGTTGTAATATGATAATAAAATAGAAGTTAAAATTGCCAAATTGAGATAAAAGTAGTTAGACATGGTAAATTATAAGTGACCCCACAAGTAAAATTTTAAAAAGTCCCTCAATGGATAGGCATCAAACAAACTAATGGAAATGCCCTTTCAGAAGAAATAATGGCTTTTAGTTTTGTTTGTAATTATGTAAGTGAACTGTTGTAATCGTTACAACAATTAAACGCTCTAACATAAGAATCTGAAAATCAAATACTAAACCGAACACGCCAATTTACGTGGTTCCACCCCGGCGGAGACAAACGCCACCTAAAAGGATGTATTCTACGGGGTTGGACTCAGAGGCCCGGTTGCACTATGGTGGTGGTGTTACAAAGACAAGCAGAGCAGAAAGCCCTCTCAAAGTCACAAAGACATAAACCCTAGAATCAATTGCCAGAGCAGAGAAGTATAAGAAGAGATGCTACCATGCTGCTCTGTAGAGAAAAGAAGGTATAAATACCTAAGTTTAAAATGAACCGGGTCAGATGCTTGTAGAGAAAAGAAGGTATAAATACCTAAGTTTAAAATAGACCAGGTCAGATGCTTGTATTGGCAGGAGTTACAAATTGTCCAGGGCTCATCAGCTCTCAACCAACAAGGCAGCCTAAAACATAATCAACAAGGCAAAAAAAATGATACAAACTTATCATAAATGAAGAGTAAAATGGAAAAAGCCGCAAACAAGCAGCTGCGTTGTGCAGCTGCTTGTTCGCGTTTTTATACATTAGAATATTGTTCATTTAATGAATACATTAACTTTAAAATATATCTTACATTAATATAACTAATTTAATAAATTTCAAATTTTACTAATATTTTAGCTTAAATTTCATTTATAAATGATCTATCAAATTAGATTTGGCTCATATTCCATTTTTCCCCAAATCTAAATATAATATACTGTTATATTATTTTATTTACTTTTTAATTTTACTACAATATAAGCTCCAGACAAAATTAAGCAAATTTTGAAATCTACTTAATTAGTTACATTCGTCTAATATATATTTTAAAGTTAATTTATTAATTAAATGAACAATATTATTATATAATTTATTTACATATTTTCTACTTATTATTATACTTAATTTTTATTTATAAATATAGTGAGTTTAAATTATTATTTTATTATTATTATTACACTTTTTAGATTAATTTATGAAAACATGAATTTTTGAAATATTATTATTAATCCATATACGAATTAAAAAGGAATAAGAACATACATTAACAACTATCAAACAAAAAAAAACAATTATTATTATTAATCAAAATACTAATTTATTGTGGTATATTATAATACATATATATATATTCAAAATTCTTTTTTATGGGCTTTTTAAAGTTTGAAACACAAATATAGGTGTGTTTTAAAAAATATACAAAAAAAAAACAAGTTTTTAAAAGTTTGGTTTTCACTCTATAGGCCGAGTTTTCCAAACTACCCCTGAATTTTTACAATTCACAAATTTTGAATTACACTCACAGTCTGTGAATGGCCTATGGAGTGAAAACTAAAATTTAATTTTACAAACTTTTCAAAACAGGCCTTATAGCGGGAAAATAACCATAAAGCTCCAGGGGTAGAGGCCGAAATGCTCAAAGGGGTCCAAAGACGCAACGGACTCAACCGAAGGCCCTACGCGACCGAAACTGAACGAACACGAAACCCCTCTCGGCCAAAATCGCCCAGGAACAAAGAAGACCTATCTCGGCTGAAATAACAACACATTAGGCCGGATGGGCCCTCAACAAATCAGAGAATTCAAGCCCATCAGACCACAACCAGATCAAACAAGGATTTTCAAAGCCCAACTGACAAAAGAATACCTCTTCTAATGCAATAAGGAGATTGAATCTAAGGGAGACTAGAAGTCCCAATACCTTTACAAATAGGACCCTAACAAACCCTATAAATAGGGAGAGAGGATGATTGTAAAAGGATCCGATGATTATTCATTAGAGCTAAACTCTGTAAAATCACTCTTTCAATCTATCTTCTCAAGAAATCTCAGTCCCATATTTGGTTGTGGTTTATTTGGCACCATAGTTTGGCGCCCACCGTAGGGCTACGAACCTCACTCACGAGGTTGAGATTTCTTGAATCCAATTCGCCATCACCAGTATCTTGTCACCCAATTCTCAATGGTCATCGCTAAACTCCGACTAACAAGATGAGTTCCGATTTGACCAACAACACTGAAGACTAGGTTCTAAAAATGTTAGAATAGCATCTGACAATCCTGACTGAGATGCTCAAGAAAGTAGAAGAAGAGAAAGAACTATGGAAGAAAGAAGCGAAATCCAAGAAGAAATCAACGATCCTCTGATGGTGGAAAATTGAATGAGGAAATTTTTGTTGTGCTGAGTATATGAAAACTCAACTGATATTAGAATTCACAGTAATCAATCAAAATTCCTATCAACGTCTAATGTAGTATTTTAGATATCGTCTCCACAGGGATTGTAAGCTAAGAAGCATGATTAAGACTAAGATTTAAACTGAATTGCTAAAAGAATATTTATACAAAATGAATCATAAGAATCATGAAAGTTGATGTGAAGTAAAAGTTACTAATGACATTCATTCAAATAAAACTCAAGTCAGCACTCTAATCTGCAATTGATCTTAACAATGAATGAGTTGATTTTGCTAAATCTATTATCAATTAACTTCTCATGCAAGTTTCACCTTAAATCACAGATTTACCTTCTAGATCATCATTAGTAATCTGTTAAAAGATCTCTCAATTCAATTTAACAGATCTCAATTATATAGTTGCATATATCTCTAAACTACAACCTATACAATTGATAAGCACAATTTGTAGAAAAATAGATCTGTAGTCTATCTCTAGCACTACGATCCTCTGTTCTCAGATCTGAAACCTAATCGCCATCTCTAGTCTAAATCAAATCTCAGATTAACAATATTACGTAACTCTCGTTCTTGTAATTCAATTAGCTCATGAAATCCAGTAGATCTGGCTATAATTGAACAAGAATCATTGCAATTGAAATGATAATCAACATCTAGATTCAACAAATCAATAGAGCTTTTAGCTAGCATATCTACTTCAGCATATCCAATCAAGTACAAAAATCATCATCGACATGCTCAAGATCTAAATCTTACCAAGGAAGATTGAAGCTAGACTCTGTCACAGTTGTTGCTTCACAATCTTCAAGCTAATCTCTATGATCAACAGAAACAAAGTACAAAACTTCTTCAAGAAACTTCTCTGAAGATGTTGAATAATGCGTATAGAAGAATCTAGAATTTCTCTTAAAGTATACCAGAATGTCAAGAGTAAAAATCAATCGTCTAAACTTTTTCTCCAAAAACTTCACACTAATTACTTCATCTGAGCTCCTATTTATAAAGTTTGGCTCAGTGGCAATTTTGAAATAAAATCGACAAAGAAACACAAATTGGCGAAGTAACATTTTTCTCTCTTTATGTCGCTTGTTCCTTCGCCTGAATCAAACGACTCCTTCAAATCTCGCTTGTCCTGATCGCCAAGCTATCAATCTTTCTAGGTGAAATATCCTCAATGTTGCCACAGTACGTCGCCTGATGCTCAGGCGAGTTGATATTTTTCGCCAAAACACTCTTCGAGTTAAGATCTTCTAGGCGATGTCTCATCAAATGTCGCCTGTTACAATCCTTAGATTTGGTGACATTTCTCCTTTATCGCCTCAGCCATCGCCTCAAGCCAAGCGAAGTTCAATCTTTATCGCCTAAAATTTTCTGCCAAGATGGCGATATACAAAGGCGAGGAATTTCTGATTCGCCTTTTATGTTTTACTCTTCGAGGCGAAATCTTCTTTATATCGCCTGCTGCATCGCCCTCTACTCCAAATCATGGCGATGCCTTTAGGCGAATTCGTTTCTTAGCAAAATCATTTCGCCAGTTCGCTGACTTTGGATGAAATTCTGATTTGGTCATTCTTTCTTCTGAATTTGCATGTTTTAACTTCTTTTCCACAACTTTTCATCTAAGTCCCTGTCTCAACAATAATAGCCTAGAATTAATAGAAATGTATTCAATATCTCATCATTTAAACTCAATTTCATTACACTCAAGCTCATAAAGTATGCTAAAACATAGGTAAATTCTAGACTTATCATCCTCTCCAAGGGTAAATCCAAGCAGCCAAGTCGGAAATAATCGCCCATACGAAAACGGACACATAGATGTGGAGATACTTCCGGAAGAGGGTTATCGGAAGAAAGCGATGAATCAACAGAAAATCGTAGAATCGCTGACCGGAGCAGCTCGAACAGTTCCGATGATGAACTAATAGGTCCAAAATCGACAAAGAAGGATCGTGAAAGACGTCACGATCGAAATAAAGGAACTAAGGGATTTGGTGCAGAGAACCTCAGGCAAAAGAATCACGATGCGGTCATCGAGGATGCATTATTCTGATACCCCATTCGCATCATGGATCCTGGAAACCAAGATGCCTAAAGGATTCTCAATTCCAAATATGAAGCCCTACGAGGGGACAACAGATCCTGAAGATCACATCACCGATTATAAAACCCACATGGGAACATGCAACATCCCTGAAGAAGATATGGAGGCCGTGATGTGCAAAGCCTTCGGCTCAACCCTGATAGGGACCGCACAAAGATGATACTCTGCTCTCCCAAAAAAGATCATCAAATTCTTCTTCTCCCTTTGCTACAAAGTTTGTTAACAACTTCTCAAACAACAGAAAAAAAAGAAAAAATGATGTGGATGGCCTGTATGACCTAAGGCAGGGAACCAGTGAAAGTCTGAGGTAGTACGTGAGAATATTCAAAGAAACCAAGATGGCCATCCCAGAATGTCGGGATAAGAGCACCATCAAAGACTTCATAAAGGGGCTAGTGAAAACTTCAAAATTTTACAAAAGCCTTAAGCTAATCAAGCCTAGGACGTTCAAAGACGTCCTCGAAAGAGCCGAGGATGCAATGGAATACGAAGAGGAACTCCAGCCAAAAAGTCATAGAGGCCCGCAAGGGACATCAGGCTCTCGCGAGCGGAACGATCCAAGTAATGGTTGTCGAGGCGAAGACTATAAGAAAAATCAAAGAGATTCCGGCCGCGGAAGTTCGGCTAGACCAAATTACGCCGGCTCCGACCTGAGTCGCCGGGAAAAGGAGCTGTTGCCTTAGCCCCCTCACCATACCTACAAGGGAAGCCCTGGCAATACTCAAAAGCCTGGGTGACAGAGTCAGGTGGCCTGAGAAATCCAAGTACCTTTCTGGCCGAAAAGACATGTCCCGGTATTGCCAGTTCCATGAATACCACCACAAACACAACATCATGACTGTTGGACTCTGAAAAGAGAAGTGGCCGAGTTAGTTAAAGCGGGGCACCTATGAGAATATTTGACCAAAAAGGGCAGAGAAATTGCAATTGAAGCCGATAAAAATCGGCAGTCATTGAATCTAACCTTAGTCGCAAATGCTGAAGAAGAGAGGGTGATAAACATGATAGCTGGGGGATCCAATATGTGCGGATTAACGAGTTTGGTAGCAAAAAAAAAGCTCAGGGAAGCTCAGAGCATATATAGCATCAGGAATGGGCCCATTAAGGGCCATTGCACCATCACTTTCATCAACAAAGAAGCCGAAAAGGTCAACGCACCACACCATGACACGTTGGTGATTAAAATATCAATAGCCAATCTAACGGTGAAGAGGGTACTAGTCGATAATGGCAGTTCAACAAACATCCTATTCCTTGAGACATTCAAAACCTGCAGCTAAACGAAAGGATGATGCGCAGGAAAGTCGTATCCCTCATCGGTTTTGACGTCAAAGCCACCTCCATCATCGGTGGAAATGAGTTACCAGTGTACGCGGAAGGAATAAGTCTCCATACCACCTTCCTAGTGATAAGCTCAAGTTCGGCCAACAATGTGATCTAGGGACGCTCTGAATCAATTGAATGAGAGCAATCTCGTCCACATATCACCAGATCATCAAGTTCCAAACCCCACAAGGGGTTAGACAAATAAAAGGGGAGCAGAGTGCATCTAAAGAATGCTATGTCAACTGCTTGAAACAAAAAGAGGCCGAAGAATAGCAATCAGAGTCTCCGCTGATAAGGGTGCAAACGAACACGAGCACTCGTGAATGGTTCATGAACGGTTCGGTCAAAACTCGGTCAAAGCTTGGTCAACACTTAAATAAATGATCACGAACAAAATTTTATAGCTCATTTAGTAAACGAGCCGAGCCCAAACAAACCCTTGTTCGGCTCGTTTATGTTCATGAACAAACTTATTCATAGCTCGTTTATGTTCGATTAAAACTCGTTTGTGTTCGCGAACGAGCTCATTTATAACTCGTTTAATATATTTTTTAAATAAAAATAAATAGATAAATTTTTAATTGATATAAAAAAAATCCAAATTAAAAAAAGATTTAAATTAAAATAGATGCCAGAATTAAAAATATATATATCAAAAATAAAAAATTAATTAAAATAATTTATCTAACTTAAGGTTTAGTTTTCTTATGACTAATAGTTTGTCAAGATAGCCACCACTGATATCTATTACCCATTCTTTCTCTCTCTATTTTTTTGTCATCAAGCCCTCAAATAATTCCATTACCCATCTCTACCACCGCCGCCTCTCTCTGTCTACTTTTCCGTTATCAAGCGTAAAACAATTTCACTTTCTTTAGCCTTGCTCAAAAATTTGCGTCCAATCCAACTTGCTTCTCTACCACTTAGTGAGTTAAATTACTTTTCTATCTTTTTCTTTTCTTCTTTATTTGTCTTAATATAGATTTCACTTGGATTGTTTGTTTATTGAGTCTAATAATTCGAAATTTCATTGTTTAATATAACTTAGATTATATCGAAATTTCATGGTTGATGACTTTATATTGGTTCAACTCGAATGAATTATGAACACTCTTTTAAATTGTATTTTGAACTTAGATTTGTGTGATACTATTAGTATTTTTTATTAATATTTTTAACAAGGAGAATGAACTCATGGTTTGAATTAATTTTAGTTTAGGTTTAATTTAAATTCAATTTATTTTTGTTTTAATTTTACTAAACGAGCTCAAACGAGCCACTAAACAAGCAACTAAATGAGCCTAATCGAGCTACTAAACGAGTTAAGCTCGATTAACTTCAACGAGCTGAGCTCGATTAACTTAAACGAGCTGAGCTCGATTAACTTAAACGAGCTGAGACGATTCAAGCTCGAACATAGAAAAAAATTATCGAGCCGAGCTTGAACAAACATTTATAAAGCTCGTCGAGTTCGAACTCGGCTCGAGCTCGATATTTGACAAACGAGCCGAACACGAGCACCTCATATGCTCGGCTCGGCTCGACTCGTTTGCAGCCCTATCCGCCGAAGACATCTCAAAAACTGGCCGAAGACGAAGTGGACGAAATACCCCTGGATCAAAGTAGAGAAAAATAGTGTAGATTGGCGCCATGATAGAAGGTAGAGAAAGATAAGAGCTGGTCAACTTTCTCAAAGCCAACCAGGATTGCTTCGCCTGGTCGCACAAAGACATGACTGGAATTGATTCGACAATCAACTCGCAAGTTAAATGTGAAAGAGGATGCTAAACCAGTGAAACAGAAGCATAGAAGATTTTCCCAGGAGCGAAATGAGATTATCAATGAAGAAGTGGAAAAACTCCTCGCGAATGGGTCTATTAGGAAGGTCCAATACCTAGATTGGCTCGCGAACGTGGTGGTCATCAGGAAGAAAACAGGAAATTGAGGGTATGCATCGACTTCACAGACCTAAAGAAGGCTTGCCCAAAGGATCCGTTCCCTTTGCCTCACATAGACCTCACCATCGATGCAACCTCCGACTACAAAACGCTAAGCTTCATGGATGCATACTCCAGTTACAATCAGATATTAATGCATCCCAGCGATCAAGAAAAAATTGCATTTATCACGGAAAGAGGGATATACTATTATAAGGTAATGCCCTTTGCCTTAAAGAATTTCGGCTCTACATACCAAAGACTCATGAATAAAATGTTTGCCGACAAGCTGGGAAAAACTATGAAAGTCTACATCAATGATATGTTGGTAAAATCAAAAGAAGCAAACCAACACGTCCACCACCTGAATCAAACATTCAAGACGCTCTGGAAATACAACATGAAACTCAATCCCACCAAATGTCAATTTAGGGTCAAAGCCGGGAAGTTCTTTGGATACTTGGTCAAGAAAAAGGGCGATTGAGGCTAACCCATATCAAATCAGACCAATCTTGAGCATAGCAGAACCCCAAAACAAAAAAGACGTCCAAAAGCTCACTCGGAGACTAGCAGCCCTGACCTGATTAATTCCAAAGGCTTCAGAAAAGTTCCATCCATTTTTTGAGGCTCTAAAAAATCCAAAGAGTTTGAATGGACCGAAAAATGCAAAAGAGCCTTGGCCGACATCAAGGATTTCTTGACCAGCCCCGCACTCTAGGAAAAATCAAAAGGTAATAAAAAACTATATCTATACCTATCACACTCCGAGATCGCAGTGAGTGCGGTCCTAGTCAAAGAAACCGGGGGAAAGCAGCAACCGGTATACTTTGCGAGAAAAACTCTAATCTCGGCAAAAATAAGGTATCCAACTTTAGAGAAGGAAATCTTAAGCCTGATGTTCGCTGCAAGAAAACTTCGGGCGTACTTCCGAGGGCACCCAATTGTAGTGATAACATCACTACCCTTGCGAGGCGCAATACACTCTAGCATATCATTTGAAGACTAATGAAATGGGCCCTAGAACTCAGCGAACACGACATATCATTTGAAGGGGAAAAGGCGATCAAATCACAAGCTCTAGCATACTTCATGACAGACTTCGAAGAAGCCCCATCAACTGAAGTGACTTCGGCGAGTTAGTCAAGAAATGTGACAAATGTCAAAGGCACGCCGACTACTCTAACCTTCCTACCGGGACTCTGCACAACATAACTTCTCCGTGGCCATTCGAAAAATGAGGGATGGAAATCATCAGACCCTTACCAATGCCACCCATGGTCAGAAAAGATATATCTTGATGGTGACCGACTACTTCATAAAGTGGGTAGAGGCTAAAGCACTAGAAATGGTCAGAGAGCAAGAAGTACAAAAATTCATTTGGAAGCAAATCATCTGTAGATTCAACATACCGCGAGAGATCATCATCGACAACGGGCCCCAATTAATAGCACAAACCCTGAAAGACTTATGCAGCTGAATGCACATTAAGCTCACATATTCTACCCCAAGGTACCCCTAGGCCAATGGACAAGTGGAAGCATCAAACAAGGTAGTAATAGATTCTCTCAAGAAAAAGCTAGAATAAGCCAAATGACTATGGCCTGAAGCTCTCCCCGAAGTCCTTTGGGCATTCAGAACCATTCCCAAGACATCAACATTGCAAACCCTCTTCTAGATAGTCTACGGAACAGAGTCAGTGCTCCCAACAGAAATCCAGTCACCACAGGAAAGACTAGATGGTCAGGCCAACCAACACGTGTTAGCCTTTGAAAGAGACACCTCAAACGAGAAAAGGGAAAACACTCAACGAAGGATAGTACCAAATGGGGATAGCAAGACAATATAACAAGACAATATAACAAGAAGGTAAGAGCCCGAGCTTTCCAGCTTGGGGACTGGGTACTCAGAAGAGTCTTCCAAAGCATGAGAGACCAAACTCATGGGAAACTAGCCGCAAGCTTGGAAGGGCCTTACCAAGTGGAACGAGCATCTGGAAAAGGGTCCTACAAACTACTCACGAAGGAGGGACATGAAGTGGAACATAGCTGGAACATTCACCACCTCAAAAGGTACAAATTTTAAATTCAGGGCACATCTTGTAAAATCGGGCACTCTTTTTCCCCGAAAGGGTTTTTAATGAGGCCCCACATTTATGAAATAAAATGAAACTTGTTCCGCCAAAGAATTCTTTACAAATCTGCCAAAAGGCAAACTTCAGGTCAATCAAAGAAACTGTCAAAGGGCAACCTGAAAACTACTAAAGGACAAACTTTTGATAAACTTAGGAGGATTCAGGCGAAGACAAATTACCAAATGGCAAACTTTTGATAAATTCAGAAGGCTTCAGTCGAAGAAAAATTGTCAAAGGGCAAAATTATGATAAATTCAGGAGGATTTAGGTGAGGGACAAACAACCAAAAAGTGAATTTCTGATAAATTCAGAAAACAAGCCAAAGGGAAAAAATTGGCAAAGGGCACCAAGTATACTCCTGATAAACTCAAGAAGCCAAATGGCAAAAACAAGCCAACGGGACTGATGTCAAAATTCCTGTATAAGAGAATTTGCTTACGCAAGTGTACGTTATCAAGTAATATAGAGAACTTAATTAGTTCATGTATCGAATCCACAGAGACTACGCGAATTCTATTCAACTTGTAAACTTTCTACTAATTAGACGCACAATTCTTTGAAGTATGAAAGAAACGTTTTAACTAAATGACTCAACTGATAATAATGAAAGTTCTTAGGTTTACGATTTCACCTTCCCTGAACTCTAAGTACACTCGTGACAATGGATGATTACCTATTCTCTAGATTCATATGTATTCCTAGGTTTTTCCAAATCCTAGCAACCTATCGATTAATTTCATCCATATTCCTATGCAACTCCATCCAATCGATGCGTTAACTATTCTATCATTAAATATATATCTCTCAAATCCTATCCCTAGGTATTCAATTGATATATTTCTGAAACCCTAGGTCTAAACTATAATTTTCTTCCAAACAATTATAGGAAGCAGAACAAGATAAAGATGGCCAATCATTCATCAAGCTTTAAGAACAAGTTTCAAAAAGACAAGCACCAATAACATTAATCACGAGTATAACGAGAGTTTAATGGGTGGCTACATCGCAAACCTAAGAACAGACTTAGTTACACATTATCATAGAAGCAACCCTAACTAACAAAGCTATTCCTAACATAGTAGAGAGAGTTAACCCTTGATCTTCTCTTTCAATCTCTCCAAATGAAATTGCGTGATCTTCGTCTATTTCTTCGTCCGTTCCACGATCCCCCAATTGTGGTTCGTCAAATCCCTCTTATCCTCCTCAAAGTCCCCAAACGAGATTGCCCTCAAAATAATCTTGAAAACCAAACTTGCCCTTCACGTCAGAGTTGACCGCCGGCATGTCGGGTTTGCCTGCTGGCAGCAGACTGTGGCGGCGGATGACTGCAGCAAGCGCCTGTTTCATCCACCGTCATCATGGTCCTCACTTGCTGGCAGCGGATACTGGCAGCGAGACTCTGCAGGAAGCGCCGCTTCCTTTGGCTGTCACGTTCCTTCTGTTGGCTGGCAGCGGGTGCTGGCGGCGAACCTCTGTAGGAAGCGCCGCTCCCTTTCGCTGTCACATTCCTTCTATTGGCTGGCAGCGGAGACTGGCAGCGGACATGACCCTGGATTGCCACTTCTGTTTGCTATTCCTAAACCTGTAAGTCAACTTCTCCCGCGTAATTTTCACTCCAGTTTCGTCTTTGATACTTTATTGGCGTCCACCATCTCCTTTTCTATTTCCATACACTCTAAAGTGCTCGTTGAGATTAGAACCTGAAATCACTTGTAACAACATTAGTTTCACCAGAAATGCTCTCGAATTCATTGCAAAAGTCTATGTTTTAAGGGAAGAAAGTATGCTAAGTTGCAGACTTATCAACAACCCCCAACTTAAACCCTTGCTCGTCCTCGAGCAACCATTTTAACAAAATCTCCTATTTGGCTCCTAATGGCTTGATGCTTGCAATACGAAATTTACTAATTAAAAACAAGTCTACTAAATTGGTCCACTTTCATAGGATACGCGATGGCATTTAGCGGATGCCACAAGCCTTTAAACCCCTAAGTGGCCTTAGAGGAGGAGTTGTAGTCTCCTGAGGGTTTACCAAGTACGACATCCACAAACATATTGTATCATAGCAGATCAAATTTGGATCATTCAAGAAAAATATAAAAATAAATTTTTAGGCTCCCTTTCAATATGAATTAGAAAATAGATGGATTAAGCTCAGGCTTCCATTCCTAATTCCCCTGCTAAGATGATAGTTACCAGCTTTCGAAAATTCTTATTTCCTATCTCAACAAGTATAAGAACTAGTTCTCTCTGTTTTTGTGTCAGCTCGTCTCTCAAAACCCTAGGTGTCTCTCAGCAATTTCTATGTAGTATGAAGGTCGACCTAATGTCTGAAACTACTTAGATCCATTCAAATGCGCTATATGAAAAATGAATACTTACCTTCGTGACCAATGGAACTGATAGGAGCTGCAGGGCGCTTTGAGATCTCAAGATGCCAGTTTGCTCGATTCCCTATGAATCTTTAGGTCTTTTGGATTGTAGCAAGGTAAGGTTTTGTTTTCGAAGAAAAAGGAAACTTATGATGTGAGACAAAGAGAACTCGTGATCTATCCCACCCATAACTTGGCTTTTCCTTAGTATGTTGTTTTCAGAAAATCAGCTCTTCACCTTCCTTCTCACCCCCTTAGATTTCTTTTCTTGTCTTCCTTGAGACCATGTATTTCTTTCTGTATTTTTTTTTGTTTTTTTTTTGTTTTTTTTTTCAAAATAAAAAAGAAACTCAGTAGTGCTTACAGTTTCTACTTCCTGTTCCATAATTTCGGTTCACATCTCTGCACTTTACCTGCCTTCATTTGATTTGTTCGGTCAAATCAGCTAATTCTTTCAGTATTCTCCCAGTTGGGTTCTGGCACCATTCACGAGTTCTTAGGTAGGGCAGTGTTTAAATTTGAGTTTCAGCTCCGAATTTCTTCGGATTTCGGCCTCAAATTCTTGGTTTAGACAAGGTGGGGACCACAAAAGTTCATGATGTTTGGCTTCAACTGGGCTTTAGTTATCACTCTTTAATGTTGCGGGACGTGTTTCGGCCAAGGCTTTGTTTTGCTTCACTCTACTTACCATGCCTATGTCATTTTCACAGTTCCTCTCGTCATCTTGCTCATCCAATCAATGCTCCCTGCACTTGAGGAACTCCTGTCAAAACTAACAAACCTAGCGAAGGGCTTTATAGAGAAATCAATATAGAAGTGTATATGAAGTGAAGAAAATAAAATCGAACTCTCATAAATAAGATGCTTATAAGCTCAAATACTCACAGGGTATCTCCACTACTTGTTCCTATTTACCTGCTTTGACAGTACTCTAGAACTTTCTAATACTGGTGCCAAGCGAAACTCAGAGCAGTTAGGCCGCGGAGCTATTAGAATTCACATTCTATTGTCAAATTCAACTTATTCAGTAGACAGAAATCAATGAAAGATTTTAGAAAGAAAATTAGCTCCATACTCAAACTTCCATTATACTATACCTGTAGCCACCCCTAACTTAAATTCATACATTGTCTCAATGTATTACCAAAACAACCACTAGATAAGAAACCAATAGCAACTCCTACTGACTGCATACTAACATATAATGTTCAAGGACCAGTTATACATATCCATACAGACAGTACTAAAGTCTCAGAAAATTGGAGTTACTAAAATAAAGAAACGAAAAAGAACAGAACGATCACAGTGGTAGTGGGCAATGAGCTACAATAAAGGCGTCGATCGCCTGAATCTCTGCTTTGAGTGCATTCTTCCTGGCTGTGAGTTGCTGAAACTGAGGATCATCAGCCTGTGTCCCCTGCTGCAGAAGCTCAATGAGATGCTCCTGTATTGCGTTCAGCTCCTCCTGCTTCTCCACTTTTCCTCGAAGAAGAATCTCCACAGGTTCTCTGCTGGAACTGATACTGCTAGATGGTAGTGGGATAGGAGCGGTAGCGTCGCTGGAATATGCAGTGTGGCTGCTAGACCCAGTAGTGGCCGATGTGGTCTTGGAAAGAGCTGGTAACCCACAGTTGGCTCGCACATTGGTGATGTTTACCATGTTCAAGTTAGGGTGATGTAGCATCACCTCCCTATCTAAAACCACGCAAAGTCCTTCCATCCTGAAAAGATCAGTAATCAAAGAAGGAAAGATGAGGGATTTGTGTCCCATCCTACTCGAAAGCCCTTCACGGAGCTGCTGATTAATCAATTGGCCCACATTGATGGGAAGACCACTTCTCAAAGCATGGAGGCAACGAAGTCAGTCAGTGGTAAACATCCGTCTCGACACCGGAGTGAGATTCTGGCACATGAAGACATTCCAGATGTGTGTCCTCTCATCCATCTCTTTCGGACTAGTAGCTGCCACCATCTTGGTATGCTCAGGACCGCATAAAACCGCCAGCATGTCGGCATCTTTCATTTGCTGGACTGAATATGGCCACCCATGGGCTTGCTTCAGCGGACGAGAAATACCATAATACTTGTTGATCTTGTGCGCAGAGAACACAACTGATACTCCGTGCAAAGTGATGGAGTCATACTTCATGAATCTATCCACATCCACCTCCCGGTAGAACTGCTTCACTAGATCATAGTTGGTCGGAGAGCGTTGCCTAGTTAGGCCCTTCCATCCTCTCAACTCAAAGTCCTGAGCCTAATTCAAATATCCCAGCGCCTCGTCATCAGCTCCCCATTCTAACACAACCTTAGCCCCATCAACTGCTATTTCCCTCTCCTCTTGCTCCTTCCACAGTTGCTCCGCCCTTTGGTTCGTAACTCTTCCAGCCCGCTCATCCCGACGTGTGTCATTTCGCCTTGAACGTTCAAATGTTGCTCCGCTACACAAATTCAAAAGAAAACAGCACACAGGACACATAAGCAGCTATATGTTAAAACCAATTTCAAGCCACCATGCAATATCTTCACCTATAAGCAAGCACACACACATAAAAGAAAATCTTCCAAATTGCTTGCTAGAGTGATCAAGGCGTAGCCATGCTAATGCACTTCTAGTGGACTTCCAAAATGAAAATAAGCATGAGTGGACATATGCAAGGTCACTAGCCCATCTAATTGCACCTAAGTTGCCATTGAGGTAATTTATCAAACACCTTGTGAGCATATGAAATTTAGGCAAAAGATGTCATGAAAAGTATTCTCCTACAACCTCAACTTATTCCTAATGGCAACTAACATTCATGAGCAACCAAATCCATCAAAATTTTCATTGAGGCATTATGTCAAACACCTTGTGTTCATGAGATTAACCTTATGAGAATCAACTATACTAAATGGTAATGCACCCAAAAATCAAATCCAATGGCAGCTCTAATATACTATGGTGCGGTAAAGAAGTCTACACAACATAATTTTCCATTCAAGTTCAAGAAAGAGAACAACCCTAACCTCTATTCAATCCAATTCCCAAGCAAAGACAAAAGAATGGAAATTTACCTTATGGTGGGAGTACAATCTAGGAAAAAGATGAAGAGGGAAGAAGAAATGGAAGAGACTTGGTGGATGTTGTTGAGTGTAGAACGTCCAAACCGTTGGAGAAGAGAGAACTAGAGAAACCAATGCTATTTGGAAGAGAAAGGAAATAAGAAAGCTTTTAAATACTTACCTGTGGGGTTCGTCCGCTGCCACATTAATTTCGTCCGCCGGCAGCGGACGGTGATGGCGAACCCTGATAGTGAGCGCCGCTTTGGCTCGTCATCAATTGGCATCCTACTCGCTGGCAGCGAGCTATGACGGCGGATCAATAACCCCTCTCCGCAGGCAGCGAATGCTGTTCGAGAGCGCCACTCCTGTCCGCTGCCAGTCCTTCTTCTCTTCGCTGGCAGCCAAATCTGGCAACGAACAGTACCTGGTAACTTTTTTTTAATTTTAAAAAAAAAAACAAAATAATACAATAACAAAATAACAAAACAAAATAAAGGATATACACAATAAGTTTGCTAGGTTGCCTCCTCACGAGCGCTTTGTTTAATGTCGTTTAGCTCGACATTTAGCGACTTATTGATCGCGAAGAAAATAGATAGTCTGACTACCTATTTCCTTACTCCCTCCTAGATATGCCTTCAACCGCTGTCCATTCACCACAAAACGATGTCCATCACTTTTATCCTCCAATTCGACAGCTCCATTTTTGTAGACTTGATGAATACGGAACGGTCCGGACCATCTAGACTTTAACTTGCCTGGAAACAATTTCAACCGAGATTTAAATAACAGAACAGACTGACCTGGGGTAAACTCCTGTCGCAGAATATGTTTGTCATGCAATATCTTTGTTCTCTCATTGTACAGACGAGCATTCTCATAAGCTTCAATCCGAAAAGCATCCAATTCTTCCATTTGTAGAAGGCGTTTGTCACTAGCATCTTTTAAATCAAAGTTCAGGTACTTGATCGCCCAAAATGCTCTCTGCTCCATTTCTACTAGTAAATGGCAATTCTTCCCAAAAAGTAACCTGAAGGGTGACATTCCAATTGGCGTCTTGAAAGCAGTTCTGTACGCCCATAATGCATCTTCTAACTTCAAGCTCCAATCCTTCCTTGACCTTTTCACTGTCTTTTCTAAGATCCCCTTCAGCTCCCTATTAAAGATTTCCACTTGACCGCTTGCTTGTGGATGATACGCCGTGGTGACTTTGTGTTTCACTCCATATTGGCTCAATAACCTGTCAATAAGTTGATTACAGAAATGCGTACCTCCGTCACTGATCAAGGCTCATGGGGTTCTGTATCGTACGAAGATGTGGCTTTTCAAGAACTTAAGCACCACTTTTCCATCATTCCTTGGAGTTGCTATCGCTTCAACCCACTTCGAGACATAGTCTACTGCCACCAATATGTACTCGTTTTTGTTTGAAGGGGAAAAGGTCCCATGAAATCGATGCCCTAGACATCGAACAATTCGACATCTATTTTGTGGCATTTCACACCTTTTTTAGATGTTTCCGGTACGTTGGCAGCGGTCGCATCGCTCAATAAAAGCTCTTGCATCTCTAAACATCGTAGGCCAATAGAATCCAGACTGGAGGATCTTTGCAACTGCCCTATCGGCTGCAAAATGTCCACCATACTCACGAAGAATGGCAGCTGTTCAACACCTGTTCAACTTCCTCAAAAGCTATACATCTACGAAGTATATGGTCAGCGCATCTACGAAATAAATAGGGTTTATCCCAGACATACCTTAAAGATTCATGGAAGAATTTCTTCTTCTGGTGTGGCGTTAAATCATCTGGAATTACCTTTGAAAATATGTAGTTCACAATATCAGCATACCAAGGTGCTTGCTTTGACTGACAAGTGTAAAACTGCTCATCGGGGAATCTTTCATTTATCTCCACATCAGCCTCTAGCGGAATATGTTCCATTCTTGACAGGTGATCTGCCACCTGGTTCTCTGTCCCTTTTCTGTCTTTAATCTCCCGATCAAATTCTTGGAGTAGCAAAACCCAACGTATCAACCTTGGTTTGCTATCCTTCTTCATCACCAGGTACCTAATAGCTGCATGATCAGTAAAAACAATCACTTTAGATCCTATTAGGTAAGGTCGAAACTTATCCACCGCAAAGACTACTGCTAGCAATTCCTTCTCCGTAGTGGTGTAATTCCCCTACGCATAATTCAATGTTCTACTAGCATAGTAGATTATGTGAAATATACGATCACGTCTCTGTCCAAGCACTGTACCCACTGCAAAATCACTTGCATTGCACATTAGTTCAAATGGAAGATCCCAATCCAGTGATGTAATCACAGGAGCAGAGACTTACCTTTCTTTAAGGAAATTAAATGTCTGCAAACAATTATCAATAAAATCAAACACAGAGTCTTTCTCTAGTAAGGTACTCAGAGATTTCGAAATCTTAGAGAAATTACGGATAAATCGTCTATAAAAACCCGCATGACCTAAAAAACTTCTGACAGCTCTAACCTATGTTGGAGGTGGCAGCTTCTCTATTACCTCAACCTTTGCTCAATCAACTTCTAACCCTTTCATTGACACCTTATGTCCTAGTACTATCCCTTCGGTTACCATGAAATGGCACTTCTCCCAATTTAGTACTAAATGTGTCTCCTCACACCTCTTCAACACTAAACCCAATTTTTCTAAGCAATGATCAAAAGATTCACCAAATACAGAAAAATCATCCATGAAAATCTCCATGTATCTCTCAATCATATCAGAAAATATTGCCATCATGCATCTCTGGAAAGTGGCAGGAGCGTTACACAAGCCAAACGACATTCTCCTATATGCAAAAGTGCCATAAGGGCAAGTAAAAGTGGTCTTCTCTTGATCCTCAGGCGCTATTGCTATTTGATTATACCCAGAGTACCCATCTAAGAAACAGTAAAAGGCATATCCCCCTAATCTATCTAACATCTGATCAATGAATGGTAGTGGGAAATGGTCTTTCCTAGTTGCCTTATTAAGTTTCCTATAATCTATGCAGACTCTCCATCCTGTAACTACCCTTTGGGGAATCAACTCGTTCTTTTCATTCGCTACTACAGTCATTCCCCCCTTTTTAGGAACACACTGAATTGGGCTAACCCAAGCAGAATCAGAAATAGGGTAAATGATACCTGCGTCCAGTAGCTTGAGAACTTCTTTCCTTACCACCTCCTGGATGTTTGGATTCTACCTCCTTTGTGCTTCAATTGAAGGTTTGTAGTCCCCTTCCATCAAGATCTTGTGCATGCACACAGAAGGACTGATCCCTCTTATATCTGCAATCGTCCATCCCAAGGATATTTTGTATTGTTTGAGAACAACAATCATTTCTCCTCCTATTCTTGGGTTAGTTTTGCAGATATGATAACAGGTAAAGTAGAATAATCACCCAAGAAAGCGTACCTGAGATGCTCCAGAAGTTGTTTCAGCTCCAATTTCGGTGGCTCTTCAATGGATGGTTTAGGCTGAGAAGATATCGGCCTAGTCTCAATCTGATGTACTTCATAATATGGTCTCTCTTCAAGTTGCATAATTATCTCAGAAACTTCTTCTCTTTCGCTAATCATGTTCATCAGTGCAGCTTCCAGTGCATCCATAAACCAACAGTCTTCTACAGCTAGTTCTTGAAAATTTTCTTGAAAAGTAAAGACTCTCATGCATTAAGAACCCTCTGCGGGGTATTTCAAAGCTTTAAAAACATTGAATTTAATCTCTTCGTTCTCCACTCTCATTACCAATTCACCCTTCTGAACATCTATAACTGCTCTTCTAGTAGCCAAAAATGGCCTTCCCAAAATCAATGGTACCTCCAAATCAGCTTCCATATCCAAGATAATGAAATCCGCTGGGTAAATAAATTTACCCACCTTCACTAGTACATCATCGATGACACCCTTAGGCTTCTTTAGTGACCTATCTGCCAATTGCAAAGTCACAGATGTCGGCTTACAGCTTCCTACTCCCAACTGTGGGAAAACAGAATAGGGCATCAAATTAATACTCACCCCCAAATCACACAATGCCTTTCCAGTAAACTGATCTCCGATGGTGTATGGGATAATAAAACTCCCAGGGTCCTTTAACTTTTGAGGTAGATTGCGTTGAAGAATTGCACTGCACTCCCCAGTGAGGACCACTGTCTCGTAATCTCCCAATTTCCTCTTTTTGGATAAAATATCCTTCATGAATTTGACATAACTAGGCATCTGCTCTAGGGCTTCTGCAAAAGGTATGTTGATCTATAATTTCTTGAAGATGTCAAGAAACCTTTTGAACTGCTGGTCCAACTTCTTCTTCTTCAACTGGTTAGGAAAAGGCGGAGGAGGAACAAGATCAACCAATTTATCTTTTTGAGGACTTTGGACTTCATCATCTTACTTCTTAGATAAGTCTTCATCTTCTGCTTCTTCTACGTCTCTCTCCTGATTCTTATTCACAGGATCCTTCCTTTTCTTTTCCAGTTCTTTCAATACCTTCCCACTCCTCAAGTTCACCGCTTTCACCTCTTTTTGCTCAATGGGGTTGTTCTGAGTATTACTAGGTAAAGTCCCAGCCTGGCAATCTTGCATTGCTTGTGCTAGTTGTCCAACCTGCACTTCAAGATTTCTGATTGATGCCTTCGTATTATTATTCTCAACCTGTTGAGCTTGCATGAATTGTACTTGAGTCTGCATGAGTTGTTGTTGAGACTTCACCAGTTGAGCTAAAAGATCATCTGTAGTACTCGCTTTCTTCTCTGGTTGAACTTGAGGCGCATATCCAGGCGGCGGTTGTTGCTTGGCGAAGGTACCTTAAGTACTCTATCTGAATGTTTGCTGCTTGTTGAAAGGTTGCTTGTACCCAAAGTTGGGATGGTTCCTATTTGCTGGATTGTAGGCCTGTGAATAAGAATTATTGAAATTTTTGTTAGTCACATAACTTACCATCTTTGAAGCTTCTCCAGTGTCTTCGAATTCTATCCCTTCTTCAGTACAATCCTCTACAGCTTCCACCTTCGACATACTCAAAGCATCTACTTTTTTTGTCAATGCTTCTAACTGAGCTGCCACCTTGTCGAATTGGCTGACTTGATGCATCCTGGCTGGCTTCTTTTGTGGATTTCTTTCTGCCTCCCACTATATACTCATGGCCTTATCTTCTATTTTCTGGTAGGCCTCCGCATATGTCAGATTTGCTAATGATCCACATGCGGCTGCATCTAACACTGATCTGGTAGCAATATGAAGACCTGAATAGAAGTTTTGCAAAACAATTTCATCTGACAATCCATGGTGCGGAACCTTCCTTGTCAAATCTTTTATTCTCTCCCAGGCGTCATATAGTGATTCTCCTGACGAAAGGTAATTAGTTCGTGCCTGAGACGAGCTGTCTTCGCTGGTGGAAAATATTTCTGAAGGAATTGTTGCACCAGTTGCGCCCAAGTAGTGATAGATCCATGTGGGAGAGACTCTAACCAATTCCAGGCCTTGTCTTGGAGAGTGAATGGAAAAAGATGTAAAAGCACTACTTCCTCTGGAACTCGATTAGTCTTGAACGTCCCGCAAATAGAGAGAGGAACTTCTTCAAATGCTGATTGGGATCCTCATTGGATAATCTGTGGAACTGGCAAGACTGTTGAATCAAAGTGATAGTAGATGTCTTGATCTCAAAAGAATCTGCAGTCCCTGCTGGAGGAACGATACTTTGATGTATACCGTTCAATGTAAGAGCTATAAACTCCCTCAAAGCGCGGCGAGGAGGATTCACCGCGTCTGCCATTCGCTGCTACATAGTCTTTCGTGTAGAAGTCTCTGAGGTTCAGGTAACGGTTCCACTAATGGCGCTCCTGAATGTCTGGTTCTTCGCATCCACTAAAGACCTGCACAGACGGTAGAAAATAAAAAAAATTAAAAAGTCCAAAGAGTAGAAAATTCTAAATAGTTGAATAAACTAGAGCCGTAGTCCCCGGCAACGGCTCCAAAAACTTGATGTCAAAATTCCTGTATAAGAGAATTTGCTTACACAAGTGTACGTTATCAAGTTATATAGAGAACTTAATTAGTTCAGGTATCGAATCCACAGAGACTACGCGAATTCTATTCAACTTGTAAACTTTCTACTAATTAGACGCACAATTCTTTGAAGTATGAAAGAAACGTTTTAACTAAATGACTCAACTGATAATAATGAAAGGTCCTAGGTTTACGATTTCACCTTCCCTGAACTCTAAGTACACTCGTGACAATGGATGATTACCTATTCTCTAGATTCATATGTATTCCTAGGTTTTTCCAAATCCTAGCAACCTATCGATTAATTTCATCCATATTCCTATGCAACTCCATCCAACCGATGCGTTAAGTATTCTATCATTGAATATATATCTCTCAAATCCTATCCCTAGGTATTCAATTGATATATTTCTGAAACCCTAGGTCTAAACTATAATTTTCTTCCAAACAATTATAGGCAGCAGAACAAGATAAAGATGACCAATCATTCATCAAGCTTTAAGAACAAGTTTACAAAAGACAAGCATCAATAACATTAATCACGAGTATATCGAGAGTTTATTGGGTGGCTACATCGCAAACCTAAGAACATACTTAGTTACACATTATCATAGAAGCAACCCTAACTAACAATTTTATTCCTAACATAGTAGAGAGAGTTAACCCCTGATCTTCTCTTCCAATCTCTCCAGATGAAATTGCGTGATCTTCGTCTGTTTCTTCGTCAGTTCCACGATCCCCCAATTGTGGTTCGTCAAATCCCTCTTATCCTCCTCAAAGTCCCCAGACGAGATTGCCCTCAAAATAATCTTGAAAACCCAAACTTGCCCTTCACGTCAGTGTCGACCACCGGCATGTCGGGTTTGCCCGCTGGCAGTAGACTGTGGCGGCGAATGACTGTAGCAAGTGCCGATTTCATCCGCCGTCATCATGGTCCTCACTTGCTTACAGCGGGTGCTGGCGGCGAGACTCTGCAAAAAGCGCCGCTTCCTTTGGCTGTCACGTTCCTTCTGTTGGCTGGCAGCGGGTGCTGGCGGCGAACCTCTGCAGGAAGCGCCGCTCCCTTTCGCTGTCATATTCCTTCTGTTGGCGGGCAGCGGAGACTGGTAGCGGACATGGCCCTGGATTGCCACTTCTGTTTGCTATTCCTAAACCAGTAAGTCAACTTCTCCCGCATAGTTTTCACTCCAGTTTCGTCTTTGATACTTTATTGGCGTCCACCATATCCTTTTCTATTTCCATACACTCTAAAGTGCTCGTCGAGATTAGAACCTGAAATCACTTGTAACAACATTAGTTTCACCAGAAAGGCTCTCGAATTCATTGCAAAAGTCTAAGTTTTAAGGGAAGAAAGTATGCTAAGTTGCAGACTTATCAGGGACAAAAATTAGCAAAGGTTCACTAGCAAATCCTAAAACGACACTGATTGACCTAACCCATTCGGCCGAGTAGCACAAATAGGTCCATGAAGAAACAAAGTTTTGGACAACTAAAAATTACGCCGTCCACCGAAAGAAGCTCAACGAAGAACAGAGGCTGGGGGATTGGTCCACAGAACGTCGCCGATAAAACACCTTAACCAAAACAAGCACAAGATAAGCCCAAAGGAACCACAAATGAAAACCATTATGGAAAATAAAATATATCGGCCGAACCCACCAATCTTAAATATTAAGTGAATAGGTCCCCAAGCCTCCTGAGGAATAATGGGATGAATAATGATAAAGAGGCAAGAGCACATTCGGTCACAAAAACAAGATCAAAAGTAAAGAACTCTTCATTAATTTAGCGAGTGATTACATCAGGTGTTCTAAAAAAGGTACCAAAAAGAAAAATACATCAAAGAAATCAGTCGCTCAACTCTCATCACGAATAGCGGCCATCGCGTCTAACTTCTTCTTGGCCAACCCACGAGTTAAAGCCCCTCAGAACACTTGCTCAAGGGCAAACAACCTGGTCGCTACCTCAGCTTGAGCCGCCTCTACGGTAAGAGTCTCAACCCAACCCTCAAGCTCCTCTATTTGATCGAGAGCAGCGAGCTTGGAAGCCCTCAACTCTTCGAACTCTATCTCTAATAACCAAATTAAATATATCAAATAAAAATATAAATTAATTAAATAAAATTAAGCACTCTCAAAATAAAAGATAAAATGCACTCCTAAAATGTTAAGATAGCGAAACAATGTATCATGATATTTTTGTAATATTCTTCATATTAGAAGGATAATTTTGGAAAGTAAAAAATATAACCTACGATAACACTCGAAATTGGTGGGTTGAAAATTTCATTCAAATCAACCTATATGTAACTAAACAAAACTTAACCAAGCCAACTCAACCCATCATCCAAATATGGTATAAGTTATTAATAACCTAAACCATACCATACAAAACCATTATCCAAACATAGTCTAAAGGTTGTGAGATTTTCTTGCATTCTTTCACTTGAAGAATACATTTTCAGTAAAAAAAAAAATGTAGTGGATGCATATTAGAATCACAAGTAATGATTGTTAATGAGTTGTTCAAATTCACAATTGTTTTCAAAATGGGGTGGCTCTACTACAAGTCGCATTTACCTGGAGGATGGAGAAGACTACTTTTAAGGAAGTGTTCCTTCTCTTTGTTATAACTTATCTGGATGGAGACACAACCTTGCTTTCTGATAAGCCTTCTTCACTTGTGAACTTGCTATAAAAATGGTTAAGGGGATTACATACCATTCGCTACTGGGCCACAAGATCTGAGAATTCATCATCATCATCCATGTCAAAAGTATTTTTATTAGAGATTCCATTACTAATTTGTGAAAAATATTGAAAGTTTTACTTACATGATGCAGAGTAGATAATAACAACTCAATGTTGGTTTCTTTCCCAGCTGATCACAATTTAATTTCTTGTTCCTGTAACTCCATTTCTCTCTGTAGTATAAAAGAAGCAAATAGGTAGACAATATCCAATTTAGCTAGAGAAGTAAACTTGCAAAGTTATAAGGTATACTTTTCAGGCCACTATTTGACATACACATTTACATTATCTATAGATTGATCCTCTATATATTTAATAGTCAATTTCTTCTATTCCTCTTGCAAAATATTTTCAGTTATTAGATTTAACTCTCAAATGTAAGATCTTACGCACTTAGATCCTTCTAAAACAGCTTTGCTTATAAACATGTGGAAACCAATGTGATAAATAGCTTACATTAGATATGATCAGTTCCTTATCCTTCACCTTCAGTTTTCCTCTAAAATTTCATTAGCATCAACTTTAGATACCTAACACCAAAACAATCCAAAGATAAAAGCTCATTTATCCTGCAAGAGGAACTTGTAGAAATGAAATTTGATAAGACTAAGGGAGAATAGCAAGCAAGCAACCTGAAGCTTCTGGAGATAAATGATCTTTAGAACTTTGAGTCTGGAACCTTTCTTTAGCCTAAGCTATCGCTTCATCAACAGAAACAGCTTCCCCAGTAGCTTCTCTATAGTTAGAATTGATCTCAATAACATAAGAACTCATAACTTCTTCCTCTTATTGCTCTATTTCTTATTGCATTGTATTATTATTCTCCCTTCAAGTTCTCAGATAAACCTCTTGACAAAACGAAGAGGCAAGAGATGGAGAATTGAATTCCATATCGTCCATAAAAAGTTTAATGCTTCTGTATGAATTCGGCTCAATACTAATGGTTTCAGGGGAGCAAAACTTGTCTGGAGAATCCTAAATAAGAGCTTCTAAAGTTTTGATCCATTCTCTGATCATCTTGTATCACTAACATTGAGTTCTATCTACATGGAACATTAATTGGTCTGTACATTAATTAATCAAATACTTAATCAGAAACATCTAATACTTTATACAAAGATATCCATCAACAAAATTCTCCATCAAAAGACCTATTAATAGATTAGGGAAATAACACAAAAGAAATCTCTCAAAATTTAACAAAACAAAAAACACAATAACGTCAAAATGAGAAGAAAAAATTAAAAACAGAAACAAACAATAGGAAGAAATTTACCTGAGCTCCAAAGCATGTCAAAAGTTGACACAGACAACAGAAATTAAAAACTTGTTTCTATCTTAATTCATTTAAACACCAGGACACAGAAGAATGTATATATGTGTATATGCACAAACAGTACCTTGATGCCAAAAGGATTTACTCCCTTTCAAAACTCTACATGAGCACCATCAAGCTGACAGTCCGTTCTCTAATTCAAAGCATATTAGCTGAGTAATCATAGTAAAACCCAGAAGCTGAGCCCTTCCTAGTGATAGCTTGTTCATAAGGTAGCAGTAAGTAATCATAAGATGTCAAAATCTCGATTATTGTCATGATCGAATGGTTGGCTGAGTCTAGCAGCATCCATGAATCCAAGGGCTTCATACTCATGAGATGTCAAAATCTCATTTCTTTTTGTTGCGAAGATGCGCTGCCATGGTGTCACTGGGCAAACCTTTAAAGTTCTGACCAGCATTTTGTTGACTGCCACTTGGTCCTGTGGAGAGTGGGGGAAAGGAATATTCTTCCAAAGGTGATGTCCTCGAGTTGTGTCCCAGTGCTTGAAGTTATCTTGATGATGTTTCAGAATCAGTCGTAGCCAACATCTCAAAATTCTGAATTACAGGGTCAATATCATCCAAATCTCCATAATCATACACTACCTGCCTGTTGATTTCTGAAGCAACAGAATGCACCTGAAGCACCAGGTGTATCTAAACTTTCTTATATGGAAATAGAAAATTGATCATCAAAAGGCTCTTGATAAAAGGTTCATTCCCTTCCACAGCGACATTTTTACTCGATGCCTCAACGATAATGAAAACTTATTAGTATCTAAAGTATGATAAGAAAATAAAAATTAGAAAGAAAATATAAAAAAATAACATAATATAATGTCAAAGGTAATCAGAAAGCTATACATACCTGACGAGCAGCATTGCGCTTGGCACGGGATAGACGTCCACCATGTTCAATAGTATTATGTATGTGAAGAAGATTTTAATAAGTAAATAAAAGGATAAAGAAAGCAAAAAATGTTCCAGTTTTATAATATACAATGCAATAAGATGTGTTGTAAATTTATTGTAAGTTAGATAGCATCAAACAATTCATAATATTCATAAGGTCAGAGAAAGAACCTTCATTTCTGCTTCAGATTGGAAGACGGCAAACTTCTTTGCAAGTCAAACCCCTCACATAGAAAATATTCTCGACGAAAATGAATTTGCAATTAACAACTCTGTTAATAAAACTATTCTTCGTACAAATAAAGAAAAATGAATATCGAAAACCAATTAATGCAATAAGAATTTATGTTGCCTCTAGATCATCATAATTCTTGTAATATTCATATTTTCCTAGTGCTGCCTGCATTGGAAGAGACAATATACAATCAGATACACCGTTTCTAATCTTAATTTCTAATAAACCTAACATTAAAATGCATTTAAGAAACTTACCTTTGACATATGTGATAGGTGTAGTGTTCTTGGGATATATGCGAATACAATTGATTGTCACCATAGAAAGGGGTTTTACAAAATTCATAGATAGGATGCCCCATGAAACCACTTTTCTCACTCTCAATTCCATCCACCTCTAAGTCACCTATGTTTATGGGTTGATTCAATTGTGCTCTGGTATAAAATTTTTGTTCATAAATAAATACTTGCCCACAGCAAGAAAGTCAGCTGTACAATTATGTACCCAATATGAGGACAAGCTCAAAAAGTTTCATCATATTAAAACGGAAGAATAAGAAGAGATAAAAGCAATTTATGGATCTGTGATGACCATATGTTATTTGGAGGATAGACTTAAAAAGTTTCATAACAAATGAAAATCTCACCTCCATCCTTCCAAACATAAACTACACATAAGCAATTTATGTTTATGAAACAAATTACCCTTTAACATTGCTCAATGCTTAGAGCTATCATGTCACACACACTACAGGAAAGCTTACACATTGTCTTGATCATTTTATACTAATCCACATCATCAAAAAATGCTTGTGTCATCATGGTATCAGTATGACCCTAGTCGACCCTCCCTTAAATCAGCTGGAAAGACTGAGAAGTCGCTTATCATCCTCAAAAAGTCACCCAAAGCCTAAAAGAGAGCCATGATGGAGGTTAATTTAATAACTTTACATAATTATCCTAACCTCTTATCAAACCCCCCAGTAAGATTGTTAGTTCACCATATCATATAAAACCAATAAACCATATTACATTCTCATAAATCACACACTAAGATTGAATTAGAGTATTGTGATGGCTACTTAATAGTTACCTCTTGTTGTATCCAATATACACCATATTATCAATCCAGGAATAAAATTTGAAGATATAAAATATAACACAATATAAATATTACAATATCAATCAATTAAACTATTGAATTACGAAATCTAACGGTTACAGTAAGAATCTAACATTCACAAAGCAGGATATAACCAGTATAGGAAAAAAGAGAAACCCTAACCTTGGTGACAAAGATGACATTGCATCCAGTCTTGCAGATGCAGCAACAGTAATCCTGACAGATGAACCGGAGGAGCAACGCAAGTGGAGCAGCCATCACGATGAGCACATGGTCCGTAAGCCACCCATTCCAAAGCATTGGCACAAACCGCACAATTATTGTCCATATCTGTTGATTGAGAACTTGAATTTGCAGTGATTAAAATCAACCTTAATAAACATCTACAATGTCAGCAATTATGTTTGTCCTTTAAATAAAGATTGCAAGATGGTAGTTGATTCGGAGAAACAAAGGCCACACTGAGATTGAATTAAGAACAAAACAGAGAACATAAAAGAAAAACAAACTGACCTAAACATTAGATTTTTATTGATCAGAGAAAATGAAACAAAAGTAAGAGAGAAAAAACACCTTATTTGCAATGTAATGCGCGCTGAGCAGCAAACTGAAGAGGTAGAGATTCCGATGAGAGGAAAAGAGATAGAAGAATAGAGAGGGAGACATAAGAAACTAAAAAAAAAGTAAAAGTTAGAGAACACGTTGAAAATTGTAATTGGAGAATATGTGTCATGTTAGAGCCACGTGTCCAATTCTCGAGTAAGGTGAACTTCTACATTTTGTTTTGTATATATAGATTAAACAAGATTTATTACCAGATCTCCATATTAGAATCACTTTAGGATCTAAACTTCTGTATCAACCTAAATATATAATAGGATATAAAAAGTCAGACCTAAACTACAGAAACAATTTAAAAATTTTATGCAAAAAGTTTTGTATTCACGTGAAGAAGTGTAGCGATGCAATCATTAAACCCAATGCTTTTCCTCAATAAGATGAGTAATTATGATGTATACATCACAGATAGTGAGGAAGAATGCTTTTCCTCAATAAGATGACTAATTATGATGTATATATAACAGATAGTGAGGAACAAACTAAGTATTTTTCCATTATGTATTTGGATTGAGTATTTCTATCTACAAAATAACAATTCAAAATTAAGAAAGAAAGCACACTTCAGGAAAAAATCAAATCAGATTATCAAACCAGAAAAAAGTATAAAAAAAGAAAACACCAACCCAAATGTATATATTTTGTTGTAAAAATAAAATACAAGTGAGGTAGTAAAAAACAGTTTAATACTAACTGGAAAATAATTTCAGATGAGTAAATACCTGGTAATCTTGAATGGATCTTGAACAATTAACTAAACAAGAACAGAAAGAAGAAGAAATGTAGAAGAGAAGCAGAACAAAAAAATCACCAAATCTGTCACTATATTCATAATGTTTGCGCGCGCGCGCGCGCACATATATATATATATATATATATATTGTACATAGGCTTGCACGTGTCAATTTGCATGTATATCTTACTTGCATGCACTACAAGTGGATATCCACCTCAAGGTTCACAACACTCCCCCTTAGATTCCACCTATTGACTGTCTCGTTAAAACCTTACCAGAAAAACCTGTGGGATAAAAGCTGGACGAAGGAAAAAGAGTACAGTTGGTGAATCCAATTTTACAAAATTCTCCCCTTGTTCACAACACCTATAAAAATAATTTTCTAATCAGGAGAGCTTTCGCATTCCGATCTCGTAAACCAGCTTTTCAAACGTTGATGTCGGTAATGATTTCGTTAGTAGATCGACGAGATTATTGGAAGACTGAATTTGCTTCACGTCAATTTGACCAGTATTCTCAAGCTCGTGGGTGTAGAATAATTTTGGGGAAATGTGCTTGGTTCGATCTCCTTTGATGTAACCTCCCCGAACTTTGGCGATGCATGAAGCATTATCTTCAAATATCACAGTTGGTCCATTCACAATTTGGGAGATACCATAAGAATTCTGGATATATTGGATCATTGATCTCAACCAAATACACTCTCGACTGGTTTCATGTAATGCCAAAATTTCAGCATGATTCGAGGACGTGGCTACTAAAGTTTGTTTTGTAGATCTCCAAGAGATCGCAGTACCATTATACGTAAAAATATAGCCGGTTTGAGAACGCCCTTTACGCCGATCCGAAAGGTATCCAGCATCGGCATAACCAGTCAAACCCAGAAATTTATCAGAATTTGTATAAAATAATCCCAAATCTTTCGTACCCTTCAGGTAACGTAAAATATGTTTGATTCCATTCCAATGACGACGGGTTGGTGCAGAACTATATCTCGCTAATAAATTTACAGCAAACGAGATATCTGGTCTCGTACATTGAGCCAAATATAACAGTCCACCTATTGCATTCAGATATGGTACTTCAGGACCAAGTAATTGTTAGTCATCATCCTTCGGTCGGAATGGATCCTTTTTGGGATCAAGTGTTCTTACAACCATTGGTGTACTTAATGGATGGGCATTATCCATATTGAATCTTTTCAGGAGCTTTTCAATGTATGCTGACTGATAAATCAATATCCCATTTGATTTATGTTCAATTTCCAGACCAAGACAATATTTTTTTTTTCCCAAATCTTTCATCTCAAACTCCTTTTTCAAATACTCAGCAGTTTGTTTGATCTCTTCAGGAGTCCTAATGATATTCATATCATCCACATAAACTGCTATAATTGCAAACCCAGACCCTGATTTCTTAATGAAGATACATGGACATATAGTGTTATTCTGGTATCCTTCTTTTATTAAATACTCACTAAGATGTTTATACCACATTCTCCCAGATTGTTTCAATCCATACAGGGATTTTTGGAACTTTATGGAATAAAAGTTTCGAGATCCTAATCGATATGTTTCAGGTAGTTTTAATCCTTCTGGGAGTTTTATGTAAATATCAGAATCAAGTGATCCATATAGATATACAGTGACTAATCCATTAAACACAATTCCTATTTTTCAGCAACTGTATGACTTAACAGAAATCGAAATGTGATTGTATCCATGACTGGGGATTACGTTTCATCGTAATCAATTCAGGTCTTTGGGAGAAACCTTGAGCAACCAAACATGCTTTGTATCTCACAATTTCAGTTCTTTCATTTCGTTTCCGAACGAATACCCAATTGTAACCAACTGGCTGAACATCTTCTGGTGTTTTCATTATGGGTCCAAAAACTTTTCGTTTATTCAAAGAGTTCAACTCTGCCTGGATGTCTTCTTCCCATTTTTTCCAATCATGTCTATTTCTGCATTCTTCCATACTACGTGGCTCATGATCATCATATAAAATATCTACTACCACTGTGTAGGAAAATAGATCATCAATTTTCATTTCATTTCTATTCCATAATTCCTGATTGAAATTTACAGAAATTTCTTAATTTTTCGATTCTGATATTCCTTGATCATTTTCTCCTTCAGGGAGATTATTTTCAGAGATCTCCAAAACTTCTGGGATTTCACTGGATGTGGTTTTAGGATCCAGATCATTTTCCTTTCTTTTTCTTGGAACTATATCTTTTGAACTAAGGGGTCTACCATGCTTCTGGCGAGGGATAAGAGTTTCATTTGCTATTGTATTTTGAGATTGTCCTTCTGGAACATTTACCTTTGCTGGTACATTAGCAGCTTCAATATAAGACTTGGTTATTTTCGAAGTATCATTAAATGCATCAGGCATTCGATTAGCTATCATTTGTAAATGTAGGATCCTTTGAACTTCTAGTTCACATTGTGGAGTACGAGGATCCATATGCGCCAATGTGGGAACTTTCCATGCTAATTCAAGTTTCTCTTCAGGAGAAATCTTTTCTTTTCCAAGTGATGGAAAATTACTTTCATCAAATTGACAGTCAGCGAATCTAGATATAAACGGTAGATATCAAATCTCTTCAAAATATCTAATATTGATAATCAAATATAAACGTCTTTGGGGTCCCATTTTTGTTCTCCGAGTTGGGGTAATGGGTACATATACAGCACACCCAAATGTTCTCAAGTGCGAGACGTTAGGAGGATGCCCAAATACTAACTGTAATGGGGAATATTGGTTATAAGCTTTTGGGCGAATACGAATCAATGCAGCAGCATGCAATATAACATGTCCCCAAACAGTTACTAGTAATTTCGAGCGCATTAATATAGTTCGCGAAATTATCTGAAGGCGCTTAATTAATGATTCAGCTAATCCGTTTTGGGTATGAACATGCGGTACTGGATGTTCAACATCAATCCCAGATACTTGACAGTATTCATCAAATGCTTTCGATGTAAATTCCCTAGCATTATCAAGTCTTATACTCTTAATAGGGTAATCTGAAAAATGAGCTCGTAATCGAGTAATCTGTGCTAACAGCTTAGCAAAAGCAACATTACGAGTGGATAACAAGCATACATGGGACCATCTTACGGATGCGTCAATCAAAACCATAAAGTAGCGAAATTGTCCAATAGGTGGATGAATGAGTCCACATATATCTCCTTGAATTCTTTGTAAAAATTATGGAGATTCAAAACCTACTTTCGTAAACGATGGTTTCGTTATCAATTTCCCTTGGGAACATGGGATACACAGGTCTCTATCATTTAGTAGGATTTTATAATTTCTTAATGGACGCCCTTCTGAATTTGCTATTATTCTTCGCATAATTGTAGATCCCATATGCCAAATTGATCATGCCAAAGTTGGAATATTTTAGGATCAGAGAACTTCAAGTTCTCGGTAACATGGGTTTCAATATGCCTGATGGTTGTATAATATAATCCAGATGATGAAATAGGCAACCTTTTCAATCAGAAGCTTCTGGCCTGATTTGTTCGAAATAAGACACAAATATTCAGCACCATTTTCATCAACTGTTTCAATATGATATCCATTCATTCTTATATCTTTGAAACTGAGCAAATTTCTTCTGGATTTGTGAGAGTATAACGCATTTTCGATTTCCAATTTAGTGTTATTTGGTAACACAATTGAAGCTCTTCCGGAGCCTTCTATCAGATCTACTGGACCTAATATGGTATTCACTTTAACTTGAATTGGAATCAATTCCAGAAAATATTTTGTATCTCTCAAAATCGTATGGGTTGTAGCGCTATCGGCTAAACATATATCTCCAGGTATAACTAAATCTTGATTCGAACCCATAACCTTTAATAAAATGAAACATAACATTAATTGAATGGAAATGTAATATTCATAACTATTTACAATCAAAACTAAAATTACATTCCATTCTATTTACATTCCAAAAGTAAGAAAATACATTCACTTGTAATTAATAGTTCCATCACCAATCAGGTGATCTATCTTCCCATCAGGATCTTCAAAGAAATCAGCAGTTTCCAGATTTGATATGTCGACAGGACTAGTATCACCATCGTCAAAAATATCAGCTATATTCGCTTCATTATTCTTTTCTTTTTTTTGTTCGCGTCTCAATTTCTGATAAGCTTCAACTACATGTTTAGAAGCGCGACAAGTCTTTGAATAATAAGTAGGGGAACCACATCTATAACATGGACCACGATTGAACTTCGGTGGTTCCATAACTTCTTTCCCTTTGCTGGAACTAGCATTATTATTATTCCACTTCTGGGGAGCATTTGAATTATGATATGGATGTCCATAATCCTTATTACGACCACGTCCCTGACCATTTCCAAAACCTCTACCACCTCGGCCATTACCACAACCATTTCCATAATCATTCCAACATTCAGAATTACGGCCACGACCACGACCACAGTAACCACGACCACGACCACGGCTTGGATTTTCATTATAATGTGCATTCACTTCTGGGAATACTTGGGTGACAACAGGGCGCCTTTCACTATTTTTCAACAACAACTGGTTGTATTTTTCAGCAATATCCAAATGTCTAATCAAATCATCATATTTTTGGAATTTCATTTCCCGATACTGCTATTGTAAAATTGTTTGGGAAGGATGGAATGTGGTAAATGTCTTATTTAACATTTCATGGTCAGATTTTGTTTCCCCACACATTTTCAGCTTATTCACAATCAAATACATGCCTGAGTTGTATTTGCTCAGGCTTTTAAAATCTTGGAATCTCAAATTATGCCATTCATCTCGTGCGTCAGGCAGGATGATTTCATTTTGGCGATTGTATCTAGAAATCAATGCTTGCCACAGATCTGCAGGATCAGTGATAGTCATATACTGATTTTGTAAATCATCATTCAGATGGGTTCGGATTATAATCAAAACTTTATTCTTTTGCTGCTTAGTTGTTTCATTATTCTTATCCAGAGTCCCGTACATGTTTTTGGATTTCAACCTTATTCCACAATCACTCAACCATCTCATATAATTTGCTCTAGAAACCAACAATGGCTCAAATTTGTATCAATTCATTTTCTACACAACAAGAACACTTTCTTTAGATTTCTAGTATTTCCAGAATTCAATTATTCAACTTCAGGTGAACAATTGTAATTTCCTAATTTTCAGATCTCACTATTTCTCGTAACCAGAATCACAATTACCAAACACTTTCTTATCTGGAAGATCCATCTAAGTGGCAACCAGAGAGCATACTCGTGCTGATAACGTGTCGTAAAAATAAAATAGAAGTGGGGTAGAAGAAAACAGTTTAATTCTAACTGATAAATAAATTCGGATCAAAGAATACCTGGTAATCTTGAATGGATCTTGAACAATTAACTAAACAAGAACATAAAGAAGAAGAAATGTAGAAGAGAAGTAAAGCAAAACAATCACTAAATCTGTCACTATATTCATAATATTTGCGCGCGTATATATATATATATATATATATATATATATATATATATATATATATATATATATATATATATATTACATAGACTTGCACGTGTCAATTTGCATGTACATCTTACTTGCATGCACTATAAGTGGATATCACCTCAAGGTTCACAATATATTTTTAATTTTTCATTTGATTCTTTGAAAATTATAAATCTTATTTCTCAATATAATTACATAAATTACACATTGATAATTAAATAAAATTAATGTTATCTTTTCCATTTAAATACAATTAGTTTAATATTATTAAATATTGTAGTGTAATAATAAAACCAACCGCAGCCAACTTAATTGTAGTTTCGTTTACGTGAAAGATATATAATTTTGATTAAAAAAAGTAATGCTTATTCTAAAATTTTTTATTTTTTTTTAAATTTATATCACAAATAATTTAAATAACAAATTAATTTTAAAGTTACATATTATATTTGATAAATTTTAATAGATGAAATTACCAAATAAATAATTACATAATTTTAATGTTTTTATTGAAATATTATTTTTGATTGTACCAGATTAAAACTTTTAATAAATATAAATAAATTATTCAATTTTATAGTAATCAATTATTCAAACTGTAGAATCACAACAATTGTTATATAAGTAAAAATTATTTCATTAAAAATTCAAATAAATATGATCATTGGAGTAAAAGTATAAATACATATCCATAGTAAATATGGACTATGAAAATTAAATAATAATAATAATTATTATTATTTTAATCTATTTATCATAATAATTTTAAAAATTTACTAATTTTTAATTCCAAATTTCAAATTTATAGGTGGTTGTTGACCTTTTATTAATATTATTATTATTATTATTTATATTAAAAAATTTTACTTAGTTTATTTGCTCCATATATATATATATATATATATAAATTTACATTTTCACTGTTGGACTTAAAATTTTCTAAAATAATTTATATTATATTATATAAAATTTATATAATAATATATTATTAAATAATATAAAAATATTAAAACTTTAAGTAAATCTTTATTATTATTAAAAAAAAAACTTATGTTATCATATGGCTGCACCTGCCTTGCAAAGTGCTGTAGGCCTAGTAATCTATTAAGAATGAAGTTATTTTACTATAATATACTTCTTATGTGTTAAATAGTTATCCTACATAAAGTGAGTCTTCCCTCTCCACAATTATTAAGTGTAACTATTTACATTATAATACTTTTTTTTTTTTTTTAGTGACTACACTTATTATTCAAATATTATTCATTGATCATTTTGTTTTATATATAATTCTTTGGGTATAAGAATAAATATAATTAAGTAAAATCTTATTTTTTTCGTCTTAACGTGTATATTTCAAATATAAAATTATCATAATTTTTAATTATATATAATTAAAGATATTTATCATTTAAGTTAAGTATAGAAAAACTTACATAGGAAAGTGTAGCAATTAAAAAAAAAAAAAAAAAAAAAAAAAAAAAAGAGGAAGTATCTATCTTCGTACTAACTCAAATCTTGAATGAAGTGTAAGGACAGAGAGCAATATTGAAAAATCCACTTCTCATTAAATTATACGTAGAAATACAACTATTTGCTAATACATATTTATTGCTATTTAAAGTTGTATGATTAATATATTTACTTTAAAGTGTACTTTTTAAAAATATCATTTTAAAATTAGTTACTTATATATACATAGAAAAATAAATTATATTTATTTTAAAAATTTTATTATTAAATATGTAGAATAATTAATCGAATTTAGTAAATTAGCACTACAGGAGCCAGACTCTAATCCCTGCGGGTTTCAATAATGTGGTGCTACCATATCAATTTTAGTATTAAAATTTTTATATAAAAATTCGGATAATAAATTAATTTTCTGGTTACATAATATTAGTTATAACATTTTATTCTTATGTTTAATTTAAATACTTTTTCAATTAAATGGAATTGATGTTCTAAATAAATAAATAAATATTTATATTTATATTTTATAATTATTGTCTATAATTAGTAAACTAAACAAGTAATATTATTACTTTTTATCATGGTTTAAAATTTGAGAAATAATTTTTCACATATATTTAATTAAAACATATTTAAAGTAGAAGTATTTTTTTTTTATTTTATTTATAGAATTAACAAATCATCCGCTTTTATCAAAAGTACCTTTCTTAAATCTGAATTTTTAGTGTTGAAAGGGAATTTGAATAAAAAAACTATAAATTTGCTTACATAAGTTATACCAAATAGGGCGATGATGTGTGGTTCTCGATTTTTTACCCATGTTTATATATATATATATATATATATATATATATATATATATATATATATATATATATATATATATGTATGTATGTATGTATGTGTATGTATGTATGTATGTATGTATATGTATGTATGATGGAGCTAGGATTAGGCCCGGCTATGAGAGGTGACCGGAGAAGCGACCGTCCGGGGCCTGCGTGGAGGGGGTCTCAGAGCCGGAGATAAACTAAATTTTTTAAATAAAAAAAAATATAATTTGAAATTATTTTTAAAAAAAATAATTATTGAAATTGAATTAATTTGATAAAACCGGACTAATTGTATAGTACTGCTATTTTGGTTTGTAGTATCGAATTTGTTTATCTCATGCATCGTTAAGTTAATTTATGGTATTCATATTTAAAAATGAAAAAATAAAATAACTTGAAGGGCCCATCATATTACATTTGCCAAGCCCCGCGGTATAGTATGGTATATTTTAATAAAATTTAAAAAATATATATATAATATAAATTATATATTGTTACAATTTATTCTTTTAAAAATAATTTTTCTAAAATGGTGTAAATTAATTAATATAATTTACAAATTTTTTCCGTATTATTGTGCTGAAAAAATCAAATGACATCTTTTTAAAAGAAATTAAATATAAAAATCAAATGACACCTTTTTAAGAGAAATTAAATATAAAAATTTCTCATGAGCAAAATATGATATTAAAAATCTATCATGAATCAAAATATATAGCATAAATTATAAGTATTTATAATTTATTTGAATATATATAATCTTGATATGACATATTTTAATAAATTTTTAAATATATATACAGTCAAACTCCTCTATAACGACACCGTTTGTCTAGCAATTTTGTTGTTGTTATAGTGTATGACTGTTATTTGCACATAATGGTCATACGAAGTTCATAAATCTCTCTGGTTGTTAAAAATTTATTATATATATATATATATATATGTTTTTGGAAAAACTAAACTCTAAATAAAATATGCATAATTTAGAACATCTTTAAAGTTAAATTTATTCGATACGATGGAAAAAGTCTACAATAGTAACTTGTTTGAAAGATTCCAATTTCTTACTAGTAAAACAACACTTGACTTGACGAAGATTTTGGTTCAAATTTTCAACAAAAGGTAGTCAATTGCCTTCAATTGAAGGCAATTTAATGCGGAGAGACTATATAGAGTCTCTTTTGTTAGATGAGAGACTCACTCAGAGACTAGTGTTTTGGATGTGTTTCAAATTTTTTTCATTAATTATTTATGAAACCTTTCAAATTCAATCATATTCATTGTCAATGATTATGCAATCTTTTTCTTCATATCACTTTTAGTTATTAAACATTAAAAAATTCTATTATCTAGTGAAACTAATTATCATAGTTATTTAAACTTTTAATTTTTATATTATTTTATTAAAAAAATAATGTATTACATTTGAGTAGGTCATTATAGAGGATGAGTTTTATACAGGATGTTTTATTCAAATTATGGTTGTTGCTGTTACAGACAAATTGCTGTTATAGAGGATTAAAATAACATTGAAAAAATCGGTTCTGAAAGAAATCCAGCTGGTATAGTGAATTGATGTTATAGAGAGTGACAATTATAGAGGGATTTGACTGTAGTATGAATAAAATACTGCTATAATCTAGTAAATTTTAATATGTTATAAGTTTTTTAATATTTATATATTTTATAAATTATACATTGTTATAATTTATTGAAATAATTTATTTTTATAATTATAAAATTTTAAAGATAGGAAATATTTTAAAATATATATTTATAAGCTATTATAATTAATATAATATTATATAATTATTAAAATTTTAAAATAGGAGAAAAGGTAAAAGATAAAAAAATTAAAAAATAATAATTAATTATTAATGGTAAAAGAAAATAAGAATTATATATATGTATATATATATATATGTATGGGTGGCAATGGGTCAGATCGGACTGGATCAACCTCGCCCCATGTCCGATCCCTGAATTATAGAGTTTGATCCAAACCCGATCCGAGATCCGAACGGATTGTAGTTTCTAGCCCCAAACCCGAATTCGAACGGATCGTAAGACCCGAATACACATATATAATCTATATAATAATATTATGTACTGAATAGATAAATTAATTTTAAATTTTATATAAACACTTCACTAAATCGGTACAACTAATTAAATAAAAATACATACTTAACCAGATTTTATCTATATGATGCTGCATGTGATTTTGTATGTAATACACCATAAGAGATTATGTTTTCAATAAATATTTAATAATAATAATAATAATAATAATAATAATTTAAACTCATAATATTTATAAATTATATAATAATATTATTTACTAAATAAATTAACTTTAAATTTTGTCTTAAAACTCAATTACATTAATATAACTAATAATAAATATACAGTCAAATTCCTCTATAATTGCCATTCTCTATAATAGCAATTCACTATAACAACTAAATTTGTTTTAGAACCGATTTTTTCAATGTTATTTTAATTCTCTATAATAGCAACAGCCATAATTTGAATAGAACATTCTGTATAAAATTCATCCTTTATAATGACCTAATCAAATATAATACATGATTTTTTTAAATAAATGAAATAAAAAAAATTAAATAACTATTGTAATTAACTTCAACAAATAAAAGATTTTTTTTTTAATGTTTAATAACTAAAAATGATGAAGGTAAAGATTGCGTAAGCAATGATAATGAATTTGATTGAATTTGAAAAGCTTCCTAATTACAAATAATTAATGAAAATAATTTGTAACATTAAAACTTAGATCATCCGCAGTGCTAGTCTATGGGAGAGTCTCTCATTTGACAAAAGAGACCACATGATCTCTCCCCATTGGATTGCCATTGCTTTCAAGGGAAGGCAATTGACTATATTTTATTAAAATCTTAGATCAAAATCTTTGTTAATTCAAGCATTATATTGCTAGTAAGAGATTGGAATCTTCCAAACAACCATTGTAGACTTTTTCCATCATATTTGAATAAATTTAACTTTTTTCATCATATTTGAATAAATTTAACTTTAAAAATATTCTGAATTATGCATATTTTATTTAGAGTTTATTTATTTCTAAAAAAAATTATTATGAGTTAATAACAGCCAAGTGAGACTATGACTTTCATATGGCCGTTATATACGAATAACAGCCATTCATTATAATAGTCAAAAAATTGTCAGACAAACGGTGCCGTTATAGAGAGGTTTAACTATATATATATATATAATATTAATATTTTCATTTCAAGCACATTTTTTTTTATATTAATGCTTAATATAATTAATTATTTTTATATATAAACGGGTTACCGTATCGGATCAAATAAATCTTGATTCGCTTTTGACCCTTGCCCCATACCCGTCTCAAAGTAGAAATTTTCAGGTCCAAACCCGATTTAGAAATACCAGATCAGATCGGGTTTGGACCAGATTGGGTTTTTTTTTCCATATATATATATATATTATTTATGAGAAAAATAAATGAAGTAAATGAGGAGTCTTTAGCATTTATAAGATTGGATTAAGAAATTCTACTCAATTTAGGTGTTAGGTTAAAAATTCAGAGAGTTTGGTGTGGGGTATGTAATGTGATGGAGGTATGGATGGCATGTGATGTGGATTTATTTCCAGAAAATGGATGAAAGTTACTTGCTTTTAATTATTTATCTTGTAAAGTTGGGATATTTGCATATGTGTGTAATAATATATTTATAAGTGTGAGTATATATATAGATACGTATGTGTATGTGCTCATGAACCTAAATAATTCTATTCAAAAGCTAAGTGTTGAATGTTCTAACTTTTGTTTGAGTGCTATTTGAATGGGGTTTATTAATTCGTTGTACATCTGTTGCAGGTTTGAAGATTGAGGAGATATGGTAATGGATCTTGAACTTGGCAAGTGTTGGGATTCTTCAAAGGTTACTACATTTTAGTTTCTGCGGTTTCAGGTTCTCCTAAATCTGCTGTTTTATATATTGTTTGCTAAGTTTTAGGATAGGTTTAATTATTAGCTGAGCTTAGTTTGAATTTTTCATAAACTTTTGTGGAAGAAAAAGTTGCTATTACCTCGTCAAAGTCTTCGAGTGGTTATGGTGACCTTACTAAATCTCCATTGTACGTTTACAAGAGTACTTTTGCTGAAGAAATTAGATATTCAAAGTCTAATGAGGAGATACATGCAATTTTTATAATATTATGGCAGGCTTCCATGTCCAGCGTATAAATCGAGTCAATGTTCAGACGATCTCCCAGGGAGCATAAAGGTATGTACAAGTTTCATTGAATTTCTAACCTGAGGACATGCTTATTCTATCATACCCATCACTGGCTAGCATGAAATCAACGTTGGTTTTACAGAATTGACATTTCTTCACGTAGAATACAGTCTGAGATTCAGAGAGGGCCCTCCATGAAACTTCTTTTTTTTTTTTAAAGCAATTTCTCAGATTTGGAGGAGGATCATGGATCCAATAACGGGTATGCTGCATTAGAATACTTAACCTGGTTCTGACTAAATTATGTGTTCTCTTTGTTAGTGTCAAGGGTTTTTAAATCTGCACTGTAATTATATGTTAGATTATGTCCGAGGCTTC